>BPTQ01000001.1:88209649-88423276 GCA_019973895.1 Chrysanthemum seticuspe | reverse complement strand
GAACAATATTGATTTTTTGACAGATAGAAAAAAGTGGGTGTGTTTGTAGTGAGTTGGTGTGTGTGATAAATAGGAGGAAAAGGAGCTTTTACACAATGGTTACTTGTGTTTCTTTGTGGATATTTGTGTTTGTTTGGAGGTGATCTTGGCCTTACATTTTGGTTGAATCCAAGTGAAACAAATTAAAGGGGTGAGATCCAATGTAATATGTGTTTGCTGTTGAGATGCATGTTATGGTTTTTAATGTGTACAAAGAGAATAAGAAAGTGTGTTTAGTCGTATCTAATGTGAACTCCAAAATAAAGTGCTTTTCTAAAAGGGTTAATTATACTCATTGGCTATGAACTTTCAAAAATTTCCAATATTAGGTAACAAACTTTCAAAAATATTATTATCACCTATCAAACTTGTTAAATGTGTTCCAATGTTACTCATATGGTCTATCGTTGCAACTTGTAACTGGTGTAATTTTTATCTCAAATCCACTTTTTCTCCCTCATTCTCAATAATATCCGACAATATTGTGGTCAATAAGGCGGGGTGTTACAAGTGGTCACTGATTTTTTGACAGATAGAGAAAAGTGGGTGTGTTTGTAGTGAGTTGAAGTGTGTGATAAATAGGAGGAAAAAGAGCTTTCACACAATGGTTTCTTGTGTTTCTTTGTGGATATTTGTGTTTGTATAGAGGTGATCTTGGCCTTACATTTTGGTTGAATCCGAGTGAAACAAATTAAATGGGTGAGATCCAATGTAATATGTGTTTGCTGTTGAGATGCATGTTATGGTTTTTAATGTGTACAAAGAGAATAAGAAAGTGTGTTTAGTCGTATCTAATGTGAACTCCAAACTAAAGTGCTTTTCTAAAAGGGTTAATTATACTCATTGGCTATGAACTTTCAAAAATTTCCAATATTAGGTAACAAACTTTCAAAAATATTATTATCACCTATCAAACTTGTTAAATGTGTTCCAATGTTACTCATATGGTCTATCTTTGCAACTTGTAACTGGTGTAATTTTTCTCTCCAATCCACTTTTTCTCCCTCATTCTCAATAATACCCGACAATATTGTGGTCAATAAGGCGGGGTGTTACAAGTGGTCACTGATTTTTTGACAGATAGAGAAAAGTAGGTGTTTTTGTAGTGAGTTAGTGTGTGTGATAAATAGGAGGAAAAGGAGCTTTTACACAATGGTTACTTGTGTTTCTTTGTGGATATTTGTGTTTGTTTGGAGGTGATTTTGGCTTTACATTTTGGTTGAATCCGAGTGAAACAAATTAAAGGGGTGAGATCCAATGTAATATGTGTTTGCTGTTGAGATGCATGTTATGGTTTTTAATGTGTACAAAGAGAATAAGAAAGTGTGTTTAGTCGTATCTAATGTGAACTCCAAACTAAAGTGCTTTTCTAAAAGGGTTAATTATACTCATTAGCTATGAACTTTCAAAAATTTCCAATATTAGGTAACAAACTTTCAAAAATATTATTATCACCTATCAAACTTGTTAAATGTGTTCCAATGTTACTAATATGGTCTATCTTTGCAACTTGTAACTGGTATAATTTTTCTCTCCAATCCACTTTTTCTCCCTCATTCTCAATAATATCCGACAATATTGTGGTCAATAAGGCGGGGTGTTACAAGTGGTCACTGATTTTTTGACAGATAGAGAAACGTGGGTGTGTTTGTAGTGAGTTGGTGTGTGTGATAAATAGGAGGAAAAGAAGCTTTTACACAATGGTTACTTGTGTTTCTTTGTGGATATTTGTGTTTGTTTGGAGGTGATCTTGGCCTTACATTTTGGTTGAATCCGAGTGAAACAAATTAAAGGGGTGAGATCCAATGTAATATGTGTTTGCTGTTGAGATGCATGTTATGGTTTTTAATGTGTACAAAGAGAATAAGAAAGTGTGTTTAGTCGTATCTAATGTGAACTCCAAACTAAAGTGCTTTTCTAAAAGGGTTAATTATACTCATTGGCTATGAACTTTTAAAAATTTCCAATATTAGGTAACAAACTTTCAAAAATATTATTATCACCTATCAAACTTGTTAAATGTGTTCCAATGTTACTCATATGGTCTATCTTTGCAACTTCTAACTGGTGTAATTTTTCTCTCCAATCCACTTTTTCTCCCTCATTCTCAATAATATCCGACAATATTGTGGTCAATAAGGCGGGGTGTTACAACTGGTCACTGATTTTTTGACAGATAGAGAAAAGTGGGTGTGTTTGTAGTGAGTTGGTGTGTGTGATAAATAGGAGGAAAACGAGCTTTTACACAATGGTTATTTGTGTTTCTTTGTGGATATTTGTGTTTGTTTGGAGGTGATCTTGGCCTTACATTTTGGTTGAATCCGAGTGAAACAAATTAAAGGGGTGAGATCCAATGTAATATGTGTTTGCTGTTGAGATGCATGTTATAGTTTTTAATGTGTACAAAGAGAATAAGAAAGAGTGTTTAGTCGTATCTAATGTGAACTCCAAACTAAAGTGCTTTTCTAAAAGGGTTAATTATACTCATTGGCTATGAACTTTCAAAAATTTCCAATATTAGGTAACAAACTTTCAAAAATATTATTATCACCTATCAAACTTGTTAAATGTGTTCCAATGTTACTCATATGGTCTATCTTTGCAACTTGTAACTGGTGTAATATTTCTCTCCAATCCAGTTTTTCTCCCTCATTCTCAATAATATCCGACAATAGTGTGGTCAATAAGGCGGGGTGTTACAAGGGGTCACTGATTTTTTGACAGATAGAAAAAAGTGGGTGTGTTTGTAGTGAGTTGGTGTGTGTGATAAATAGGAGAAAAATGAGCTTTTACACAATGGTTACTTGTATTTCTTTGTGTATATTTGTGTTTGTTTGGAGGTGATCTTGGTCTTACATTTTGGTTGAATCCGAGTGAAACAAATTAAAGGGGTGAGATCCAATTTAATATGTGTTTGCTGTTGAGATGCATGTTATGGTTTTTAATATGTACAAAGAGAATAAGAAAGTGTGTTTAGTCGTATCTAATGTGAACTCCAAACTAAAGTGCTTTTCTAAAATGGTTAATTATACTCATTGGCTATGAATTTTCAAAAATTTCCAATATTAGGTAACAAACTTTCAAAAATATTATTATCACATATCAAACTTGTTAAATGTGTTCCAATGTTACTCATATGGTCTATCTTTGCAACTTGTTACTGGTGTAATGTTTCTCTCCAATCCAGTTTTTCTCCCTTATTCTCAATAATATCCGACAATATTGTGGTCAATAAGGCGGGGTGTTACAAGTGGTCACTGATTTTTTGACAGATAGAAAAAAGTGGGTGTGTTTGTAGTGAGTTGGTGTGTGTGATAAATAGGAGGAAAAGGTGCTTTTACACAATGGTTACTTGTATTTCTTTGTGGATATTTGTGTTTGTTTGGAGGTGATCTTGGCCTTACATTTTGGTTGAATCCGAGTGAAACAAATTAAAGGGGTGAGATCCAATATAATATGTGTTTGCTGTTGAGATGCATGTTATGGTTTTTAATATGTACAAAGAGAATAAGAAAGTGTGTTTAGTCGTATCTAATGTGAAATCCAAACTAAAGTGCTTTTCTAAAATGGTTAATTATACTCATTGGCTATGAACTTTCAAAAATTTCCAATATTAGGTAACAAACTTTCAAAAATATTATTATCACCTATCAAACTTGTTAAATGTGTTCCAATGTTACTCATATGGTCTATCTTTGCAACTTGTAACTGGTGTAATTTTTCTCTCCAATCCACTTTTTCTCCCTCATTCTCAATAATATCCGACAATATTGTGGTCAATAAGGCGGGGTGTTACAAGTGGTCACTGATTTTTTGACAGATAGAGAAAAGTGGGTGTGTTTGTAGTGAGTTGGTGTGTGTGATAACTAGGAGGAAAAGGAGCTTTTACACAATGGTTACTTGTGTTTCTTTGTGGATATTTGTGTTTGTTTGGAGGTGATCTTGGCCTTACATTTTGGTTGAATCCGAGTGAAACAAATTGAAGGGGTGAGATCCAATGTAATATGTGTTTGCTGTTGAGATGCATGTTATGGTTTTTAATGTGTACAAAGAGAATAAGAAAGTGTGTTTAGTCGTATCTAATGTGAACAAAAAACTAAAGTGCTTTTCTAAAAGGGTTAATTATACTCATTGGCTATGAACTTTCAAAAATTTCCAATATTAGGTAACAAACTTTCAAAAATATTATTATCACCTATCAAACTTGTTAAATGTGTTCCAATGTTACTCATATGGTCTATCTTTGCAACTTGTAACTGGTGTAATATTTCTCTCCAATCCAGTTTTTCTCCCTCATTCTCAATAATATCCGACAATATTGTGGTGAATAAGGCGGGGTGTTACAAGTGGTCACTGATTTTTTGACAGATAGAAAAAAGTGGGTGTGTTTGTAGTGAGTTGGTGTGTGTGATAAATAGGAGGAAAATGAGCTTTTACACAATGGTTACTTGTATTTCTTTGTGGATATTTGTGTTTGTTTGGAGGTGATCTTGGCCTTACATTTTGGTTGAATCCGAGTGAAACAAATTAAAGGGGTGAGATCCAATTTAATATGTGTTTGCTGTTGAGATGCATGTTATGGTTTTTAATATGAACAAAGAGAATAAGAAAGTGTGTTTAGTCGTATCTAATGTGAACTCCAAACTAAAGTGCTTTTCTAAAATGGTTAATTATACTCATTGGCTATGAACTTTCAAAAATTTCCAATATTAGGTAACAAACTTTCAAAAATATTATTATCACCTATCAAACTTGTTAAATGTGTTCCAATGTTACTCATATGGTCTATCTTTGCAACTTGTAACTGGTGTAATATTTCTCTCCAATCCAGTTTTTCTCCCTCATTCTCAATAATATCCGACAATATTGTGGTCAATAAGGCGGGGTGTTACAAGTGGTCACTGATTTTTTGACAGATAGAAAAAAGTGGGTGTGTTTGTAGTGAGTTGGTGTGTGTGATAAATAGGAGGAAAATGAGCTTTTAGACAATGGTTACTTGTATTTCTTTGTGGATATTTGTGTTTGTTTGGAGGTGATCTTGGCCTTACATTTTGGTTGAATCCGAGTGAAACAAATTAAAGGGGTGAGATCCAATTTAATATGTGTTTGCTGTTGAGATGCATGTTATGGTTTTTAATGTGTACAAAGAGAATAAGAAAGTGTGTTTAGTCATATCTAATGTGAACTCCAAACTAAAGTGCTTTTCTAAAAGGGTTAATTATACTCATTGGCTATGAACTTTCAAAAATTTCCAATATTAGGTAACAAACTTTCAAAAATATTATTATCACCTATCAAACTTGTTAAATGTGTTCCAATGTTACTCATATGGTCTATCTTTGCAACTTGTAACTGGTGTAATTTTTCTCTCCAATCCACTTTTTCTCCCTCATTCTCAATAATATCCGACAATATTGTGGTCAATAAGGCGGGGTGTTACAAGTGGGTTACTTGTGTTTCTTTGTGGATATTTGTGTTTGTTTGGAGGTGATCTTGGCCTTACATTTTGGTTGAATCCGAGTGAAACAAATTAAAGGGGTGAGATCCAATGTAATATGTGTTTGCTGTTGAGATGCATGTTATGGTTTTTAATGTGTACAAAGAGAATAAGAAAGTGTGTTTAGTCATATCTAATGTGAACTCCAAACTAAAGTGCTTTTCTAAAAGGGTTAATTATACTCATTGGCTATGAACTTTCAAAATTTTCCAATATTAGGTAACAAACTTTCAAAAATATTATTATCACCTATCAAACTTGTTAAATGTGTTCCAATGTTACTCATATGGTCTATCTTTGCAACTTGTAACTGGTGTAATTTTTCTCTCCAATCCACTTTTTCTCCCTCATTCTCAATAATATCCGACAATATTGTGGTCAATAAGGCGGGGTGTTACAAGTGGTTACTGATTTTTTGACAGATAGAAAAAAGTGGGTGTGTTTGTAGTGAGTTGGTGTGTGTGATAAATAGGAGGAAAAGGAGCTTTTACACAATGGTTACTTGTGTTTCTTTGTGGATATTTGTGTTTGTTTGGATGTGATCTTGGCCTTACATTTTGGTTGAATCCGAGTGAAACAAATTAAAGGGGTGAGATCCAATGTAATATGTGTTTGCTGTTGAGATGCATGTTATGGTTTTTAATGTGTACAAAGAGATTAAGAAAGTGTGTTTAGTCGTATCTAATGTGAACAACAAACTAAAGTGCTTTTCTAAAAGGGTTAATTATACTCATTGGCTATGAACTTTCAAAAATTTCCAATATTAGGTAACAAACTTTCAAAAATATTATTATCACCTATCAAACTTGTTAAATGTGTTCCAATGTTACTCATATGGTCTATCTTTGCAACTTGTAACTGGTGTAATTTTTCTCTCCAATCCACTTTTTCTCCCTCATTCTCAATAATATCCGACAATATTGTGGTCAATAAGGCGGGGTGTTACAAGTGGTCACTGATTTTTTGACAGTTAGAGAAAAGTGGGTGCGTTTGTAGTGAGTTGGTGTGTGTGATAAATAGGAGGAAAAGGAGCTTTTACACAATGGTTACTTGTGTTTCTTTGTGGATATTTGTGTTTGTTTGGATGTGATCTTGGCCTTACATTTTGGTTGAATCCGAGTGAAACAAATTAAAGGGGTGAGATCCAATGTAATATGTGTTTGCTGTTGAGATGCATGTTATGGTTTTTAATGTGTACAAAGAGAATAAGAAAGTGTGTTTAGTAGTATCTAATGTGAACAACAAACTAAAGTGCTTTTCTAAAAGGGTTAATTATACTCATTGGCTATGAACTTTCAAAAATTTCCAATATTAGGTAACAAACTTTCAAAAATATTATTATCACCTATCAAACTTGTTAAATGTGTTTCAATGTTACTCATATGGTCTATCTTTGCAACTTGTAACTGGTGTAATATTTTCTCCAATCCAGTTTTTCTCCCTCATTCTCAATAATATCCGACAATATTGTGGTCAATAAGGCGGGGTGTTACAAGTGGTCACTGATTTTTTGACAGATAGAAAAAAGTGGGTGTGTCTGTAGTGAGTTGGTGTGTGTGATAAATAGGAGGAAAATGAGCTTTTACACAATGGTTACTTGTATTTCTTTGTGGATATTTGTGTTTGTTTGGAGGTGATCTTGGCCTTACATTTTGGTTGAATCCGAGTGAAACAAATTAAAGGGGTGAGATCCAATTTAGTATGTGTTTGCTGTTGAGATGCATGTTATGGTTTTTAATATGTACAAAGAGAATAAGAAAGTGTGTTTAGTCGTATCTAATGTGAACTCCAAACTAAAGTGCTTTTCTAAAATGGTTAATTATACTCATTGGCTATGAACTTTCAAAAATTTCCAATATTAGGTAACAAACTTTCAAAAATATTATTATCACCTATCAAACTTGTTAAATGTGTTCCAATGTTACTCATATGGTCTATCTTTGCAACTTGTAACTGGTGTAATTTTTATCTCCAATCCACTTTTTCTCCCTCATTCTCAATAATATCCGACAATATTGTGGTCAATAAGGCGGGGTGTTACAAGTGGTCACTGATTTTTTGACAGTTAGAGAAAAGTGGGTGTGTTTGTAGTGAGTTGGTGTGTGTGATAAATAGGAGGAAAAGGAGCTTTTACACAGTGGTTACTTGTGTTTCTTTGTGGATATTTGTGTTTGTTTGGAGGTGATCTTGGCCTTACATTTTGGTTGAATCCGAGTGAAACAAATTAAAGGGGTGAGATCCAATGTAATATGTGTTTGCTGTTGAGATGCAAGTTATGGTTTTTAATGTGTACAAAGAGAATAAGAAAGTGTGTTTAGTCGTATCTAATGTGAACTCCAAACTAAAGTGCTTTTCTAACAGGGTTAATTATACTCATTGGCTATGAACTTTCAAAAATTTCCAATATTAGGTAACAAACTTTCAAAAATATTATTATCACATATCAAACTTGTTAAATGTGTTCCAATGTTACTCATATGGTCTATCTTTGCAACTTCTAACTGGTGTAATTTTTCTCTCCAATCCACTTTTTCTCCCTCATTCTCAATAAAATCCGACAATATTGTGGTCAATAAGGCGGGGTGTTACAAGTGGTTACTGATTTTTTGACAGATAGAAAAAAGTGGGTGTGTTTGTAGTGAGTTGGTGTGTGTGATAAATAGGAGGAAAAGGAGCTTTTACACAATGGTTACTTGTGTTTCTTTGTGGATATTTGTGTTTGTTTTGAGGTGATCTTGGCCTTACATTTTGGTTGAATCCGAGTGAAACAAATTAAAGGGGTGAGATCCAATATAATATGTGTTTGCTGCTGAGATGCATGTTATGGTTTTTAATGTGTACAAAGAGAATAAGAAAGTGTGTTTAGTCGCATCTAATGTGAACTCCAAACTAAAGTGTTTTTCTAAAAGCGTTAATTATAATCATTGGCTATGAACTTTCAAAAATTTCCAATATTAGGTAACAAACTTTCAAAAATATTATTATCACCTATCAAACTTGTTAAATGTGTTCTAATGTTACTCATATGGTCTATCTTTGCAACTTGTAACTGGTGTAATTTTTCTCTCCAATCCACTTTTTCTCCCTCATTCTCAATAATATCCGACAATATTGTGGTCAATAAGGCGGGGTGTTACAAGTGGTCACTGATTTTTTGACAGATAGAGAAAAGTGGGTGTGTTGGTAGTGAGTTGGTGTGTGTGATAAATAGGGGGAAAAGGAGCTTTTACACAATGGTTACTTGTGTTTCTTTGTGGATATTTGTGTTTGTTTGGAGGTGATCTTGGCCTTACATTTTGGTTGAATTCGAGTGAAATAAATTAAAGGGGTGAGATCCAATGTAATACGTGTTTGCTGTTGAGATGTGTTGGAATCACTTCTAAACCTAAATCAAGTGTTAGTGATTCATATGTAATAGTTAGCTTAATTATGGCCTTTATGTTTGTTATTAGCTTAAGCTTATGTAGAAGGCCCATAAGCTTAGGCCCATGTCCATTAAGGAAAGGAAGGGAGTAGGAGTGTTGCCCTAGCCCCCCTTCCTAAAAATACCTTGTAATAACCCTCACTTGAGGGTTGGTTGTTCAATTTACTCTTTCATTTCCTACGCCTAACTTTTCTCTCATTTATACGTGTGATGTTTGAGTGATTGTTCATCCGATCTTCTCTCTATCTCTTTCTATTGTGCTTGTGTTGTAAACTTAGTGACCTAACAGTGGTATCAGTCGCCTAATAGTGGGGTGAACGTATTGTTTTTGAAGTAGGTTTTGGTCCTACGCGTAAAGCATACGGTGATACTTTGGTTCGCTTAAAAACATATTTTTTACACTTTTTAATCCAAGATTCTTGTACTTTTAACGTTTTAAGGTGTTAAAATAACTATTTTTGGCAAAAAGTTTCAACCTTTACGTGTAGATCTTTGTTTTTGAGCTTGGTTTTATACGTGGTACGAGTTCTACGCATAACTGTTTTAGACGCTTTGAATCATCAAGTTTCACACTTTTGTGTTATTTTGGTGATATTGAAGCTATTTCATCACAAAAATCTGGTTTAGAAACATCTTTGGGCAAAAGTCATTTTACGAGTAGTTCTACGCGTATCAAAACCCTAAAATTACGCGTAACTTGCTCCTTGGTTTGATCTTCAGTTTTCGTGGTTTACTCCGTGTTTTCTTGCTTGGATAAGCCTGAAAATACGTCGACTTGGGATATCTTTTGCATTGTGATAGTGTAAAAGATCACTTGGGCTAAAAACCCTAAACTTACGCATAAGCTTAAGCTTACGCGTAGAACCTCTTACGCATAAGATTTATCTTACGCATAAGCTTTGTCTTACGCATAAGGTAATCCTACGCCTAAGTTTTCTACGCCTAACTTACTGTTTACGCATAACTTTAGTGTTTTTTCTCCATACTTACGCGTAAGCTAAACCTACGCGTAACTCTTGCTGTTACACGTAACTTTGGTGTTTTTACGCATAAGTGCTACTTGGCTTTATTGTGATTTCTACGCCTAAGGATACTTCATCAACAAAGGTTCATTCGACTACAAAGATCCATTTAACAACACAAGTTTTTCAACATGTCACAACTACCATACTCTAACTATTTCCCTTACACTTATACTCAACGACAACAACAACTAAGTCCACAACATCAACAATGGAATCAACAACAAGCAATTTATCAACAACAATTTAATCAACAACATACTCCACAACTTACAGCAATTCCACAACCTCAAATGGTTCAACCACCACCAAGTCTTCAAGTTCAACCCTACACAAACGATTTCAATCAACATCCATCAAGGAACACTATGAAGGAACCCACTTGGTTTGCAAAGATGTGTGAAGCTTTAAGCAGCCAACAATCAATTCATGAGGCTGGATCACTTGATAGACCTCCAATGCTCACTCCAGGAAACTACGATCAACGGGTGATTAGGTTCTTTAGGTTTTGTGATCTGAAGAAGCCACATGGAAAGTTCTTAAAGAAGGTTATCTTGGAAGGTCCATTTCAGATGCCTACTGTCATT
The DNA here is from genome assembly GCA_019973895.1 of Chrysanthemum seticuspe. Lineage (NCBI taxonomy): Eukaryota > Viridiplantae > Streptophyta > Magnoliopsida > Asterales > Asteraceae > Chrysanthemum > Chrysanthemum seticuspe. Next base: position 88,412,707 of record BPTQ01000001.1, on the reverse strand, counting down.
GTACCCGGAGATCCAAATGCTAATCCACCAAGAGATGAACAATCAAACATTGCTACTGTTGCAGACCTGAATGCAGAAGAACTTCTACACTATGAAGCTGATGAGCTTGCAATGCAATATATCCTTTTAGGATTACCAAACCCAATTCTTCGAAGTGTTGATGCTCAAAAGACTACAAAGGCGATGTGGGAACATATTCATCTTCTTATGGAAGGATCTGCACTCAATCAGGAGGATATGGAATCCAAAATTTACTTGGCTTATGAACACTTCATGATTGAACCTAGAGAGACACTAGAGTCTTATCATCATCGATTCTCAGACATCATAAATGATTTGGATAAACACAACATCATCATGCCAAGAATTGAAGTTAATACTAAGTTCCTGAGTAGTCTTGGTCCTGAATGGGAGAAGTATGTCATTTTTCTTCGTCAAGCAAAGAACATGCATCAATCTACATACGGATTGTTGTAACGATTACTTGAAGCCTCATCAAAAGGAAGTTGATAAGGAAAGGATTCTCCGTGCTCAAACTGTCTCACCATCACTTCCGGAGAATCAACAACTTGCTTTGTGGGCTTAAACTAGTCATTCTCCTCAACCAGCAACTCAACCAACTGCCACAATCACACCATATGATCATTCACAACAATAATCTCAACAAACTCAATTGGTTTCATACCACAACAACAATGCTCAAGCATTTGTCAGTGAAGCTAATGAGGAATCCGATCCGTTCGAAGCATTGCAACAAGGATTTGTTATGATTGCTAATGCTTTTGGCCGTTATACCAACAAATCCAACAATCGTATTCGTTCCTCATCTAACACAAGGAATCAGGCTATTGTGAACAATGGACGAGTTGAATTTCAGAATCGTGGTTATGGTCGTCAGATGGGCGGTGGTCAAGGGTTTAATGCTATGGGTAGGAATAACAACAGAGCTCAAGTGGTTGAACAGGGAAATGCTCAGAATGGGTTGAATGGTCTTCGATGCTACAACTGCAATGAGAAGGGACACCTGGCTAATGCATGCCCAAAGCCGAGGACTAGGGGCAGTGCTTATCACAAAGAGGCTCTTCTTTTGGCTCTTAAGGATGAAGCTGGTGGAACTCTCACAGACAAAGAACAGAGCTTTATGGCAGATGTAAACTCAGATGATGATATGGAGGACTTGCAGACCAACTCAGCAGTTATGTTGATGGCTAATATGCATGAGCTACACATGAGTGACACAGGCCCAGTGTATGACACTGATGGCTTGTCTCAGGTACCCGAACAAACCATATTTATCTCTGATCTAATATCTCCGCCAACATCTGAATCCGACAAGGCTCAGAATGTTCAAAATGAGTCGTCCACATCTCATTCTGATGATTTTCAACTAGACCCCGTAGTTACATTTGACGATCAAGATGACCTTATGGTTTCCCTTGATAATCAAATTGACTCCGTGGTTATACTTGAGGATGTAAATAATGATCATGTTGTGACTCACGTTGAACACACCGAACTTTTGCCTCGTCCAGATGTTGATCTGTTGCTTAAAAACCAACAATCCATAGTGGAAGAATGTCGTGCAGTAAATCAGGACTTAAAAAGTAAAAATGCACTGTTAACCAAGGATTTTGAATGTTTAAAAATGCAACTCAACTTTTTCAAAACTCAAGAAAAACGTGAAAAAGGTTTTGAAGCCGCTTTTGCTAAATCTCATCAAAACGAAAAATATTTAGAGCGACAGATGCGTGATCTAGCCGCTTCGAAGAATGCTTTGTTGTCTGAAATAGAACAACTGAAACATGAACATAAAAAGCAAATTAACGCTCTCACCTTGGAATATCAAAAAGCTAAGGCTGAGTTGTTAACTTGTCAAAAACAGTTCTCTGCATACAAAAAGCATTCAACGAAACGAATAGATGATCATCTTGAAGAAATTATTGGCTTGCAAAACAAACTTAAAGAGTTTAAAAATGTTGTTTACAAACATGGTGAGTCAGTCACAGCTATTCAAAAGTTTACTTTAAAACCCAATCCAAATGGATATGGACCGAATCTTGCTGATTACAAACCTAAGCTTTCAACAAAAGCATTCAAACCAAATCCTGAAGTTTCCAGTGCAGAATATAAAATTGATGATTCTGTTATGAGTGTTGTTGAATATCATCGTCAAGAGGAATTAGATATAGAAGACGAGAGTCGATCAAAATTAGAAACTGTTGTTTACAACAAACCTTTTAACTATTCAAAAGCGGTCACTTTCGTCACACCAACGGATTCTTCTAACACACCAAGGATTATCATAAAAACGTCTGAGTCTTCTAATGTTAATCCCTAACCAGATTATGCACAAATTTATGGTCCTTTACCTTCCATCAGTGAAGTAAATTCAAAACCTGAAAATCGCAAAATTCTTAGATATTTTGACCTTTTCATGGCTGACCTCACACGTTTACAACATGAGATAGAATATCATTCTGAAATCAAAGTTCAACATTTTCAATCGCCTTTGGCGCGAGAACAAAGAGACATTTTTCAGAAAAATCTTTTACCAAATGTTAAAAATTTGAAACATTGTGCATTGTCTTGGGAACGGGACTTTCATAAGGAACTTGGATTGATGAAGGTTGTTTTCGTGAAAACAGAAACATCTATTTCTAATACTAAATGTAAAAAGAAAATGTTAAGAAAATTTGTTGATCGACTCTTGGACGATGTTATCTGTGCTGATGTCCATAATGCTGTGTTATTGAATTCTTTGTCATATGCATCTAATTATATCTCTGCTGATACTGTTGATTCTGTGGTAACTGTTGAGAATTCTGATAATGTGCATCAGATTGAGTTTTTAAAAGCTGAAAATGAAAGATTGATTAACGAGCTTTCAAATGTAAAACGTCGTCTTCAATGGTGTCAAAAAGATTGTCAAAATCGTGAACTTGCTTTGCAAAACAAAATCAACCAGTTGCAATCCAAAACATTTAATCCAAAATTTGAGCAACTGGATGATCAAAACGTGTCTTTGAAATGTCAAATCTCAAAATATGAACAAGAACTTGTAAAAGTTAAACAAGAATATTGTGTCATATTTGATTTACTTAAAAAGACTCGTGATGAAGCATCAAACGAGCTTGATCATTTTCTTGCACACACTAAGGAAGTCATGAATTTTTTGGGAAATCTTCGTTCTGAAAATCAAGAATTGGTGCACACTATCTTTAAGTTAAGAGAAATGTTAGGAAAGTATGAACAACTTCCGCCTACCGTGATTAAGAGAATAGCACCAGTAACACTTAGTAATCGTGACCCTAGAATCCCTACTGTCAAATCACAAGATACTAATGTGCTTCCCTCTACTGCAACAGGAATAATTGCCTCTTTTCCAAACGTCCGCACTTCACAGCCTAGGAGCACTACATCGAAGAATAGGAAGTTGCGACCTAAGAAAAGATCAATAAGGAATGCTAAAGTAGAAGAACACCCTAGGACTATGAATAAGACTCACGTTGCTCCCACTTTAGATATTGCGTCTGACAAATGTAATAGAAAAAGTGATGTAACGAATGCTAAACCTTTAAGTACTTTTGATATTCAGTCTGATGCATCTTGTGTTATTTGTCTTAAAAGTATGAATTCTGATTGTCATGACAAATGTGTTGCTAAAACTATTATCTCTCGTTTAAGGAATCCTAAGAATCGGAATACCTCTAGGCCCACTAATCATTCTAAGTCTGTGCTTGGTAGACCGCCCTATATAGATTCTAAGAACCACATTGATGTCCCTGTAACTCCAGTTTCACCTCCTAGGAATGTAGTACCACTGATAACGCTACACGCTTCGTTCGTGGTCAAAGGAACTTCCTTTTCTTCGAGCAAGTTTTATAACACCCTAGGCAGTGAACCTAATCGTTGTAGTGTATTATTAGGGTAAGCCACGGGTATTGATATCGTTCTCTAGGGGAATAGGAATGCTAGTGAGAAGTTACTACGCTAAGGTTGGGGTTGAGGAAGATTATTTTTTATCTTTTTTATGTTTTTTAGAAAATAGAAAGGTACGAATCTCGGGGTTTGGATTTGGGGGTTGGTATTTCTACCGATTACTCTACTTATCTAATTATCTAATCTAAGGTGTATGTAGTCTATGTCTAATTATTGTGTGCTCGTATGATAGTTTAAAGATGTGTTCACTTAGGTTTTATTACTCCTTAATTATCTCCTATTGATGGTTGAATTGTCACGTCCTTATTCTTAATCGCGTTGTGTGTGTAAAGTCGTAGGGTATGCGTTTATCCCTAACTCTTTGAACTTACCAAAGGGTCTCATCTACAAAACCCTCTAGGGATTATAAACTCTAACTCTAAGGCCCTCTTTGGATGGTTTAGTCTACAACCGCTCTAAGTGCTATAGTATAAGGTTCACAAAGATTAATCAAGCATTAATTACACAACGAATGACCTATCACATTACTAGATCATTAACAATTAAGATAAGAGACAACCAATCAATATTCAATAATTAAGTTTCATATTCCCTAAGCAAACACACAAGTAAATTAGCCGGACATGGAGAACATGCAAGCATACACACAAATAATCAAAGACATAATTGAATTAATGAAGTAAAACACTTATCTTGATGTAAGTTAGGGTTTGGAACCCTAAAATACTGTACAAGACAACCTTGGTTCGGTTTAGGTTTTTACTCCAAAAGACTACACACAAATACTGAAAAAATCGGATTCTATATATAAGATTACATATGCGACGGCGTCACCTTATGATTTGTGACACCGTCGGGTTGCCGTCATTAGGGTTTCGTCTTGGCCATGTTAGTCTTGCGACGGTGTCACCTTGTGCTTGTGACGCCGTCCTCTTCAGCTTCTGACGCCGTCTGGATCAAATCTAGGCCGTCTGAGTTGCGACGGCCTACTCTTTTAAAGCCTGACACCGTCACTTGAAAATAAGAAATTTGGCTTCTGTGCCATCACAAAATGCTCCGACGGCGTCGCAGTTAAGCAATGACGCCGTCACCTTGTATTTCAGCAGCTTGAGTGTCTCGATTCTTGACTTTGGCCATTTTCTTCGTATATCCGCGCCTTTTCGTCCAAATAAGTGCCATTACAGCAATTTGCCTTCAAGTGACCTAAAAAGTGAAAAGGAACGATATTAAGTAATAACGGATACAAAAGTGATCAAATAAGGGCTTAAACGACCCCTAAAAAAGGTACATTTTAAAACCTTATCAAATATCCCTACACTTGGTATTTGCTTGTCCTCAAGCAAATGTGCTTTTAGCCAATTAATTTATAAGTTAGGGGTCATGAAGCATTGGTTTAAAACAGTCCACAACACATATAAGCCCTGCAAAAGTCATAACAAGCACGAAAATTACATACTAGCACCTCACATGGGGTGTTTGGATACTCACATCTCTCTCGGGTGTATATGAAATATAACAAGTTGGAAATGGAAGATAAAGACTCATTAACCGGTCCTAGTACATAGATTACCATAGGCTTGAGAATAGATCAAACCTCCATCGCTTTGGCGTAAGCACCTAGGAAAGACTATCAAAGAGGTCTTTAAAGGGTTGTAATGTTAGGCTTATGGTAGGGAAACAAAGGGTTTGGTGGGATAGGCTATTTAGTGGTGGCAAGTCAAAAATCTCTATGTTACAAGCATACGAAGAATGGCGTTGCTAAGCCAAGACTGGACACTCTAAACTCTAGATAACTGAAACAAACAAACATAAATTTAAAGGATAGATGTAGGATGGTAGCCCGTTTTTTTTTTTATTTTTTTTATACACTTTACTCTACCATCCTCTACGGTAACATCAAAATGATATGGATTTATAGGCACATCCCTACACTTGAGTTTTTATTACTCTAACACTAATTTGACCCGAATTGAAAAGATCAAAAACTTGGGGTACGTTATTACGCAAACAAGGGAATTTAACGTTCCCTTCCAATCATTTCATAAACTTTAACTTTTTCCCATGAGTCCCAATCGTCCCAAAACTGTGTACAAAAGATATGACTCGACTTAGCAACTCATGCAAGCAACTAGATAATTGAACTAAGGGTTTAGGGTGATAACAATAATGCACTAAAATTGAGTGCATACAAGGTAGGCTAAGGCGATTTGGGTGTATATTTGGGGGGTGGGGTGTAAACAATGCTCTTCATTGATATTCCGGAAAAACCAAAACATCACGAGAACCGCGAAAAGGATAGGCTCTGAGGGGTTAACTAGGGGTATCGTGTACTAAAGATGAGTACAACGCAAAGGTGTGGGGGAATTACTCAACCGATGTGGAAGAAGTAATTATATTACGGGTATCAAACAAGGGTTATCCTAATGCCTCTTATCATTTAGTTATTCCTAACTACACAAGTGTAGTCTTATTAGCGACCTCGGAATGGATCACAAAACAAGTTTTAGAATCTAATATACTACCGGTTCACACTCTAAGCATTAAAGATGAATGCTTTAATTCCTACTAATCTAAGGGCGATCCTCACATTTTGGGTGGAATTTAGGTGGTAAAGGGTTTTTGTGCTAGTCATGCAACTTCCTATCCGTGAGACGCTTTTGTTAAGACTAATGGCCCACTCCTATATGTCATGAAAATTTTTAAATTTGGTGCCGAAATTACCCTAACCGACATTTTCTCATGGTTTATTACACAATTACAATTGGACAAAGCAAATAGTCAAGGATAAGCATAGTTTCAAAGTTCCCGTTTTGTTTTCCCTCCCTACACTTAAAATGAACATTGTCCCCAATGTTCCCCGAAAGTATCAAAGTTATGATAATGGAAGGTAATTAAAAATGAAAGAAACTAGTACTCCCCTGATTAGCTCGGTAGGATCCGTGTGTGAAGTAGTGGTTAAATCCTTTCCAAGAAAAATGTATGCGTGAAAAGCTCCTTCCAATCTTTTGTTTCTTCTTCTTGATAAATAAAACATGTACACTTGAAGAAAACAAACGAAACCTTCGAGTAAAATCGGCGGTAATAATATATATAAGACTCTACTAAACTAGGATATAATGCTTGTGGAATGGATGTTTACAGAATTTCTGGAAAATTAAGACCTGGAAAATTCCAAAAATTTATAAGTAGCTCAAAAAATGAGAAAAACGTAATCTGTTGTTTTTACTCCTTCCTGACGCCGTCAGGTTGCGATCCTGACGTCGTCAGGTTATCCTGACAAAAACTGGTCTGCGATTTTCTGGAAAAAATTCTGGAAAATTTACATCTTTAGAATCTGGAAAAATTTATGCAAAACATCCATTATGACTCGATACAAGCATTTGACTCGAACAAACACACATATATATCTTTTAATGAATTGCTATTCTCATGTTTACGTTTATTTTGAAAACGTGTGTAATCCTCCCTACACTTATCCTTTATGTAAAATACCTTTATATGCAATTAAGACGAGGTTAAAAACAAAATAAAGCATTTTTACAAATTTAAACATGAGAATAAGTAATCAATAAAAGATATATGACACAAACAAGCAAACAATTAAGCATGGGTTGCCTCCCACGAAGCGCTTTTCTTTATTTATGAGTCTTGTAGCTAGACTCGTAGTCGTGCTCCTACGTACCGATATAAGTAAGCCTATCCTTAACAATGTCATAAGGATCAAACTTATCATTTAAGTTCCTAGTAGCACGTTCGGTTAGATATGCCTTTTCAAACTTTTCTCCATCGGGATCATAGATTGTTATCCTAATGTGCCACTCTCCATTACCATCACTATGTGGTCTATTCCAATCCCACTTATGTTTAGGATTTTCAATTTTCCACCTATTCATGACAAGGTTGACGGGCAAACTTCCTAGGAACTCGGTCATCTTCCTAAATACTAAGGCGTCCGCGAACGGGTTCACTTCCATGTCCCTAGCCATTTCTTTTTCATGGAAAGTTGCTTTACTAGCAAAGGCTTCATCTAAGTAGAAAGGTCGTTGGGGACCTATGAGGTTCTTATCTATCCAAGGTCCATATCTAGAAGGTGCCCTATCCAACCTAATCTCATGTGGGATTTCCTCTTCTTTGTAGTACGTATGCTTTTTGACATCGTAGATTGACCTAGCACTCCCCTCCCCTACCACTATCTTGGACATCTTACAATCGATGATAGCACTAGCGGTAGCTAAGAATCCTCTTCCTACTAGTAATGGGCATGTCAGGTCCTTATTCATGTCTAGCACATGAAAGTCGGCCAAAAGAGTCAACTCTCCTACGTGTACTACCATGTCCTTTATTATCCCTACCGGATATGCAACACTACCGTCTGCTAAACCTAAGATGGTTTCCATTGGTTCTATCTTACCTAAGTTAAGGCTTCTATGGAGAGACAACGGAACAAGATTGATGCATGATCCTAAGTCGGCTAGAGCATCGAGAGGTTTGGAAGTTCCAAGCCTACACGGAAGAGTAAATAGACCGGGATCGTCTAATTTCTTAGGTAGATTATTTTGCACAAAAGCGGACCCATGTTCTCCAAGTTTAAGTTCTAACTCATATTTTTCTTTTAAAGCATTATAATAAGGTGCATGAGCTAAGACTTCAAGAACCGGTTTTTCTTGATGGAGTTCCTTGTACTCCTCCTCTAGATTAAGTTTGGGTTCTTGGTTCATGGGTTTCTCAAGAGTAGGTTCTACCAATGGTGCAGGGCCTTGGTACCTCATTTTGGATTGCTTGGAACCCTTGTTGATAGCATTTACCGAGTGAACTGTTGGGTGTGAGGGGCATGCATGTGCACTCTCCCATGGTGAACAAGAACATGAAGTCGACGAAATCGAATTCGCTTTTGGGTTCTTTATAGTATCACTTAGGAGTGCTCCAATTTCCCGTTCATTAAAGGCTTTTAAGAGGGCATCAAGCTTGTTTGTCATCTCGCCTTGTCTTCGCTTAAAATCGGCTTCAAGCTTAGTCAATCTAGTTTCTTGAGATGACATGAATCTAGATGCAATTGCCTCAAGATTAGCGGGGTTCCCGGTGTTCAGAGAATTGAACCTATTAGGTGGACTAGATGAGCTTTGGGGCGTGCTTGAGTTTTGGTTCCACTTAAGGTTAGGGTGATTTCTCCATGAGGGGTTGTAAGAGTTTCCTAAGTTGTTTTGTTCGGGCTTGAAAGTGTACCACTTCTCTCCCGCTCTGTCGGTACGCACGGAGACGTAGTCCGCAAAAGCTTGTTCGGGGAGTCTTGTGCAATCACGAGTGTCATGGGGACTACTACATAATTCACAAGGAAGAGTGATTTTATTCACTTGATGTGAAGACTTAGAATTTTCATAGGAGTTCATTAGGAATTTTACTTGATCTTCAAGCTCGATCATCCTACGGTCGGAAGATTATGAGTCAAGTGGAGGCAAGGAGATTGCCTTAACGGTTTTGGGCAACTCACGGGGGTCATTCCAACTTTCGTTGCCATAGAGAGCAAGGTCCTCTATTACACCCCATGATTCTTCCGCGGTGAGATCACTAAGTTTTCCACCGGCCGCTTGGTCAATGGATCGCTTTGTGGGAAAGTTGACATGATCATAAAAGATTTGGACTTGAAGCCAAAGATCAATGCCGTGATGAGGGACTTTATGAAGTAAGTCCTTGAATCGAGTCCATGCTTCGTAGAGAGATTCACCTTGACGTTGTTGGAACATCAAGATGTCATTCCTAAGTTTAGTGGTTCTCCTCGGTGGAAAAAATTGAGCAAGGAAGCGAGAGGTAAGATCATCCCAACTTGAGATGGAGCCGGTGGGAAGTCGCTCAAGCCAATTACTAGCTTGGTCCCGTAGAGAGAATTGGAAGAGACGCAGGCGCGTGGTCTCCCGAGTAGTAGCATCAAGGTCGATGGAATTGACAATTTTGAGGAAATCCCTCAGATGCTGATTAGGATCTTCGGAACGAAGTCCATGGAATGCACATCCGTTTTGCACCAACCGGATGGTGTCGGATCGCAGGGCTGTAGTTTAGGCTTGGTCGGGAAGCTCAATGGTGTTCCTATAGCCTAGGTGGCTTGGTCTCGAGTATTCACCAAGAGTACGGGCTCTTGGCTGGTCATTTGGTGGTAGGTTGATGAATGGTGGTGGGTTATCACCTTCCATAATGAAAAGTGATGGGGTTACGAACAAAGGTCACGAAGAAGGGGGATAGACTATGAGAAAGCTAAAAATTTGAGAAAAATTTACTTGATAGGAATCAAGCAAAGAAACCTAAACGAGGTGGACTACTAACTAGCTATTCTATTCCCCGGCAGCGGCGCCAAAAACTTGATAACACTACACGCGTCGTTCGGGGTCAAAAGAACTTCCTTTTCTTCGAGCAAGTTTTATAACACCCTAGGCAGTGAACCTAATCGTTGTAGTGTAATATTAGGGTAAGCCACGGGTATTGATATCGTTCTCTAGGGGAATAGGAATGCTAGTGAGAAGTTATTACGCTAAGGTTGGGGTTGAGGAAGATTATTTTTTATCTTTTTTATGTTTTTTAGGAAATAGAAAGGTACGAATCTCGGGGTTTGGATTTGGGGGTTGGTATTTCTACCGATTACTCTACTTATCTAATTATCTAATCTAAGGTGTATGTAGTCTATGTCTAATTATTGTGTGCTCGTATGATAGTTTAAAGATGTGTTCACTTAGGTTTTATTACTCCTTAATTATCTTCTATTGATGGTTGAATTGTCAAGTCCTTATTCTTATTTGCGTTGTGTGTCTAAAGTCGTAGGGTATACGTTTATCCCTAACTCTTTGAACTTACCAAAGGGTCTCGTCTACAAAACCCTCTAGGGATTATAAACTCTAACTCTAAGACCCTCTTTGGATGGTTTAGTCTACAACAGCTCTAAGTGCTATAGTCTAAGGTTCACAAAGATTAATCAAGCATTAATTACACAACGAATGACCTATCGCATTACTAGATCATTAACAATTAAGATAAGAGACAACCAATCAATATTCAATAATTAAGTTTCATATTCCCTAAGCAAACACACAAGTAAATTAGCCGGACATGGAGAACATGCAAGCATGCACACAAATAATCAAAGACATAATTGAATTAATGAAGTAAAACACTTATCTTGATGTAAGTTAGGGTTTGGAACCCTAAAATACTGTACAAGACAGCCTTGGTTCGGTTTAGGTTTTTACTCCAAAAGACTACATACAAATACTGAAAAATTCGGATTCTATATATAAGATTACATATGCGACGGCGTCACCTTATGATTTGTGACGCCGTCGGGTCGCCGTCATTAGGGTTTCGTCTTGGCCACGTTAGTCTTGCCACGGCGTCACCTTGTGCTTGTGACGCCGTCCTCTTCAGCTTCTGACGCCGTCTGGATCAAATCTAGGCCGTTCTGACGCCGTCTGGATCAAATCTAGGCCGTCTGAGTTGCGACGACCTACTCTTTTAAAGCCTGACACCGTCACTTGAAAATAAGAAATTTGGCTTCTGTGCCGTCACAAAATGCTCCGACGGCGTCGCAGTTAAGCAGTGACGCCGTCACCTTGTATTTCAGCAGTTTGAGTGTCTCGATTCTTGACTTTGGCCATTTTCTTCGTATATCCGTGCCTTTTCGTCCAAATAAGTGCCATTACAGCAATTTGCCTTCAAGAGACCTAAAAAGTGAAAAGGAACGATGTTAAGTAATAACGGATACAAAAGTGATCAAATAAGGGCTTAAACGACCCCTCAAAAAGGTACATTTAAAACCTTATCAAATATATATAAAGATCACCACTTTCTAGGCTAACAGTTTGTAATATGGGTTATGTTTTGATTTGTTTGTTGTTAATGGATTGATTGATATGTATAGAAAATGCGGTTTTTTGATTTATACGTAAAGTGTTTGTTAATTCCTGAAAGGGATGTGGTTTTTTGGACGAATATGATATAGGAGTATTCGAATATGGGAGGGATTCAGAAGTCGTAGGTATTGTTTAAGAGGATGGGGTTGTAGGGTTTGGAAGGTAATGAGTTTACGTGGAGTGCATTGATAATAGGGTATGCTAGAGTTAGATGTTGTGGAGAGGCGTTTAGTTTGTTTAGGAAAATGAGTTAAGAGGGTTTGGTTCTTAATGTTGCTCCATGGAATGCGATAATTTCTAGTTTTGTACAAAGCCGAGAAATGGTTAAAGGTGTGGAAATGTTTGAGGATATGTTGGTCGCGGGTGTTAAGCCCAATCCTGTTACGATCACAGGTTTACTTCATGTGTAGGATCCATGGGGAAAGTTAATAGTGGGAAAGAAATTCTTGGGCTAGTCTATAGAACAAATATGTATAACAATCTTTTTGTAGCTAGTTCACTTATCAACATGTACTCTAAATGTGGTTGTGTTCAACACGAAAGAAACGTGTTCAACACCTTACCCTTTAAGAATGTTGCTTCAGTGAGTGCAATGATCAAATGTTATGTGAAACACGGGATGGTTAATTCCGCTTTTAGATAAAATGGAAGATGAAAACTTGAAACCAAATCAAGTAATCTTAACTTGTGTTCTTGCATCTTGTAGCCATGGTAGATTGGTGGTAAAGGTTTGACTTTTTTAAGTCTGTGAGATAAAGTCAATGGGTTAAGATAAGGGAAGTGCATTATGGTTGTGTTATTGAAATGCTTTGTCAGTCTGGGAAGATTGTGGAGGCCTATGATTTGGTGCATGATTTGGATAAAGAAGTAACAGATTCGATGGTTGGAACTTTCTTAAATGGCTATATGGCTTATAACAGGCCAAGTTTGGCTAAGAAAATGGTTGTGTATGTGATGAAAATGAAGACTAATAAACCAGGATGGTTTGTTACTTTATCTAATATTTATGCTTTTTTTGAACGACAACTAAATATCTCACAATTTATACCCCACAAATCATCTTACATGTCCTAAGAAGGACTTAAACCCACAACCATTTGGTTGGGGAGCTTCTCGAACAACAAGGGGTACCATTGCATCCCTTTGGTTATCTAATATTCATGCTGGTGAAGGAGAGTGGGCAGAAGTTGACATTTTAAGGGAAGTAATTAAGTTTCAAAGGGTCCAAAAGCAACCTGGTTTTAGTTCTTTGTCTAATGATATATAAATTTTGAATCAGATGCGGTGTTTTTTACATCGTTTAACTTGTTTGAGATATGAAAACATAACTCAAGTCGAATGATTCCTAAATAAACAGATAGAAATATCCAGATAATGACAACCTTTGTGCGATAAATCCAAGCGAACCCGATAGTCCGAATTGTATTATGCAGTTGTCGGATAAGCTCTTATAACTCAAATTCCCTGAGAAGATTGCGATGTTTTCTAAAATTTGTTAACACATAAATGGGATGATCGTTCAAGAACATGAGATAATGCTATCAAGGGGTTCTCCCGATCACTTGTCCGCGTGAGAAAACTTGGCTGTTGGTATAATACCAAGATTGCAAGTATATTAATTTCCTATATTTTGTTGTAATATTTGGAATGATAATATACTGATTATTATATATTGTTGATCCCAGTTGAGCAAACGATCTAATATAGAAACTGACTTAAACAAAGACTTATTAAGTATTATGCGGAATTTAATACTTAATCTTAAGAAGAAAAACAATAAACATTCAACACTTCAATATTATTATTAATACGAATACTCTAACCAGTATTAGGGTTTTACAACCTTGAAGTGTATCAACCTTAGATATAAAACATACGTATATCTAATCTAACATAGGACCTCCTTTTATAGGCTAAGGAGTCCTTTACATAATACAATACGTAACCTACAAGATAAATATCTTTTCCATATTTATCTAATACAGAATACTAAACCGACTATACAAGACTAGCAGTGGTTACAATACAATATCCGTGGTTACACAATACTACTAGCCGCGGTTTATCTTCATCAGTGGTTCCATTCTTCTGTCCGTGGTTCCAACACTTAGAATAATTCTTGATCCAAGGAACCAAAAACCCAACAATCCTCCCCTAAACTTGATACATTCCAACAGAATTCTCAAGTTTCCTTTAAGCTCAAAACATCTAAATTGGAGGATGTTGCCAAACACTTACTAGATTTAAGAATTTTCTCATACTTCAGCAACAAATTGTAAGCTTGACCATCGTAGGGCAACAACATCTTGATAATACCAGGCTTCATCATCTGAGCAATAACTCCTGGATACTTATTCAGTTGAGGATAATCACCTTCTACAAGCATATGAATAACTTCTCCAGAAACAGTTAAAACATGAACTCCACAAGTTTGATAAAGAAACCATCTTGTAACTTGACCATTGTAGAGTCCTTTCCACTCAGGTTCATCATGAGTAGGTTCAAATAAAATCTTCAAGTGATGATAAACCAATCTCTCATGATAATCATTTGGATGTTTTTCACCAAATTTATTCTTGTAAAGTATCCAAAGATTCATCAAATCATCTCTATCAAAATACTGAAGCATCCGTGAAAATTTATTATACTCATAAACTTCATTGTTGAGTCTTTGAATTTTCCAACATCCTTCACTTTCATTAAGCTCAAACACATAAGAGATAATTTGATTACCATCTTCAATCACTCGCAGTCTTTTAGAACCAGATGTCTCCTGAATCTCAGATTTCCTCTTTAGATTACCTTTAATCCATTCTTCATCCTTTTCAGAACCCATAGGAGTAAAACTCCCATTATTAATCCTCATACACATCAGATAAAGCTCATGGATTCTTTCAAATGAACATTTACTGAGATTGTCAGGAATATGAATTCCTGAATTCTTAATAATCTTCATCAGTACATTCCTCATCTGTGCAATTGTAGGAGGTTTCTTTCTTATAACTTGTTTCCTTTCTTTACTGATCCTCCTTGCCCATTCACCTAACAGTCTAGCTCTTTCCTCATCATCTAACAGTGCCCATTCTTGTGAAGTATACTCATCATGTATTTGATTAGAAGCTTGAAGATAGTTTTGTGATTCATACCATTTAGCTAACCATTTCTGAGAAGCCTCCTCATCTTCTTGCTTCTTTTTCTCTAAAGTTGTCTTCTCATCAGCTAACATCTTTCTTAAATACTCTTCATCATAAGCAATATGTTCTTCTTTACTTTTAAACTTCAATTCTAGTTCTGCAACCCCTTTACCTTTACCAATGTCTGGTTGAGCCACTTTCTTCAAAGACTCACCAATAACTAAACTTTTGCTTTTGGGTTTGTTTGCAGTAGATTTAATAGATGAAACAGGTGCAATGATGGGTGTAGAATTAGCTGAGGTTTTACTTAGATTGATCAATGTACTTGCAGCTTCTTTCTCAACTTCTTTAGGTTTAGGTGGTGACACAGAGATGGTTGTAACAATGGTGGAAGTGGTTATAATAGCAGTGGGTACAATTGCCATTTCTGAAACTGCAACCGTGGTTTGAAGAAAACTATCCATAGTTGCATATACATTAACAGTGGTTGTGTCCTGCATCAATTTATCTTCTACGATAGTCTTCAAACTTTCAAGAACTGCCTCATTCCCATCTTTATCAGATACCAAAAATTCTTGATCTCCACTATCAACATCTTCTTCCATAGGTACATCAATGCCTCCCCTGAAATCATGCCTTCACTCCTCCCCTGTTTGGATACATTCTCCATATTCAGAACATTCTCCACATTTAGAGCTGGAGAAGAGTCCACCTTCTTTTTCATTCTCCTTAGATGCCTTAAAGCAGCAACCCCAGGTCTTCTCATCTTTTCCAAAACCAGTACCCTATGCTTCAGTCTCCTAATGTCTTTACCCTGAAACACAGCCAACTCCTGAAGACTTGAGATTGTATTCTCCATTTTGGTACATTTAGCCGTCAATTCATTAAAACGTTCAAGTATATCCTCCCCACTTCGAACTGTGTGAAATGGTCCGAGAGGTGGTTTATTGGAAAAGTCACCATGTACCAACTTAGGATCCGTCAATTCAGTATCATGTTCCAAACGATCCTCATCACTTCGAGCTGTGTTAACTGCTCCGAGAGGTGAATCCTTGGATAAAGTAAACATAGCACCAGACCTTGTCTGATCATCTATGCACCCTGTAGTAGCCCGTTGGCTAGGGATTCCTCCACCTGTGTTAAGTTCCAAGGAACTCTCCACATTAGGAGTTGCCAAAGGTTGGGTCTTAAGTATGTTTCCACTATCCTGACCAGCATCTAAGCATAAATCAGTAGTGGAAGCCCTTCCAATCATGTCACCTCCACTCCATGTGACAGCCTCATGAACAACACCACTAACACCAGCCTGAGGTAGCTTGGTGCCCTTCTGTCTCCTAGTCCATACAATTGGTTTAACAGTGGTTTGGGTTAGACTAGAAGTAGGTTGAGTGTCACTAACAGTGGTTGCAAGTATACTATCAGTGGGTTGAGGTGTACAAGCAGTGGGTTCTTCATCAAACTCAGGATCAGCAGGCAAATCAAGCATATGTGGAAATAAAGAAACATCCCTAATTTGTACATTTTGCGGCTGATTCCCTATATGTGCAAAAACCTTAGGAAGCATATAATGAACTTCATACTCCCTAGAATGCTCAACAGGTTCTGCTATTTGACTTACCACAATCAGTTGAACAAACCTAGGATATAAATAGTATTTACCCTTCTTCCTAATGTTCTATACTAGCCCCTCATAAATCATCCTAGACCAATTAAACTTCCTTCCATCAGACAAACAAATAATAGCAGTAGCAATTTTGGAAGGAAAGTCATTAAACCCAGTGGTCTTATTAACTCCTCAACCACATTTAACCTGCCTTTCATTAACTTACATAAACCATATCTCTGCTTATAAAAGAATCCCAAATCTTAGATAACACACACATCAATTAAAACCAAAACCCTAATTCTTCCAAAATCCACAATCAATTACAAGCACCATGTGGAATCAACCAGAAGTAATCAATTTAACAACCTCATCCTCCTCATCATCATCATCATCAAGTGATGATACAAATCCATGGCGACTTTACTTTCCTCCACAAGAACCAAGACCTAAAAAATCCCCCTTTCTTCCTTCATCGGAAGATGATAGTGTGGTAGATCCTACTGAGTCATCAAGAGGATCAGATGATTCCACTGAGCGTTTGGAGCCAATCTTCAATAGAATGGTTCAAGAGGAAACAAAAAAAGCAAAACCTTCACCCTCTCACCCTCAACCAAGGCCACGAGCCAACAATCCACCACTTCCAAAGAACAGAGAGGTGGTTCTTGGTCTTTCTGCACTAGGTTTTGGTGCTTCTTCTCATATCGTAAAGGGAAAGGGTAAAAGGAAAATGGAGTGATTGCTTTATGGTGGAACGAGTAGATGGAACAACTGAAGATTAGCATATCACACATCCATCTACTATATTCATCTTCATCATGTTCGTTTTCATCAATCCATCCTTCCCATTTTGATCCTTAGCTTCTTCGTCGTACTGGTCATGCATATCCAGCGTTTGGAATAGATGATAGGAGCTAGGATAGGAGTAGGAAATCTTGTATAGAACTAGTCTTTAAATTGCACTTGAAGTTAATTGTAAGCTGTAAGCTGTAAACTGTTTCTTGAATGAATGAACAATTTAACTTCAGCACTTCTTTTGCATCTGTAATTAACTTTCTTTTATCTGCAAAATGGTTAGTGGGAACACAAAGCAACAACCAGTGGTTTGAACACAACTATCAGTGGTGAGAAACAAAAATAGCAATACTAAGATCACATAATAACAGTCCAATACTTATACAAACTTTTACAAAAACAAGTTGAGTGTTGGGAATTACAAGTTTGAGTTGATAAAGACAAAAAGAATGAAACAAGAGGGACTTAATATGACAAGAAGGAAACCTACTAAAAGATGGAAGGGCTTGCTTGCAATGAAAGTTTTATTATTTAGTCCTTATCCTCTAGTATATAAAGAGGACATAGGTGTAGGTTTTTAAACAAGTCTTCCAATAATGTAGTCGACTAAAAAGTGTGTGTTTAGCCTAGACGTTAGGGAAGAACGTCTAGGGTATTAGTTTTAGATTAGTGTGTCCTAGGCGTATGGTTCATTGTAAACGCCTAGGTTATTAGTTTAGTTAGTAGACGTGCTTCTATAAACGTCTAATATTTATTATAGTATTAGTGAATGAAAAACCTTGTTCAATAACAAAGTATTGTTTTGATTATTCCGCTGCGTATTATGTTTATTGTCTTTGTTATTGATCTCTAGCTGAGCTTATAAACGATCTTATCAATTGGTATCAGAGCGGGGAGCTCTTGATATAGGGATTTACAAGGTTTTATGTGTCGAAGAATGATGAAAAAGACAAAAAAATTCGGAGCTCAAAATTTTCGTATTTTTATACAACACTGTTTTGAAACGGCGATAACTTTTTCGTTAACCGTTGGATCGGGACGAAATTTTAGGTGGATGTTCTTTATATACTAATCTAACTTTCCACCGGAGGGATTTTCGATTTGAGCTTTTATGCAAAAGATATTAACTGTCGAAGTTGGCTGCTGAAGGTGTTTTTCAGGTTCGAATTTTCAAGGTTTATTCAAGGTTTTTGTGTCAAAGAAAAAGATTTATTATCATCGACAGAAGCAGATTTGTTTTTTTATTGAAGCAGTAAAAGATTGTCGAAGTGATACAGATTTGAAGGAGAAGTTGTCGTAATACTGATGGGTTATGATCCTGGTATGTTGAACGTGGATCACAGAGGTACGGTATTATTTGTTTTTAATTGGTTGAATTGTTTTCACATATGATCTTCACGTGGGATTACATGGTTTATATTTGATGGTACGGATTCGGTGTGAGTAGACATATGGTTGTTATGGTAGGACTTTTATTTGATTGGTCCATGAAATTCATTAGTCACGTGGGCTTGAGGTTGTCTTTTGATGACTACAATGAGACCTACGAGATATTATATTAATTAGAATATTGTGTGATCACGTGGGTACTTTTATATGGTCAGAGATTGTTGACATCAATTCATCACATGGTGGAGATTTCGATTTGTTTTTCAATTAGTTGTGATGTGTTACATGATCGTGTGTTCATGTGATGGAGAATGCCACGTATGCTGGGAGTACAAGTTCTATTAATCTTATTGATGGTCACGTGAGGAATTAACTGTTGTGACAATATTATTGAAAGTACTGTTTCAACTTGAAGGTACTGCTCCACGATTTACCAAAGTACTGCTCGAAATTTTTTTAAAGTACTGTTAAAGCGAAAGTACTGCTCCTAATTTTAAAGTACTGCTGCTGATGTTTGGTGTTTTTAAAAGTATTGTTCGCTCATACTTGTTATGAAAGTACTGCAGTTTATACGAAAGTACTGCAGTTTATTTCAAAGTACTGCAGATTTTGATGAAAGTACTGCTCCTTCCCAACATACTGCTCATGCTTTATTACGAGAAGATTTTGATTTAAGGGGAAGTCGAGCATGATTTTTTGGATGACACACACAGAGGTTATTGTTCACACACACAGAAAGAAATTTATGTTCTTAAAAGGATTTTAAAAAGGCTCGTTATGGAGATTTATTGAAGAATTGATTACGAAGAGGATTATTTATCACTTATTTGAAGGTAAAGTGGAATTGCTTGGTTTGTGTTCTTATCATCTAGCTTGATGAATCTAGCAATGTGTGATTTTTCTTATGATGCTCTATGCACACATTGTCTATCACTTGAAGGAGTTACATTGTAGTGCTCAGTGTCTCATATAGTTGAGGATTCTTGTCAAGGGATTGCGGTCTACTTATATTGGTGGTTCGTATAAGTATGGAGTTCCGTGGATTGTAAAGATTTAAGACACAAGTTTGGAAATTTTACTTCTTCATCAAGTTTGTTATATTTGGTGTTCTTCACACGTGATCATTACATAAAGCCTACAGATTTTGAAGAATCAAGAAGATGGTTAACATATGGTTTTTAGGGGAAGCTTATTGTTAAAAGTTTAACCATCTACATGCATCACTCAAGGGGAAGATTTAAGTGTTTGATTTTTACTACTGTTGATCATTATTACTACTGCTAGTTGAAGTTTTCTACTGTTTTGGATCCATTTTTCTTATGGTGCGTAATGGCGGGTGATTTGAAGCATTGGAAGTCTTAGATTGGAAGTATGATATTGGTTCGTGGTGGTCAAGATCATTATTTGCATATGTTCCCTATTTAGATAATAACAAAAAGGGGAAGAGATGTTTGAGTGGCATGGCATGGATTAAGGGAAGACAAAGGAAGACATACTTGTTTCATTTATGGCAAGATTTATTTATCTCAACTTCTGCTACTTCGTCTAGAGAAGTTCGTTCAAGAATGGTTTTGTCATTATCAACTAGGGGAAGATTGTTGGGAATTACAAGTTTGAGTTGATAAAGACAAAAAGAATGAAACAAGAGGGACTTAATATGACAAGAAGGAAACCTACTAAAAGATGGAAGGACTTGCTTGCAATGAAAGTTTTATTATTTAGTCCTTATCCTCTAGTATATAAAGAGGACATAGGTGTAGGTTTTTAAACAAGTCTTCCAATAATGTAGTCGACTAAAAAGTGTGTGTTTAGCCTAGACGTTAGGGAAGAACATCTAGGGTATTAGTTTTAGATTAGTGTGTCCTAGGCGTATGGTTCATTGTAAACGCCTAGGTTATTAGTTTAGTTAGTAGACGTGCTTCTATAAACGTCTAATATTTATTAGAGTATTAGTGAATGAAAAACCTTGTTCAATAACAAAGTATTGTTTTGATTATTCCGCTGCGTATTATGTTTATTGTCTTTGTTATTGATCCCTAGCTGAGCTTATAAACGATCTTATCATTGAGAGTTAGAGATTAATCGTTCCAATACTAACAACAAGGTACTGAAACCTCCCCACATCAAAAGCTTTAGTGAGAAGATCAGCAACATTGAAATCAGTATGGATTTTTACCATTTGTATCAACCTTTTCTCATTGCAATCTCTAATAAAATGATGCCTTATCTCAATATGTTTAGTTCTAGAATGTAAAACAGGATTTTTAATAATGCGTATTGTACTGTTATTATCAATGTAAATCTTAGTATGCATAAAGTTGTACCCAAAATCCAGCAATTGATTCTGAATCCAAAGAACTTGACCACAACAACTAGCAGCAGCCACATATTCAGCTCCAGTTGTAGAATTTGCCACAATAGTTTTCTTTTTGCACTGCCATGAAATGAGTCTGCTTCCCAAAAACTGACATCCTCCAGTAGTAGACTTCCTATCCAAACTAGCACCAGCATAGTCACTATCTGTGTAGGCCACCAAATCAAAAGGGGAATCCTTAGAGTACCAAAGGTCCAATTTAGGATGACCTTTAAGATATCTAAAGATTCTCTTAACAACATTCATGTGTGAGGTATTTGGTGTGACTTGAAATCTTGCACACACACATACTGAGAACATAATATCTGACCTAGATGCAGTGAGATACATCAAAGATCCAATCATGGACCTGTACAACTTCAAATCAACTTTGGGACTTCCATCATCTGGTAGCAGTGGTTTCTGAGTCTCCATAGGTGTACGAGCACTCTTTACATCTTGAAACCCAAACTTCTTCAAAACATCTGCTACATACTTGTCTTGACTAATGAAGATACCATCAGTCCTCTGTTGAACCTGTAGCCCCAAAAAGAAAGTGAGTTCTCCCATAGAACTCATCTGAAACTTATCATGCATAAGTTTCTCAAAATCCTTGCATAGCTCCTTGTTTGTTGAGCGAAAGATGATGTCATCTACATAGACCTGTACCAATAAAATATCATCTTTGTGCTTCCTAATGAACAAAGTTTTATCAATCAACCCTCTTTTAAACCCATTATCCATCAAATAAGTAGACATGCACTCATACCATGCCCTTGGAGCTTGATGCAACCCATACATAGCCTTCCTCACCCTGTAAACCTTGTCAGGATTATCAGGATCTTCAAAACTAGGAGATTGACAAACATAAACCTCCTCATCAATTGTGCCATACAAAAATGCACTTTTAACATCCATCTGATACACCACGAAATTCTTGAATGAAGCATATGCTAAAAACAATCTAATAGCCTCTATTATTGCAATTGGAGCAAACACTTCATCATAATCCAAACCTTCAGTTTGTGTGTATCCTTGAGCAACCAACCTTGATTTTTTCCTTACCACTATACCTCTTTCATCCCTCTTGTTTCTGAACACCCATTTTGTCCCAATTGCCCTCTTACCATTAGGAAGATCAACCAATGTCCAAACCTCTTGAAGTTTGAACTGAAGAAGCTCATCTTGCATTGATTCTACCCAGCCTTCTTCTGATAAAGCTTCTTCCACTCTCTTGGGCTCCTTTTGAGACAGAAAACAAGCAAACAGGCAATTTTGTAGATCTTTATGACTATTTATTTTGTGAAATGATCTTGCAAAGAAACCATGCTCAGGAAAGGGTACAATATTCTTAACCCTGCTTCTTGTTTGAACTGGAGTATTCAAGTTTCCAAGTATTTGTTCTTTGGGATGAATCTTGTGAATCCTTGTAGTAGTGATTGGACTTTCATGAATGACAGTTTCCAAGTTAGTCAAATCAGCATTGAAGAAATCATCCATGTCTTCATCATCAGTAGGAGTATCAATTTCTATCAAAGCAGGCATGGTAGGATCATGTGGATACTCCTCATCATCAAATAATGTCTTTGCATTTGGTCCAAAGAAAGTACTATCACCAGTACTTGCAGCCGGGGTTTCACTTGAACTATCAGTGGTAGAAGATGGCTTAGCAGTGCTTTCATTTGGCTTAGCAGTGCTTGTAGCTAGAATGCCTTTTCTTCTTTTCAATTTCTTCTACCGACACTGAGTTATCTTTCAACGACTCATCCTTATCTTGATGATGATCAACATTGCCTCCAGTATTCAATACATCATCATCAGTGGAACCTTGCTTATCAATGATGGAAGGAACATAACCAGCTTTCCACTTTTCAACCAAGTAGAACTCCTTTGGAGAATCAGCTTCCTTAGAAGTTGGGTTTGCATCAGAATCCTTTTGTGTACCTGCATTAACATTAGTGGAAGTTCCTGCAATGATAGGCTCATAATTCATAGATTTGGTTAGCATATCAATGTTAAACAGCCAGTCTGGTCCTTTGGTCTCAACACTAGGAGTCTTTTCACTAAATTGAACATGTAGGTTCTCTTCAACAATTCTAGTCCTCCTATTGTATACTCTAAAGGCTTTACTATTAGAAGAATAGCCTAAAAAGTATCCATCATCAGCTTTTTCTTGAAACTTTCCTAGGTAGTCTATGGTATTCAAGATGGTAACAGGACACCTAAAAGGTTTTAGGAATGCAATCATTGGCTTCCTATCATGTAACAGCTCATAGGGGGTCTTGTTATGAGGCTTCACTACCTTACTTCTATTCTGCACATAACATGCAGTGCCTACAGCTTCAGCCCAAAAGGTAGTAGGTAACTTAGATTCTGACAACATTGTCCTAGTAGCCTCAATTAGTGTTCTATTTTTCCTTTCAGCTACACCATTTTGTTGTGGTGTTCTAGCAACACTAAAATGTCTTTCTATACCCTTAACTACACAGAACTGATTCATCACATCATTTTTAAACTCAGTTCCATTATCACATCTGATTATTTTAACCTTATGATTTACTAGATTTTCTATCTTAGTAATGAAACTTTTGAGGATCTCACTAGTCTCACTCTTAGCAGCCAAAAAGTATACCCAAGAAAATCTACTATAATCATCAGTGATAACTAGGCAATACTGCTTATGGTTCAAACTTATAACAAAGGTAGGTCCAAATAAGTCCATATGAAGCATAAACAGTGGTTGTGTGATGGTGTTAACAGTTTTGGTCTTACAAGAAGCTCTATGTTGTTTTCCTTTTTGACAAGCCACACACAGTTCTTTACACTCAAAAACCTTGGAAGGTAACCCTCTCACTAAGTTGCCTTTTACCAGTTTATTGATTGTTTTGTAATTGAGGTGACCTAGCCTTCTATGCCATAATTTTGACTCATCTACAGATGCTTTAGCAAACAAACATGTTAAGGACCTATTTGGAAGAACATCTTTAAGATCAAAACAATATATGTTTTCCTTCCTAGGTACCCTAAGTTGGATAAACTTCTCATTAGGCATCTTAAAATCAGGAGACAACACCACACATTCAGTTTCACCAAAAAGTACCCAGTTTTTCTTATCACACATTTGAGAAACACTGAATAAATTATACTTAAGTCCTTGTACCAGATAGACCTTTTCAAAGTCTAAATTCCCTGTTCTGATTGTGCCTCTGCCAAGTATCTTTCCTCCCTTTGGATCATTACCAAATGGCACATATCCTGCATCAAAAGCTTCAAAATCCTCCAGGTTTCTCCCATCCCAAGTCATGTGCCCAGAGCAACCACTATAAAAAACTCCTTTATCTTTTAGCTCATATTGTAGATTTCCCTGCACATGAAATTCAACAAGTTAGTTCCTTTTGTGGACCCAAGCCAATACTGACTTGGGTCTGCCCTGTGCATCAAAATATTCAAATTTCTTTAGGTCCATTGATGCACAGTTGACATGTTGTAAAACCTTGGTCTTAGGCTTCCATTGCCAACTTGCTGAGGCCTTAACAACATAAAAATGGTTTCCAACAACTGTGTCAGTTATCACCTTTGGAATTTTTAAAACTTCTTTAGTATCAGTGGTGATATTTTGCTTAGCCGTGTTTATATTTTGCTTAGTAGTGGTTGGAACCCATTTAGGTGCAGCAGTGACTATTGATTTTGTATGCCCATTTCTCATCAACACTGCCATAGGAATCATGTTTTTGTTAGGATGAGGGTTTGTTTTCTTTGAAAAGTTTTGATGATTTACCCTCCTCCAATGATTCCAAACTTGTGGTCTGTTTTTATAACAATTTCTCTGTAAGTGCTCAAAACTTCCACACGTAAAACAAGCCTTTTTAACACATTGAAACTCATCTCCTAATCTGTTTCAAATTAGTCCATTGAAGTTTCTCTAGTTTCCCCTAGGTATGTATCTTTTCATCTGTTCCCTAGGTACTTCCTTGTACTCAACTACTCTCTTAGCAATTTGAGCTCCAAATCTAGGTACAAGGTTGGCTTGTTTAGAATCAACTTTCTTAACATGTTCTATCTTTTCAGGTTGAGTTGATTCAGATCTATCTTCCTCAGAATCTGATTCCCAATCTTCAATTGTGGGAGCATCAGATGACTTATCAGAACCTATCTTAGGTGATTCAATCTTGTTAGTCTCACCTACAGGTTTATTGAAGCTAAATTCACTGCTAAATGAGAGCTCTTTTGTAGGTGGTGCATGTTTCATAAGAGATGGTGGTGGCATATCATTGTAACCTAGGCCAGTACCATCCTTGAACAATTTTTGACCTATTGGTTTATTTACTAGATCAGAAGCATATTGTGTTTTAGCAACCCTAACAACATGTTTTTATTTTTCTTTTAGGGCTTCTACTTTTACACTCTCTGCCTGTTCTAGTTTCTCTTTAAGCATTTTAATATCTCTATCCTTAAGATCAATTTCACCACCTAGTATATTAATTTTATCAACATACTCAAACTCACATTTGATACAGAAATTAAGCTTTTCTTCTACACTTTCTAGACCAACTCTATAACCTAGGTTGTCCATAGACAGTCTTTCTACTTCTTTTCTTAAACTCTCAGTGATAGCTTTTTGAGATTCTAAGTTATCATGACATGATTTAAAAGAACAAGTAGAATCATTGGATACCTCAGAATCTGAACCAGAAGATGAAGCATAGGCCATAAGAGCAAAGTTATGCTCTTTTGAAGCTTCACTAGCAAGAAAAGCTGCATTGGGACCTTCTTCAATTTGATCACTCCAGTCATAATCACCAATTCCATTTTGAGCAACCAAAGCTGAAGAAGAAGCAGGCTCTTCAGTGGTCTTCTTAATGCCTTCAATTCTCTTAGGAGCTCGACATTCCCTAGCAAAGTGACATTTCTTTTTGCAGTTAAAGCACTCCATCTTGCTTTTGTCGAATCCAGCTCTCCTTTGACCATCATACTTAACCTGTCTTCCAGTCCTCCTCAGAAACTTCCTTGCTTGGAGAGTCAACATTGCCATTTGCCATTGAAGATTAATCTCCTCAAGATCATCAGGATCAATTTGATATAGATATTGATTTAAAGCAGTAACACTGGTAGTTAAATCAGCCAGAAAAGCACAAATTGCACCATCACTGACATTATCACTAACAATGGTATTGTTTGCAATGGTCGTGGTTATTCCATAGGCAGCAGTGGTTACATCTTGTGAACTCTTGTGATTAGTGGAAACAAAAGCAATGTTTTGATTAGCAGAAGATGCACCCGCAACGTTATTCTCAGACTCATAAACTTTCAAGTTGTTGTAGAGATTGTCAGAGTCATCTTATCAAAGTCGTCCTTATTTCTCCACACAATCGTATGAACAACCCATTCAGGAGATAAACTTCTAATAAACTTCAAATTTATATCTTCTTGAATAACATTGTAGTCCACCGACTTTAATTGGCTGATGAGTTTTTGAAGCCTGTTATAAGTGCCATCAAGTTTCTCTCCACTAAGAGCAGTGAAGTTTTCAAGCTGATGCTTGAGCATATTCTTTCTTGATTTCTTTGTAGCTTCATTACCAGCAAACCTTGTCTCAAGAGCATCCAGTAACTCTTTAGCAGACTCATACCTTTCAAAGTCCAAAGCATACTCATTAGGTATTCCCATTGAGAGAATACTGTGAGCTTTGATCTCCAGTTTCCTTCTAGCCTTGTCGACTTCACTAACAATAGCTATCTCTTTACCATCATCACCCTTCTTAGGAAGAGTATCACCTTTTTCAACAACATTCCAGATGGCATAGTCAATCATACGAATGTATTGCCTCATTCGCATTCTCCAGATTTGATACTCACCATGCTTGAGCATGGGTACCTTTGATGCAGTTACCATGTGAGTTTCGTCAGACATCTTAGCTTTCTTAAATAGAACTTAATAAAGCTTCTTCTTGGTTACAGTTTCTATATCACAAGCTCTGATACCACTTGTTGATCCCAGTTGAGCAAACGATCTAATATAGAAACTGACTTAAACAAAGACTTATTAAGTATTATGCGGAATTTAATACTTAATCTTAAGAAGAAGAACAATAAACATTCAACACCTCAATATTATTATTAATACGAATACTCTAACCAGTATTAGGGTTTTACAACCTTGAAGTGTATCAACCTTAGATATAAAACATACGTATATCTAATCTAACATAGGACCTCCTTTTATAGGCTAAGGAGTCCTTTACATAATACAATACGTAACCTACAAGATAAATATCTTTTCCATATTTATCTAATACAGAATACTAAACCGACTATACAAGACTAGCAGTGGTTACAATACAATATCCGTGGTTACACAATACTACTAGCCGCGGTTTATCTTCATCAGTGATTCCATTCTTCTGTCCGTGGTTTTATCAACTCTGTCCGTGGTTCCAACACTTAGAATAATTCTTGATCCAAGGAACCAAAAACCTAACATATATGTATATAGGAGTGGCAAATGAGTCGTGTTCGGGTTGACTTATTCAGGTTGGTGGGATAGTATAACCTCTACCCAAACACGACCCGTTTATTAATCGTGTCAAGAAACTCAACCCTAAGCAAGACCCGTATAACACGTGTAACCCGTTTGTGACCCGTTTAACCTGTTTAAGTAATACGTCAAACGGTGAAGAATGTTGGTAATTTGTCAATTCAACAAGTTCAAATCCAAAAACTATATAAATAACATACAAATAACTATACAATAATTTCAATGATATGTAAGTTACAATCGTAATCTATTGTCAAATTAAGTACATAAAACATGCATTTAATCAACATAAAATCAAAGTTATATATTTTATATTTCAAAGGCTTATATACTTAAAAGGGTTCATGGGTTAACCTATTTAATATTTACTCAACCCAAACGCATGACCATCCCGTGGATTGTAAGGGCCTTGTTCTATGATAAGAAATTTCCGACTATTGAGATGTTGTGCATTATATTTTGATGTTACTATTCATAATTACTAAGTAGGCGCGTCAATATGATTTATGTGATACATACACGAATATTTTTATATTATAATTGCAAGATGTATTATAACTTATAAGTTGCAAAAGGTATTAAAACATCATTAGTCGAGCTTTTTCACATCGTCGGGCCACCTTTGAAAATCCTTATAAACAAAA
Source organism: Chrysanthemum seticuspe (assembly GCA_019973895.1). Classification (NCBI taxonomy): domain Eukaryota; kingdom Viridiplantae; phylum Streptophyta; class Magnoliopsida; order Asterales; family Asteraceae; genus Chrysanthemum; species Chrysanthemum seticuspe. The sequence continues at coordinate 88,384,424 of BPTQ01000001.1, read as the reverse complement.
TAATATAACATTTGTAAAATATTTTTAAGTGAGAGCAAAAACTGTCAATTTTATAAATTGTTTCTCACCTATAAAAAAACAAAAACACTGGGTTAGCTTAAAGTGAAAAAGACAATAAATATTAGGGGTTAAATTTGTACATGGCTCCAAGTCACTCATCTTCTTCTTCTTAGGGATGAGGATCCTCTCAAGTTGTTGGGACAACTTGAGTTAAGTTAGAGGATCCTCAACCATTAGATTAAAATCAAAGGTTAAGAATCTACATCTTAGTAGATTCTTAACCTTTGATTTTAATCTAATGGTTGAGGATCCTCTACCTTGACTGAAGTAACTTGAGAGGATCATCGCCCTCTTCTTAGACTAATCTCAGGATTCACACCATTTCACCTTCCACCTCAGTGCCGCATCAACTTTTCTCTCCCTTCAACCCCTCCCCTCACTTTTCAATCCCAATAATCACAACTACCCTACATTTTATTAAAATACTCACTTTTATACAAATAAACACACTAAATACCCCACACACACTCATAAACCAAATAATAAAAGTACAAGAGGGCCCCACACTTGTACGAATTCATATATGGTGAAACACTCAGCTTTCGTACACCTTGCCGCTGTGAAGGCTGCCGCTCCCAGCTGTAAGATATTTAGGGATCAATGTTTTGTATGTCCTGTAATTTGGTTTTATTGATGATACCGATTACAAAGATAGGAGATATAGATACAAACTATACAAGAGTATTTTGGGTAAATATTAATTACCCACTAAGCATCCTAATCTCCAGCTAATGATACAGATAAGACCATATCAATTACACTATATATACAACTAACCGATAAGACCATATCAAATACAATAAATGTACAACTAACACTCCCCCGCAGTTTAAGCGGGAGGACACCGAACACTCAAACTAGAACGAAACCTTACCTGCAGCTACCAAATCTCGAACAAAATGAATGTCAAGCGCTATATGCTTTATACGTTGATGCTGAACCGAATTAGAAGACAAATAGGCATCACTGACATTATCACAGTAAACAAGCGTAGCTGAAGATAACAGCGTATGCAGCTCATGGAGAAGGTTCCTCAACCAACAAGTTTCAGCAACAACATTGGTAATACCACAATATTCAGCCTCAACACTAGAAGGAGAAAGCGTCGGTTGACGCTTAGTGGACTATGAGAGTAAGTTGTTGCCAAGAAAAACACAATAACCATAAGTCAACCTCCGAGTAGTGGGGCAACCAACCCTGTGGAAAAATAGAAGGGGGGGTTGAATAGTTTTGCCAATTTAAAACTTCTTTTTAAATATTTAGATCGACTTATGTCAATCTATTTGGTTGTTTATGTTGGACGTTGATAGATAGATATATAAACGTGTAATGAAAGATAAAGAGTAAGAAGCACATAACCACGACACGAGTATTTATAGTGGTTCGGCTACAAGGACACCTTCCTTGCCCTACTCCACTCCCCGAGTCACCTACTCGAGAGTTCGTAAACACTACACGACACCAATCTCCTTATGGCGGAGAAGCCTTCACAACATCGCCTACTATTTTTCTGGTACTAGGCTAACCACCGGGTTCTTTCACTCCAAGGTGAACCACACCTATCACAACGTCGCCTACCCTTTATTAAGTACTAGGCTAAGCACCTAGTTCTTTCACTCCAAGGTGAACCACACCTATCACAACGTCGCCTACCCTTTATTAGGTATTAGGCTAAGCACCTAGTTCCATTACTATGGAGGAACTACTACCCAACACAACACAACACCTAATCTCAAGGAGATCCACTACTTGTTACAACACCATCAAGGATATCACCATCCTTGGAAATAAACAAATACTTGTATGTATAATGATGCACCTCATCGATTATACGACCTAGGAATTCTTCCCTAATGCCACTTGATTTGATTCTTAGGCATCCTTCACTAATGCCTTTGACACAACGCTTGGCACCTTTCACTAATGCCTTCGTCTTGACACCTTAAGCATTCTTCACTAATGCTTTTGACACGGACGTTAAGCACCTTTCACTAATGCTTTCGTCTTGACTCTTTCGGCATCCTTCACTAATGCCTTCAACACAACATCTACGGATGAAAAAAGAACTATCAACAAGAGAACCTCAGTTGTCTTGATGATGACGAAGCATGGCAACTCATGGACTTGAGCTTGCTCGACTTCAAGAAGTGGTGATCTCGCCTTTAAGAGGAACCTAGAGAATCACAAAAAAACCAAAAGACAAACTACATAGAAAGATCCCTTAGGATCAGTGGTTAGAGAGGTACAATACTTGGAGAAAGTATGTGTGAAAGTGGTGAGCCAAAAGGAAGAAATAGCTCACTATTTGTAGAGGAGAAAGTTCATTGTTCCCCGGATCCCTCCCACAAGGGATCCGGCTAACGTAAAGCTAGGGATCCGTAGGACGCTCCTCTTTACCCATGGGTATTTTGGTTATGGGTCATGGGTCATGGGTTGATCCATGGGTCTTTAGCTAGATACAATGTATCTCTTGAGTGCAATGCACCTAGTCACATGGGTATGGGTCAATACCATGGGTTATGTATATTATCCATATATGATATAAGCATGATGTCATGCAATGGGTTATGGGTCAAACTCCATGGGTTATGGACTTTGGGTTGTACCCAACTACATTCAATGTATTTGGTCAATGGGTTGTGATACTTAAGTTTCTACCCATTTATATTACCCAATATACTATATACTAGTTATGTGTATATTTTACCCAAATATGTAAACACTAGTTGTTGTACATATGTAATATTAAATCATAAAATCACTTATACTTGTTTTAGTATTTTATGTGAAAACGTAAGTGTGTTAGAAGATATTAGTTCAAACTAATTATGTATTTTATTTGTTTCGTTAAAATGATTTTACGTTTGTTATCGACAAAACATTAGAAGATCGTAAAATATAAATAAACGTTTTACGGCTTATTTGTATTAACAATCTCCCTCTTTTTGTTGATGACAAAACATAAAATTATTTTAAGAAAAAGCTAAAAATTCGTAAAAGTTTGAATTTGTAGTTTTTACTTTCTTCTCCCCCTTTTTGTCGAAACAAAAAGAGCTTCGAAAGGAAACTAACACATTGTTTTAGGAAAAACATGTGAAAGAAATAAAAAATATAGAGCAAGTAACGGTAAATGATCTCGTCTTTACTCCCCTTGACGAGTTCATCCCTATGTAAGGGCGTCAAGTATGTAAAAGTAAGTAAGCTAATGATTTGCAAATATTTTTGCAAATGGTTCGTCCTTGTGACAAAAATGCTCCCCCTTGAAGATTTCAACGTTGCAATGGGGTGTCATGAAGAGTAATCCAAATAAGGAACAAGTTGCAAATGGATTTGCAATGTATGGTTTGACACAAAGCTCCCCCTAGCTTTATGGTGTCAAGTTCTTCATGTGTATTTTGAAAATCTACAAAATAAAGGTTAGAAAACAAGAGTATAGTGCATAAATTCCTGCAAATAAGACTCAAGTTGGTAGTAATTTGTGCTTCTAGACCACGGATCCCACGGTTCCCTTTATGGAGGGATCCGTCTAGGCCATTTCTAGGGATCCGGCTGTCTGGTGACAGTTTCTTCAGCAATGAAGATATGCCAAACAATGCTAATGAAGAGGTGAAATATGTATATGAGTTAGCAAGCACAAAACACAAAACAATCATGGCATAAAGGTATTCATTCAATAAAAACAAGAGATAATCAAACAAATCTCTAAAACAAAGAGAATGATCTAGCCATACAAGTACTACTAATGCTAATGAGTTACCCAAACTCAAGATTCAACTAAAATCTTAATGATGATCAAGGATGAGATAGGTTTCCTAAACGTTCTAAGTTTGAGCTTGTGACTATGAGGCTCATTGTTGTTTAGGCTTGTTGACCTCTTCGAAACGTTCGAGGAGGTGATAAAACATGAAACGTTGCTCTTCGTGTAGGTCATGTATCAACCTTTCAACATGTTGACAATGATAGCAATCCTTGTCATGGTTTTGAGCTTCTTGAAGCGGAGGTTCAAGTGAAGTGGGTTGAAGATCCTCAAAAGGAGGAATTGGTGGAGGCTCATTAAGTGGAGGCTCAATAATGTTTGAGAGTGGAAGTAGAGAAGTATCAACTTCCATGTGGTTGGGTGGTTGACTTTGATGTCTCCTCATAATCCAAAATGGACTATTTGGGGGTATTGGAGAAATTGATATTGGTGCAAGTGTCGATTCAACACTTTGGTTTTTTTGCACAACCTTTTCAAGTGAATTTGTTGGTAGTGGTGGGGTAATTCCTCTAAGTTGTGAGAATGTGGAGATGATTGTGAGGTGTTAAGTGATGTGGCTCTAGGCACCAATGATGTTTGTTGGGTTGAAAAGGGTGTATTTGGTTTAGTAGAATTTGGTGATGATATCCTTGTGGGAATAATTCTCTTGGGAATTAGTTTGATTGGTTTCTTTGGTGTAGGGGAGATCCTAGCATTTGTGGACTTAACTGGATATGATTCGGTTGAGGAAATTTCGTGTATGACCCTAGCAAGTTTCTTGGGTGGTTCTTGGGTGGATGAGTTAGCACTAGGAACTTTTCTCATGATGAAATGACTAAGTGAGATGTTTGTAATTGCTGAAAGTTGTGTTGTGTTTGATGACTAAGGTGTTCTAGCAATATGACTTATAAAGGGAAGAGTTTGGCAAGTGCATTTAAGACTTAAGCCACTAATATTCTTAGAGATGTGATGATTAACATGCACAAGGTTGAAGTTTAGAGTTTCACTGATCTAGGAACTCAATAAGAATGAGGTGGAGTGTTCAAGTAAGTAAGATGAGATTGAAATGATTGTCTTGGCTAGAGTTGACATAATCTGTCACCTGGATCCAACGGTTCCCTCTTCTGAGGGATCCGGCTTGGCTAATCCTGGGGATCCGGCTCTCAGCAGTTATGAAGGGTTAGAAATGAAGTTTCTAAGAGCTAAAACCTTTATCATCTTGAGTGTTTCAGTCCTCCTAAGTATCTAAGATGAGGGTGTACTTGAGTGATCAAGAGTAATGAATGTTATAGCAAATGATTGCTTTTCATGGAAGGAAAATAGGACTAAATGACTACCAATGGATGTTCAAGGATAACACTAAGAGTTTTGGTGGTGTTAAGTCATAATAAATTATCCTAGAGATCAGATTTTAGCTTGAGATGGAATTTGAAAAATTCTTAAAAATCAAAAGAATTGAAAAACTATTTTTTGACCCATTTTGAGATAAAAATGACTAGAAACAATTTCCTAAAATTGTTCAATATGTTCACCTAAGTGTTTTGAAAAATGAAAAGCAATTTGTGAGTATTGAAGCGGAAATATGATGAGTTTTGATGTGTTGATAAATTAAAAGACATTTTGACTAAGGTCTTATGTAAGCTATAAGTGAGTCTAAGGCTTTCTCATCCTTGAAGTAGACTTAGTTGAGTTCTAATATCTTATGTTTAGCTAATGTGATGTTATCTAGTAAGCTATCTTGATGTAAGGGATGCTGTATTGCTGATCTGATGCCACGGATCCCACGGTTCCCTCAAGGGAGGGATCCGTCTAAGCTAATCCTAGGGATCCGGCATCTGCAGATCAGAACCCCCCACAGAATAATGTGCAGATTTTACACACTAATTAACCATTAAACTAAACAACAAGTACAAGCATGTCATTACATAACAACACTCATTGATAATGGTAGAAGTAACAATATCCAAATTACCACAAACAAAAGTGCTAAAACATAATCATCCACACATAAATCAAGCATATTCCTATTGTCTCTTTCGTTAATTCTTTCTTTTCCTTTTTGACGACTTAGTGAGGTGGTAAGCAAGATTTTGAATAATGCCCCTCAATTGTTTGAATTCCGCGGTCTCGTTTGGATTGGTTGGAAGTTGTTCGTAGTAATCAAAGGGTTCCAATTCAATGTTGGCTATGGGGTCGAAATCTTCTTCTTCTCCTTCCGAGGAGTCCGAAAGAGCTTTAGGTTTCTTTCCATTGACCATGAAGCGTTTAGAGGGTATTTCGGTAAGAGGTACCATTACATGATCGCCAAAGAAATGATCATTGTTGATAGGAGATGGTTGCAATGCACTAACATACTTACAAAGTCGTGTTAGGAGCATACCATATGGAAGTACCATGTTGGAAGCATTGAATACCCCGGCCATTCTCCTTACCATGTAATAGGCGAGATTAAATGGCTTTTGGTGGATAAGACAATAGATCATTTTCACAAGACATGCGCTTGGATGATCTTTGTTACCAACTAGGCTTATGACGTTTTCCCTAAGGATTTCTTCCCATTTTCTAAATATGGGATGCATTTCGAAAAGTTCCATTTGAAAAGGATCACGGTAAATGAGTTTTTTGTTTCGGTTGTAATGGGATTGGTCGGTCCTAACCTTGAAGATAGTATCTCGAATGGTTTCGGGATCATCAAGAGGAGTATTGTAGATAGGTTTAGAATCAAGTGCAAGGTTTTGAGCGTTAATTGCCCAATCTTGAGAGTACATACAAATTCCTTCACAAGAAATGCGAAGAATTTGAGCAAAGGTGTTGAGAGGGAGAATGAAGTTTCGTTTATTGATGATGAAGGCTATTGAAATGCTATCATCGGCGTTTCGAATGATCCTAATGCTTTTATAAAACTCAAAGATGAAGACAGGACAAATTTGTTCATCAATGTCAAGAATACAATCAAAATTGATTGCCGATAAGGCTTGACGAATGTCGGTATCCTCAAGGAAACATTCCTTGATTACACGACCTTCATGGATAAGTCGTTTTTCAAGCTTTTTGAAGACCTTGCGGTCGGTTTTTGAGTATTCCTCATTTCGATAGTAATGAGTAAGGTAATGGACGGTATCGTGATGATCTTGTTGAGTGGCTTTAGGCATGGTTGGTCCTAGAAACACAAATTTTCCAATTAGGTAAAATTAGTTGAGATGGGTTTATGGTTTTGATTTGTATTAACAATGTTCTGAACACGATGCGATCTTAATTATGTAAAAAGCCCCTTTTAATGATTAATTTTGAAAACCCTAATTAGATTAATTGATTAGAGATTGTGAAACCATAAACCCTAGGATGAGGATGATGAAAATTAGAACAAGTTAGTGTAAAAACTTACAATGGTGTTCTAGAGAGGAATACTTGAGGGTATGGAGTCCAATGAGGATGAAATCAGTAGTTTAGTCATTTTTGTGTTATGTGAGGAGAGGGAAAAAGATCAGTGGTGATTTTGAATGCGTATAGCTGTGTTCTGTTCCACGGTTCCCTCGGATCCCTTGTATTTGGGATCCGGCTAGTACAACTAGGGGGATCCGGCTACTGTGGACAGAAAAAAGGTTGTTTGGCATTATTTTTGTAGTAGGCTTATAAGCTAGCTTACCAAAAAAATAGTTTTGAGGTATCAAATTAAAGGTTGTTTTGTCGACGGGTTTTGATAAGTTAGTTATCAAGGGTTCATGTGTGACGACGGCGTTAGTTTGACGAATCAAAAGGAATACTATTCCCGATGATGAATAAGTTGGATGTCAGGTCACTAGTTTTACAACACAAGCTTATAGAGAAAGAGATGAAGGCGGATGAACAAGCTAAACACACAACCACACGTTAACAATAATACGGTTTAAGAGAAAGAGTGTATGTGAAAGAATAACTTGAACAACCAACCCTCAAATGAGGGTTTACAATAGTTTATATAGGCAAGGAGCTAGGGCAACACTCCCTCTCCTTCCCTATTCCTTATTGGGCTTGGGCCTCAGCTTATGGGCCTTCTACATAAGCTGGACCTTAAACAAACATAAAGGCCAGAATAAAGCTACCTATTACATATGAAATATAAATACTTGAAATACTGTTTAGGAGTGATTCCAACAATCTCCCCCTCAAGTATATATGAATGTAAACGGTGAAGGCGTTGATGTAATAGTAGCGGTGACGTCTTCTGACATTCTTCTTTCTAGTGAGAGGAATTGTCTTGATTCGAACAATCTCCCCAGTGTAGAGAGATAGTTATCTTTGAACGGTTAAGCTTCGACGTCATCTTTAACTTTGTTCTTTGATCATTTGTTCTTTGTGGTGAAAGTGATAGTATGTTGTTGTTTGCATCAGTCTGCCTCAGGTCTGCTTCGCTGCTCCAGTGTCTCCACGTCATTCTTCAACATGCTCTCACGCTCTTTGACGGTGGAAATCAATACTGATGAAGTTCTTTAAGTCTTTAACTTTGTAGATTCTTTGGTTGATGAAGAATCATTCTGACTGTTGTATTGCATTCGAATAGAACTTCCATTAGTGATGATGTTGGCGTGAGCATGAGAAGAATCAGCACGATCATCCCGCTCCGGAGCTTCCATAAGAAGAAAACATTTCAAACGGTTAGTAATAAGCGGTTTCCGGCACTTACAAGTTTGAACTTCGAGAGTGTTAACAGCATAGTGTGAAAACACAACTCTAATTCTCACAAAGGCCGTTCCTGAACTGGAGTCCCACAAGTGAGATAACACGATGTACCGAATTACATCTACAGTTCAGATGAGTCGCTGAGGTATACCGAAGCATCACCTCACGACTGTAGACCGTATGAGACACACTTCGCGTAATCCACGGGGAGTTACCGAAGCGACCTGCTGTCAGGGCTGTTTGATGTTGACCCTGGCAGGAGTTTCCATTCAATCACTGAGGATCACAGATGTGAACCTCTCATAAATGTTCTCGACAGATTGCTAAGATCTGTGAAGGACTCGATATGAACCACTGAATCACTGAAGATCTTATTTGTTGATCAACAAGTGATTAAATGTCAAGTGTTCCTAAGAGATCTTTTGATGAATCTCGTGGTTCTAGACTCAATAGTGCGTTTTGGTTTTCCTGAGCGGAGACTAGGGAGAGGGTCTCCTTCTTCAATACCAGCGATCTCTAAGAGAAAGCCAATAGTTTATGTAGGGTTCCCTGTGAGAATGAAACAAGCTTCTGTGGAGAGAAACTTGAGTGGCTAAGAAGGTTTAGTGCATGCGTCACTGGGTCCATGACGACTTTTAATCTTCAATACCGGTGTCACTGAGTGACAACCAGTAGCATATGAATTGAACCCGGTGTCTGCCCTAAGTTGAATAATCTGGAGGGCTATTTCATTTCACCCTTTACTTTGCATTTCTTTTTGATTCTTCAACTCCTTCTTTCTCCGATTCTCATTTTCTCCTTTTTACAATCATTCCTAAGGACTTCTAACACTAACTAATGGTAGTGTCCTTGGGTAGATCCCTCCGGCTCTGGCGGATCATAGGACGGTTATTCCTAACCTTAGTCACCTTATAACTCCATGACTAACCTATGTTTGCCATTTAAACCACTGTAAGTGAAAAATATCTCTCAAAGGGTTTGTAGATGAAAAACATGTTTGAACCACTGTGAGAGATAAGTTTTTGCATAAATACTCCCCCTCCACATGTGCTTAATAGTTTTAATGGTTAACTGCACAGTGAGGAAAGAGCGCGCACTTTTGAATTGATCCACTAAAGATAGACAATCTCCCGCGAGACACGGTTACGTTGAATAGTTAAAGAGTTACATTGTCAGCTTTTAGGTGACAACTAGCTCTAATAACTACCTTGAAGGTGTAGACAAACCTTGGGAGGTTGTCAAACCCGTCAGAGTTCATGTCTACCAAAAGTTTCTCGAATGGTACTTTCTACTCAGACAAGTCCTTTGCGAGACACGTTTACATCACTAGCGAACTAGCTTGAAATTATTACCCGTCCAGGACAAGTCTTTTCGAGTTGCAGACAATTAAGGATCGTCAATTCATTGGTTAAGTCTTTGCACACGAGAAAGCCAAGGGGCTTGCACATGTTGCTTTCCAAAACATATTTCTTATCACACAATTTTCTCCCCCTCAAAAATGGCATATAAGATGTTATTTTTGAAATATTTTGAGAATAAATATGACCATTTTGAGTGTTGCGGGAAGAGTGACCACTGTGAACAATTTGTGAACAAAGTTTTCATCAAATACTCCCCCTCAACTAGTGATATAAACGGTTGAGGTTATGAAATCATATGGGGAAGTACTTGTCTTTTTGAGCAAAAACCTTGAAAAATGAAAGGTTTGATAGGTTTTACTCAAAAATAAGAAGCTTTCGCTCCTTTTATAAGGATTGTGGCACTGAGGCGTACCACAGGGTCCTTTCTTGACAATTGCGGGTTGTACACTGTTATGTGTGCACAAGCCATCCACATATATAATCATACATCCAAAATTATATGAAGGAAACCAATTAAGGGGTACCAGGAAGTGCAGTGATATTCCCAGGAGTGCGCACCGGGCGTTGAAAGCCGATGATGTTTCTCCTGAGACGACCACCAACATAGCTCTCCAGTCGTCTGAACTGATCCCTTCTGAACAACCGTTCATCAATCAAGGTGATGATACGTCTCACATCCCTCCTTTCCTGAGAATTCCAACGCTTAGGATTCCCAATTTTATTGCGTATATCCTTCAATCTGTATGCCAATCCATCCCTAACCATTTTCAAGGTATGATCCCCGAATTTGTGGAGCTCACTACACGCCATTAAACAGTTTCTGCGAAGTTCACTGCGGTAAACAATGCCGAAAGGTTTGCTGATGAGCGTAAGTTGTTTGAGCTGGTTGATGTCAGGAAGGTCAAGCTGTGGTGGAGTGAAGTTTACACGTTTCTGATATGATTCAACAGCCATCTGGATATCTTCGACACGTTCTTTGATCACAATGCGTCTAATGAAGATGAGAACTGACTTGATAAATTCACGTTGAACTTCAGTCGAGAACTGTCTCATACGACCCTGTACTTTGGCAAGATACATGTCTTCGATGTCGTTGAGGGACAAGTTCTCAAAGTCAGCTTCGGAGAATCCATAGTCCTGTTCATCATGTCGTTTGACTATGATATTCTTTAAGAATGTGTAGTCCCACTTAGACTTGAGATCAATGTGTTTGATGGCCACGATGTCCTTCGAGCTATACACTGCATGTTGAGACTTTTGAACCAGGCAGCTTCGGTAGTAGATTCTTCGGCGTTCAGGCCAATGATGAATCCCATACAATGCATCTTGGTCGTATGCTTGCACGTTGTCAGAAAACAAGTGAGTTGCACGTTCCTCGATAGCTATGCAGTTAGAGTAAATGGCTGCTGGGAATGGAAGAGTCAATGATGTAGTGTGTTTTCTCGAACCATCGCCACCATGGAGAAGAAATTCCAGGTCTTTGTTGAAGAAATATCGGAAGGGAATCCTTGGTTCGTCTGCTTGGCCAATGGTTGGTAGAGGTTTAGTCCAATCGGTGTAGTATGGAGGGTTGTCCCTTTGTGTGAAGTCAACGTTTGCTTCCGGATTGAGCCAATCCATGTTGTTAGACATAGCTCGAGCGATGTTCTCAAGATGATATTCGACCTCGAGGGCACTTTCAGAGCTGTCTTTCCATAGTTGAAATGCTTCATTCTTGATTCGCTTCAATTCAGATTTCGTCATTTTCTTCACATGGAACTTTTCTTGCAACAGTTTTGCATGCTCCAATGTTGAACCATCTACCAATTCTTGACCTTCATCAGGGTAGGGAGTTTGATTGACAAGTGTGGAGAACCATTCAAACTCTTCGGTTTTATCGTCATCTAGCCATGATACGACTCCGGGCTGAGTCGTCTGTTTCTTCTTTTTGGAAGGCTTTGATGATGAAGCTGGTTTCTGCACTTGTTTGGGTGAGGTGGGTTGTTGTTGGGGCTCAAGGACCTCTTCATCGTCACCACCCGTGTACTCAAAGTAGTCACCTGTTTTATGAGACAGGGGTGGTAACTCGGAATCGTCCCGAGGTTTATCAGTAGAAGACCGAGGTGATGGAGACTTATGTTGAGAAGAAGTCCGTTGTGGAGGAGGTGGCATAGATGTAGATTGACCAGACTGCTTCTGACGTTTAGGTGCAGAGTCCTTATCCTTATCATCGTCATCTCTTGGCCGTTTGGGTTGATCGGCTGACTCCTTGCATGATGAACTGAGTTGAAAAGCAAGTAGACCTTCGAAAAATTTAGCTTCATTTGAAGTAAACGTTCCAGATCGCTTTGACATTTGCATCACTAGTTTAGCGATTAACTCAGATTCAGAGAGATCAGCTTCTTTGGCCATTGTATGTTTAACCAATTCGACGATGTTAGGGGTGAGTTGTCTGGAAAATATTTGTCTAGTCACACCGGGGACAGTGTCGAGAAGAAACTTGTGGGTTTGTTCTCTTGCTGACTTCTCCAATTCCTTATGGACTTTAGGAACGACATCCTGAAGGTACTTTTGAGTGTAACCTTCAATCATTTCATTCAGTTCCCCCTGACGATGACTTCTCATGAATTCCTGAATAGCTTTCCTATCTTTCCGCATCCCGTCGTTCTCATCATGTAAGTACTGCATTTGTTCAGCATACCAATTAAGTTTTCTTTGAAGCATGTCCTTCTTTCTAACTTGTTTGACAGCTTTCACAATTCTTGCATGTGTTTGAGAAATCCAAGATTTAGGTGGTTTCTTCACGGATTTGGATGATGATCTGGTTGACTTAGTTGATGGTGGTGGTGATGAATGAGATGAAGAGTCCGATGATGAGGAGACATGAGGAGACTTCATGTCCTTAGGAGTTTCTGAGGTTTTCTCCTTTGAGTGAGTTGGACTGTCCAGAAGAAACTTTGTATAATCATCCTCTTCATCCTTAGACTTTTCTTTCTCAGTTTCCTGCTTCTCAAAATCATACTCAATGGTGTCTTCAACAGGCGGTTGTTGTTGCAGAAGAGTGGCGGCACCAGATCCCTTATCGGGTTGATTAACCGCATCAGGATCTGGAGAGGAGTGGGCAGCACCACTTGATCCTCCAGGGCCTCCCATTTGATCTTTAGCAAATTCAGCGGCCTTTTGAGTGTGTCGGACGTTGTGAAACTTTTTCCTGTATGATTTATCCAATTGCTCTTCGTCTTCAGAGCTTTCATCATGAGGTACAAGTGCAGTGGTCTTCTCTTTTCCTTTAATAGTTTGAGGACTTGGAGGTTTTGGTACTGAGGGATTTTCATCCTTTGCAGTTTCAGAGTATGAGATCTCTTCATCTGATTCAGTAGCCTCAGAGTCCTCGTCCCTGAGTTGTCTTTGCGGTTCAAGTGAAAGGATCGGAGTGGCTTCCTGAGAAGGAACTTTCTTCTTAGGAGTGGGTTTCCTCTTTGGAATGGGTTTCTTCTTAGGAACATTCCTTTGACTATCTGTACTTGTGACACTTCCTGCACTTCCTCTTCTGGTTCTCCTGACAGGTGTTCCAGAAGATTTTTCGTCAAGATGACCGACTTTGCCTTGTCTGACTGCTTCCAGATATCTCTTGTACGTTTCGAGCTTTCTGACATCTTCAGTTAGAAGGAAATCTGGCAGCACAGCACCTTGTTTCTTTGTGGACGTTTCCTTAATTCTGACAGAGAGAATAGGTTCCGTCAACATGTCGTGATTGTCGGGGTCATTGAGCCTTTTGGGAATATCAGGATTAAGTCCAAGAGCTCTTTGTATCAATAGTTTGGTATATCTGATGTAGGGAATCTTTGAGCCAAGTTTGTTGAGAAATGACATCATGTCATCCCAAATCAGAGCTTCAATAGCGATGTGTTTCATGTTGACGAATGCCCAAAATATTTGCAGTTCTATGAGCTTAGGATGCTCATAGCCGCTGTCACGACCAGAAACAGACTTGGTGATGATCATGTAGAGTGTTCTCCATGGTTGAGGAATACTCTTAAGCTCTACGAGAGAGTGCTTGGTGATTACTCCTGTAGCCTCGTCATAACCGATATCGATTAAGAATTGGAGAGTTAGCTCTTCAGCAGGTGTGGCATAAAGTTTGGTTGGATTGACTTCAGGAATAAGGAGAGCAGCCCTTAAGTCTTCAGGTGTAATAGTGACTTGTTTGTGGTTCAGAGTCACTGTTACAGCAGTCCTTCCTTTGACCCTTTCCATAGTGTTCCAGAACTGTTGGATGTAGATCTCAGGAATGGTTGCAGAGTTAGTAAGCATGTTCTGATATGGATGAGTCCTCAGAATATCGATAGCAATGAGACATGAAGATTCAGAGCAAGTGAGGGTGTCAAAGTCAACACGGAGGTTATTCTTTCCAATCTTCATTGGATAGCCATGAGGATAGATATCAGCAATGGAGAGAACTTCAGGTGCATCCACATTCATTTGTTCAGCCATGTCGTGATCTGAAATAACATTAGCCAAAAGAACCAACATATCGAAAGACATAATGTTAGTCAACAGAAGGTCTTATTGTCTAGTTGTTGAATGTATAGTGATAATGATTGTTACGAGTCCTAAGTCACTTGTATGTTCAATCAATGATATCGTGAAATGTTTCGTGAGTTAGTTAACTTCAAGTTTTAAAGCTTGTTTTATCACATATAGTTCACAACATATCAAACGATTTAAGTTTATTAGTGACATTTTGGATTCGTGATGATATGATTAGTTTATTTACAAGTTTGTACAAGTAACAATTCATCATGAAGGTCAATCCATGGTTAAGCGTAGTTTTGGTAAAGATACGCGTAGACAGGAATGATATATGCTTAGGCGTAAACTTACGCGTAGAACCCTAACTTACGCGTAAGAAATGTTACGCGTAGGAAAGAGAGACCTTATGCGTAGAGCTTATGCGTAGGCATATATAGTCCTTACGCGTAAGGCTACTCGTAAGAGTTGACCTTAAGCGTAGGGGTCACTGTTTACGCATATCCTTCACAGGATACGCGTAGTCCATTGTAGAACCTTAAGCGTAGAAGCTACGCGTAAGACAAGTCTTACGCATAACAATCTACGCGTAAGGTGATCCTTATGCGTAGATAATCAAATGACCTTGATTCTGAATTATAAGTGTAGTAATCCTGAAATAAATTATCAAATCATCAAAATCAGCACATACATTCATTTCAATAACAACACATGGCATGAATTATGTATGAATCAGTTACGCGTAGAATATCTTACGCGTAGACTAAACCCTAGTTCTACGCGTATCAAATCTAGCCATGGATTATGCACCAAAGTTATTCTGGTAGTTCAAGAGAGTTGTATGATCTTATATACCAAGTATTAACATCTAACTCATGGTGAATCAAAAATACCCAATCTTATGAACCTTAAACCCTAATTTCAATATCTGAATTCATCAGTGTTTCTGGGTAGTTATAGAGCAAGGATATGATTAATTCAACATCATATGAACATAACCCAGCAATATTTAGACCAAAAACACTTCTCATTTGGAAGAACCCAAATCCACGCATAAACCCTAAGTTTCAAAATCAATCAATTCATGTTTCTGGGTAAGATTTGAGGATAAAGATATTATCATTGATGCTAAATACACGTTTTGAAACAATCCTTTTAACCACAAACACACAATCTTGATTATATGATCATACACTTATGCGTAGATCATAAAAACGAGATTATACATAGTTTTAACCATTGGATTTTTGAAAAATTCAAAACCATTGCTTAAAAACATGTTGTAAACGCAGAATCACTTACAAAATGATGATCTGAAACACGGATTTGAAGATTGATTCTTGTGCGTTGGATATGTTTGGTTGATAGTAATAAATGAGAAGAGTTAAGTTAGGTGGAGGTTTTATTTAAAATAACTTTAAGTTTTTGACAGTTTTGGTCCCTCCACCTTTTCCATTTTCATCCAAAGCCTTTTAACTTCCAATTTTGGTTACCAAACGAAGATTTTAGAAACCTTGACGACACTCCCCCTCGACTTGAGAAAATAATGAAAGGTTATTAATTAAAGTTCGAGGAGTGTCAATGAACCAGAAATTTACCACCATTAGTAAAAGAATCAACCGAGATGTGATAACATGCAAGTACACAGATGTTTTGAAGCAGTTAATGGATTATTTTCTCCCCCTCAACACTTGATCGGAAAAATACTGAATTTTGAAAGATTAAAGTGTTGACGGAAGAAATGTACTTGCCATGTTGAAAGAAATATAGATTAGAAGAATATTTTTGTTGTTTTATCGGGTTTTATATTTTTGTATTTTGTTTTTGAAAATTTATTTACAAAAGAGGTTTTGGTGTTCGACAGGTTTTTAAGACTGTTTTAAGAGGTCATCCAGTTCCTCTTGAGTCAAACACCTCATACCAATTCGGTGGACCAACTCATTAAACCGAGCGGGAGGCAAGGCTTTGGTGAGCAGATCTGCCAATTGGTATTCAGTACCCACAAAGTATAATTCAACGGTACCCTGTTCCACATGGTCCTTGATGAAATGATAGCGTAGATCGATGTGCTTTGATTTCGAGTGCTGAACTGAGTTGCACGAGATTGCAATGGCACTCCGATTGTCGCAGTACATCGGGATTCTGTCAAATACGTAACCATAGTCTTTGAGTTGTGTTCTCATCCAAATGACTTGAGCACAACACGCGGACATGGCTACATATTCTGCTTCAGTAGATGACAGCGATGTACAGTCCTGCTTCTTAGATTGCCAAGACACCAGTTTATCACCAAGAAATTGTAGAGCTCCTGAAGTACTTTTCCTTGAGTCTAAGCATCCTGCGTGATCAGCGTCTGAAAAAGCTATTAGTTCAAAACCAGAATCCTTCGGATACCAGATCCCCAAATTAATGGTTCCCTTTATGTATCGGAGGATTCTTTTAGCCTCAGAGAGGTGGGTTTCAGTTGGTCGCGACTGATAACGGGAGCATAGATAAACGGCAAAGACAATATCAGGTCTGCTAGCTGTTAGATACATGAGGGACCCAATAATACTTCGGTATTTGGTGGGGTCAACTGATTTCCCATGTAAATCAGCATCTAGCTTCTTGGTATGAGCCATTGGTGTGGCATAAGTATCACAGGTATTCATTCCAAATTTGTTTAACAGTTCAAGGGCATATTTGGACTGACTCAAGAAAATACCACGGGGTGATTGATGAACTTGCAGTCCTAGAAAGAACGTAAGTTCACCCATCATGGACATTTCAAAATTTTTCTTCATGAGTTTTGCAAAAGCGATTGAAAACTTTTTATGTGTTGACCCAAAAATGATGTCATCCACGTAAATTTGAACAATTAAGATGTGTGCCCCGTGATATTGTATGAAAAGAGTTGGGTCAACCGAGCCTTTGGTGAAATTATTGGCAATGAGGAAAGATGATAGCTTATCGTACCATGCCCGAGGGGCTTGTTTGAGGCCATAAAGAGCTTTGTTCAGTTTATAGACATGGTTCGGGAACTCAGGATCAACGAATCCATCGGGTTGGCTGACATAGACCGTTTCTTTAAGTTGCCCATTGAGAAACGCCGTTTTGACATCCATCTGATAGACCGTCATGTTCATGTGAGCCGCGAACGCAAGAAATATCCGAACAGCCTCAAGACGAGCAACCGGAGCAAAAGATTCTTCAAAGTCTATCCCTTCTTCCTGACGATAACCCTTAGCAACTAGCCGTGACTTGTTTCGGATGACATTCCCTTCAGCATCCATTTTGTTTTTCCAAATCCATTTTAGACCAATGACGTAGACCCCTGTTGGTCTTTCAACCAGTTCCCATACTTCAAGACGTTTGAATTGGTTAAGTTCTTCTTGCATGGATTCAATCCAGTTGTCTTTTGTCATTGCGTCTTTAATGTTTTTAGGCTCAGATTGGCAGACAGTGAGTGCATAAATGCAATGTTCACCGTCTGAGTGAAGACGTTGTCTCGTAACGACTGGTTGATTCGGGTTGCCAATAATGTTAGCCAGAGGATGGTCTTTTGTCCATCTATGTGTAGAGGGTTGATGTTGGTATACATTGTGCAGATTCTGAGGATTCAAATGGTTTGTTGAAGATTCCGCAACATCTGGTGCAGCAGTCTCATTAGCAAACGGGTTGAAGAACGCATTTGGATCAAAATCTGTAGGTGGGGGTACTTCATTCAGAATATCATCAGCTGGTTCATCATTGTTGGAAGCGGTGTGTTCAACTGTTGTGTTGGAGTCAATTGGTGTAGGTGCATCTTCAACAGTAGTTGTTGTAGCAGGTGTATCAGGTATAGGAATATTATCAGGTTGTGCAGCGGAAACAGCGGATACACCAGGAGCACGTTCATCAATATCGTCACAGAACAGAGGAGCAAATAACCTTTCCATTTGTTGACGAGTTAGCTGAGGGCTTTCTTCAGCTGATGATGGGGGTTGAGGGAAGTTTAAACGGTTGTGACCGGGTTCTAAGCTGTTATACTCAGAAGCCATATCCGTGAGTTCATCGAAATGAGCATGAATCGTTTCCATAACCTCCTTAGTTCGACGATTCCAGATTCAGAAACCTTTAGAATTGTCACAGTATCCAATAAAGACTCCAATATCAGCTTTTGCTTTGAGCTTTCCAAAATCATCACGATCATTATTCGGATAGCAAAGGGATCCAAATACATGAAAGTGTTTGAGGTTCGGTTTGTAGTTGTGGACAAGCTCAAAAGGTGTTTTGTTGTGGCGTTTTGTGATTATAGAACGGTTTTGAGTATAGCATGCAGTAGATACAGCTTCTGCCCATAAGTAATCTGGAAGTTTAGCATTGATTAACATTGTTCTTGCAGCTTCCACTAACGTTCGGTTTCGTCTTTCAACAACTCCGTTTTGTTCAGGTGTCCGTGCAATAGATGTTTGATGCTGAATTCCCACTTTCTCATAAAATTCACGAAGGGTTTTGTTAACAAATTCAGTTCCTTTGTCTGTCCGTATAATCCTGACGGTGTTGCGGAGCTGAACCTGTATTTTTGTGAGAAAGGTGATGATCATTTGTGGAGCTTGGTCTTTGCTACGAAGGAAGTAGACCCAAGTCCATCGTGAGTAGTCATCAACAATTACTAAAATGTAGCGTTTGCCGTTGATCGTTTGCACACGCATCGGGCCACACAAATCCATGTGAAGAAGATGAAGCACATGCTGAGAGCTGTGTTCCACCTTTGAAGGAAAATGAGCACGAGTGCTTTTCCCTTGTTCACAGGCTGAGCAAAGGTGATCTTTTGAGTACCGGAATCGTGGGAGTCCTTCAACTAGTTTGTGTCGAGCAAGGTTGGTGATGGTTTGAAAGTTTAGATGTGAGAGACGACGGTGCCATAGCCAGGATTTTGTTGATGTTGCCTTAGAAAGTAAGCAGATGGGAGAGGAAGCAACCATGTCTTGCATAGAGATAGTGTAGAGACTAGAATTACGCGAGCCAGACATAAGGTCGTTTCCTTGTAGATCACGAATGAAACAAGTTTTCTCCCTGAAAGCAACCTCCAAATCTCCATCACAAAATTGACCTACTGAAAACAGATTGTGACCGAGGCCTTCTACATAGTAAACCCTGCTGATTTCAATGTTCCCATTAACATAATCTCCGTAGCCCATGATGGCTGCGAAGTGATCGTTCCCGAATCTGACAGTGCCAATGAACTTTGCAATAAAGTTTGATAACAGTTTAAGGTTGCCTGTCATGTGTCGGGAACATCCGCTATCAACAATCCAGAGAATGATCTGTATCACCTGCATTACACACAGACGACACAGATGGAATAGAAGTAGATGTGGAACCCGAAATGTTAGAGGGTTCCAAAGCAGGTATATCAGATATACACACATTCATAAGTTTAGGAATCCATTTAAATCCTAGTGTGTTATATATCCATTTTTGCCATCTATAACTACTCTTTGCTTTAGTCTTAGTGAACGCACTAGGTGGTACAACATTCTTAGGAGGTGAAGCGGGAGCTACTATGATAGCAATGGTTGCCTTAGAATCTAAAGATGGTGGTTTACCAAGCACTGACTTAGAATGATTAGTGGGCCTAGAGGTATTCCGATTCTTAGGATTCCGTAATCTAGAGATTATAGCTTTAGCAACACATTTGTCATGACAATCAGAATTCATACTCTTTTGACATATATCACACGGTGCATCAGACTGAATATCAAAGGTACTCAACGGTTTAGCATTCGTTACATCACTATTTCTATTACATTTGCCAGACGCAACATCTATAGTGGAGGTAACTTGAGTTTTATTCAGATTCCTAGGGTGTTCTTCTACTTTAGCATTCCTTATTGATCTTTTCTTAGGTCGCAACTTCCTATTCTTCGTTTGAGTGCTTCTAGGCCGTGAAGTGCGGACGTTTGAAAAAGATACAACTATTCCTGTTTCAGTAGAGGGAGACACATTAGCAACTTGTGATTTGACAGTGGGAATTCTAGGTTCACGATTACTGAGTGTGACTGGTGCTAATCTCTTAATCACAGTAGGCGGGAGTAGTTCATACTTTCCTAGCATTTCCCGTAACTTAGAGATGATGTGAATCAGATCTTGATTTTCAGAACGAATATTACCAGCAAAATTCATGACTTCTCTAGTGTGAGCTAGATAGTGATCAAGTTCATTAGATGCTTCATCTCGAGTCTTTTTGAGTAAATCAAATATGACACCATATTCCTGTTTAACTTTTAAAAGTTCTTGTTCATATTTTGAGATTTGACTTTTCAAAGACACGTTTTGATCATCCAGTTGCTCAATTTTAGGATCAGAAGACTTTGCACTCAATTGAGCGATTTTCTTTTGAAAACTAAGTTGGTGGTTGTGAATATCTTTTTCACACCAATGAAGACGACGTTTTGCATTGTAAATTTCCGTGTGTAAGCGTTTATTTTCAGCTTTTAAAGACTCGATCTGAAGCACATTATCAGTGTTTTCAACAGTTACAACAGTTTCAACAATATCAGCAGAGATATGATCAGATGCATATGGCAACGAATAGAATAGCACAACATTATGGATATCAGCACAGATAACATCTTCCAAGAGTCGATCAACATCTTTTCTCAACAGTTTCTTTTTCCGTTTTGTGTTAGTAATAGATGTTTCTGTTTTCTCGAAAACGTTTTTCATTACCCCAAGTTCCTTATGAAAATCCTTTTCCCAGGCAATTGCACAACTTTTCAAGTTTTTAACATTAGGTAAAAGATTTTTCTGAAAAATGTCTCTTTGTTCTCGCGCCAGAGGCGATTGAAAATGTTCAACTTTGATTTCAGATCGATATTCTATCTCATGTTGTAAAATTTTGAGGTCAGCCATGAAAATGTCAAAATATCGAAGAATTTTTCGATTTTCAGGTTGTGAGTTTACTTCGCTAATGGAA
Source organism: Chrysanthemum seticuspe (assembly GCA_019973895.1). Classification (NCBI taxonomy): domain Eukaryota; kingdom Viridiplantae; phylum Streptophyta; class Magnoliopsida; order Asterales; family Asteraceae; genus Chrysanthemum; species Chrysanthemum seticuspe. The sequence continues at coordinate 88,363,159 of BPTQ01000001.1, read as the reverse complement.
GGTAAAGGACCGTAAGTTTGTGCAAAGACTGTTTTGGGATTAACAATAGAAGACTCGGGTGTTTTGATGATAACCCTTGGTGTGTTAGAAGAATCCGTTGGTGTGACGAAAGTGACCGCGTTTTTATAATTAAAAGGTTTGTTGTAAACAACGTTTTTTAATTTTGATCGACTCTCGTCTTCTGCATCTAATTCCTCTTGACGATGGTATTCAACAACACTCATGACAGTATTATCAATTTTGTATTGTGCACTGGAAACTTCAGGAGTTGGGTTGAATGTTTTTAGTGAAAGTTTTGGTTTGTAATCAGCTAGATTTTTTCCATATCCATTTGGATTAGGTTTTAAGGTAAACTTTTCTATAGCTGTTACTGATTCACCATGTTTGTAAACAACAGTTTTAAACTCTTTAATTTTGTTTTGCAAACCGAGAATTTCTGCAAGAAGGTCATCTACCCGATTCGTTGAATGCTTTTTGTATGCGGAGAACTGTTTTTGACAATTTAACAACTCAGCCTTAGCTTTTTGATTTTCCAAGGTGAGAGCGTTAATTTTCTTTTTATGTTCATGTTTCAGTTGTTCTAATTCGGACAACAAAGCATTCTTCGAGGCGGCTAGATCACGCATTTGTCTCTCTAAATATTTTTCGTTTTGATGAGATTTTGCAAAAGCGGCTTCAAAACCTTTTTCACGGTTTTCTTGAGTTTTGAAAAAGTTGAGTTGCATTTGTAAACATTCAAAATCCTTGGTTAACAGTGCATTTTTACTTTTTAAGGATTGATTTAATGCATAACATTCCTCCATTTTGATTTTATGGTCTTGAATTAACCGAGCAAAATCCGGATGAGGCAACAGATCATCTTGGTCAACGTGAGTCTCAACATGATCATTCTTTAGATCCTCAAGTACGACCACGGAGTCAATTTGATTATCAAAGGGGACCATAAGGTCGTCTTGATCGTCAAATGTAACTACAGGGTTAACTTGAAAATCATCAGAAGAAGATGTAGAAGACTCATTTTGAACAGTCTGATCCGTGCCGGATTCAGATATTGGCGGAGATATTAGTTCAGATATGATGATGGTTTGTTCGGGTACCTGAGACAAGCCATCAGTGTCATACACTGGGCCTGAATCACTCATGTGTAGCTCATGCATATTAGCCATCAACATAACAGCTGCATTAGCCTGCAAGTCCTCCATATCATCATCTGAGTCTGCATCTGCCATAAAGCTCTGTTCTTTGTCAGTAAGAGATCCACCAGCTTCATCCTTAAGAGCCAGAAGTAAGGCCTCTTTGAAATAAGCACTGCCCCTAGTCCTTGGCTTTGGGCATGCATTAGCCAGGTGTCCCTTTTCATTGCAGTTGTAGCATCTAAGACCATTTAACCGATTCTGAGCATTTCCTTGTTCTACCACTTGAGCTCTGTTGTTATTCCTACCCACAGCATTAAACCCTTAACCACCGCCCATCTGACGACCATAATCACGATTCTGAACTTCAACACGTCCATTGTTCACAACAGCTTGAGTCCGTGTGTTAGATGAGGAACGAATACGATTGTTGGATTTGTTGGTGTAACGGCCAAAAGCATTAGCAATCATCACAAATCCTTGTTGCAATGCTTCGAACGGATCGATTTCCTCAGTAGCTTCACTGACATATGCTTGAGCATTGTTGCTGTATGGAACCAATTGATTTTGTTGAGGTTGAGGTTGTTGCTGTGAAGGTGCGTTTGAAGCAGTTGGTTGAGTTGCTGGTTGAGAGGGATAATTTTGTTGAGCATATAAGGCAAGTTGTTGATTGTCCGGTTGTGACTGTTTAGCAATTTGAGCACGGAAAATCCTTTCCCGATCAACTTCCTTTTCATGAGGCTTCAAGTAATCGTACAACAATCCATAAGTAGAATGATGCATATTCTTCGCTTGACGGAGGAAAATGACATACTTCTCCCATTCTGGACCAAGACTACTCAGGAACTTAGTATTCACTGCAATTCTTGGCATGATGATGTTGTGTTTATCCAAATCATTGATGATGTCTGAAAATCGGTGATGATATGACTCAAGTGTCTCTCCAGGTTCAATCATGAAGTGTTCATAAGCCAAGTAAATTTTGGATTCCAAATCCTCTTGATTGAGTACAGATCCTTCCATAAGAAGACGAATATGATCCCACATTTTTTGTGCAGTCTTTTGAGCATCAACACTACGAAGAATTGGGTTTGGTAATCCTAAAAGGATGTATTCCATTGCAAGTTCATCAGCTTCATAGTGTAGAAGTTCTGTAGCATTTAGATCTGCAACAGTAGCAATGTTGATTTGTTCATCTCTTGGTGGAACAGCAGTTGGATCTCCGGGTATAGTGACAGTAGGCATCTCAAATGGACCTTCTAAGATAACCTTCTTTAAGAACTTTCCATGTGGCTTCTTCAGATCACAGAACCTAAAGAACCTTATCACCCATTGATCGTAGTTTCCTGGAGTGAGCATTGGAGGTCTATCAAGTGATCCAGCTTCATGAATTGATTGTTGGCTGCTTAAAGCTTCACACATCTTAGCAAACCAAGTGGGTTCCTTCATAGTGGTCCGTGATGGATGTTGATTGAAATCAGTTGTGTAGGGTTGAACTTGAATGCTTGGTTGTGGTTGAACCATTTGTGGTTGTGGAATTGCACCAAGTTGTGGAGTATGTTGCTGATTAAATTGTTGTTGATAAATGGCTTGTTGTTGATTCCATTGTTGATGTTGTGGAGTTAATTGTTGTTGTTGTTGATTATAAGTGTGAGGGAAATAGGTAGAGTATGGTGGTTGAGACATGATGATAAACTTGTGTAGTAAGAATGGATCTTTGTAGTCGAGTGAACCTTTGTTGATGAAGTATCCTTAGGCGTAGAAATGACAAGAACCAAGTAGGACTTATGCGTAAAACACCAAAAGTTACGCGTAACAAGAATAGTTACGCGTAGGATTTAGCTTACGCGTAAGCAGGAAAAAATACTAAAGTTACGCGTAAACAGTAAGTTAGGCGTAGAAAGTTAGGCGTAGGATTACCTTATGCGTAGGACTAAGTCTACGCGTAAGATGAATCTTAAGCGTAATATTTTCTACGCGTAAGCTTATGCTTAAGCGTAAGATTAGGGTTTTATCCCAAGTGATCTTTTACACTTCACAGTGCAAAAGATATCCAAAGTCGACGTATTTTCAGACTTATCCAAGTAAGAAAACACGGAATAAACCAGAAAATTGAAGATCAAACCAAGGATAAAGTTATGCGTAGAATTAGGGTTTTGATATGCGTAGTTCTACTCGTAACTTTGATTCTATCCAAATGTGTTTCTAAACCAGTTTTTTTGTGTTGAAATAGCTTCAAAAACACCAAAATAACACAAAAGTGTGAAACTTGATGATCCAAAGCACTTAAAACAGTTACGCGAAGGATAACACTTGCGTACAAAAACAAGCTTAAAAACAAGGAAAAACACGTAAAGTTCCAAACTTTTTGCCAAAAACCAATAGTTTAACACCTAATAACGTTGAAAGTACAAGAATCTTGGATTCAAAAGTGTAAAAAATTAGTTTTTTAAGCGTACCAAAGATTATGTTATCTTTACGCGTAAACCCAAACCAAAACTTCAAAAACAAACGAGTACACCCAACTATTTGGCGATTGATACCACTGTCAGGTCACTAGTTTTACAACACAAGCTTATAGAGAAAGAGATGAAGGCGGATGAACAAGCTAAACACACAACCACACGTTAACAATAATACGGTTTAAGAGAAAGAGTGTATGTGAAAGAATAACTTGAACAACCAACCCTCAAATGAGGGTTTACAATAGTTTATATAGGCAAGGAGCTAGGGCAACACTCCCTCTCCTTCCCTATTCCTTATTGGGCTTGGGCCTCAGCTTATGGGCCTTCTACATAAGCTGGACCTTAAACAAACATAAAGGCCAGAATAAAGCTACCTATTACATATGAAATATAAATACTTGAAATACTGTTTAGGAGTGATTCCAACATTGGAAAAGTGACGAAAGAGACTTTTAAAGAAACTAGCAATTTTTAAACAAAGAGAATTATGATATCAATATACTCATGTAAGCTATCTAATGAAAAGTAAAACATACCTCTATGCTTCTTGGTTTGTCATAATACTAGAAATACTTTATGAGCTCTTAAAGTAATCCTTTGTACTTGGCGTAAGTAAGTTGTGATTACTTTTAGATCCTTTCTTGAAAGTTGACTTCATTATTCTTTGAATAGAAATGAAGGTTTTGGAGAGATCCTAGCATGAAGATTTCTTGAGACAAATATGTTAGGATGATCTATCAATGTCCAACAAAATGATTTTAAAACAAGACTTGAAAAATCCTTCTTTGTAGTTTTCAAACATACACGGATCGTATCAAGTTTTTAAAGTACAACATACTCTAAGAAACTTGGTAACGAAGCTCTGATATCAATTGTGGAAAACTAGAAGGGGGGGGGGGTTGAATAGTTTTGCCAATTTAAAAATTCCTTTTAAATATTTATGTCACAATTCTCATTTTCCGGTCATTCTCATATCCCATATTCATCATTTCATAACGGTTTTGCATTCTACATTACATTTTATTTTCTTATTAATTAATAGTTATCGCGTGAGTTATTATTTTAAAATTTTAATCCGTTACTTTCAAAAATGATCCCGATGTATTTTTAAACTTACATTTAGATTATAAAAACTATATTTTTAGTTTTCCTAGTGTTTCAAATTTAATTGGTACATAAATCGTTAAAGTTAAATTATTACGTCGTTTTTCTTAAAATTATTCGATAATTATTTTATCACTCAATTTTCACAAGGAATGTATTTTTACAATTTTTATTATATCATTACAATCTATTTTGAACTATTAAAAACTTACTTGCACCAAAAATTACCATTTACCTTACAAATGATTAATACTTATATATTTCTTACACTTTTGTCAAAAGTCTTACAAAAATATATATATATAAGTAAAAGTTTAAAAAAAAAATATATATTGAAAGACAAGAACCCCCTAAAATCCGGTTCTAGGGGGGGTGGACATTTATTGTTTGTTGAAAATTTTCTTACAAGTTGATATATATATTCAAAGATTTCATTCACTTGCATTCTATCTCAATTATTTCTCAAGTCAAGAAAAACTTTCTCTCCTTCCTTCTTCCTCCACATGAACCGGCCTCCATAGGGTGTAGCAAGGGATCACAAAGTTTTTCCAAAGATCAAGTAATCACAATCTAGATAACACTCTTGTTTAGGTTTTGAAATAAAAACCTAGGGTGTTTAGGTTTAATCCTTGGTTCTAATCACCTCTTCATTATCACTAGTAAGCATGTTTTATTCATTTTCATGTTTCCTCTTCATTTTCACATGTTTCTTTTCATTTTTGGAGCTTATATGCATGTTATGTGATTTATACCATTTATTCATGATTTTAGAAGTTATATATACAATATGGTCATCCTATAATTACTCCCATGGTATTCTTTGGTCTTGATGGTGATTAGGAACCCATGACACCTTAAGAAGGTGTATGGTAGGATTAGATTAGTTTTGGAGTTGATTTGAAGGGATTAGAATAGGTTTTGTCCGAGAAAAACTATTTTCGATAACTATATTTTGTGTTCTGTCCTTAAATCGAATTTCTGGAAAAACCTACTGTTGGTACGACATTTTGGCCTTGATATTTAGAAAATATACTTTAAAACGAATCCGTGGCCTTTTGAACGGATAAAAACGGAGTTATAACGAAGCCGTGGTGAATTTTTAAAGTTTGACGACGAAACGTATTATTTTCAGAAAAATCAGCTTGCTGTTTTTAGTATTTTCGGGTCAAAAACGAGCCTTAAGCTTCACAAATTATTTCGACTTATCAAAAATATATTAGTTTACTTCGATACGAAGCTAAGGACATATTTTACGTAGAAAACGGATTTGGAACGACAAATATATGCACGTTTTTATAAAGTTGCCGTAACTATTATTTTCTGAAAAACTATATTATTTTTACGTTACAAGTATTTCATTAGCTGTAAGGGCTATGTTTGCGGCTGTTTTTAACCATGATGCAAAACTTTTTAGAACGAAATGTCTTCTAGTAAAATCAAGTTCACCGGCCATATTTTTCAAAACAAAAACCCGTTTGTCAAGCGGAGTCATAGTAAATTATTTACGGATGTTCAAAGTTGGCCGAAACTTATTTTCTGCACGCAATTAGCCAAAACCACCATCTTTAGCCCTTGATATCTTTATGATCGAGACCTTTTGAACGAAAACTCCTGAACTGAAACTTTTAGATATCGATACAAACTTTCCAAAACCGTCGAGTTCGTTCTCTAACGATCGACGTACACCGTTTTACGACTAGTTTTCCGGGGCCATTTTTGTTGATTTCATGATTTTTCCGACGACATTGTTTTGCGACGAAAAGTGTTAATTTCACCAAAAATCATTATAAAACCATTGTAGGATGACATTTTGACGTAAAAACATGTAAGGTCATTTTTGAAGGGTCAAGACGTCAAAAGAGTATTTTTCGACGACGAGTAATATTTTCAAAACTCACAAATGGTATAAATAACATACGAAATGCATGCATATCATAACACCATAACTCATTACGTATCATAACTCAAGTCATAACATTCATTTTAGGTTGCGGATAGTTTCCGAGCCTCATTTTCGTGCACATCATTTTGTTAGCATATTAATCACACCAGGTGAGTTCATACCCCACTTTTACTCGTTTAAATTCTTATAAACTATTTGGGGCGAGATACATGCTTATTTATCAAAACATTTAAACTCTATTGCTAAACAATATTACTTATACTTTAGACTTGGTGCGTGTTGCGACTAGACTTAAACAAACATCCCAATATTTATATGTTGGAAGGCCATTAATTTGGATACAGCCCAACGTGAGTCGTTGGAGGAACATCCCAGCATTCATATGTTGGAAGGCCATTTTTATGGATACATCCCAACGTGAGCGTTGGAGGAACATCCCAACACGAGTTGTTGGAAGACCCTTGTGGTGACATTTATACTTTTAACTACTTTAATGCGTATATTCATGATTGTCATTCTATTTTAGGCAGTGGGTTGTGAACACACAGGTTGCAAGTTTTGTATGGGCGGAACTTGGAACTGAGTGGATTTACAATGCCTTTGCTGTGTGAACATTTCTCAAAGTATTTTAGATCATGTAATTACAAACTTATGAACTCACCAACCATTGTGTTGACACTTTTTAGCGTGTTTATCTCAGGTCTTAAGGTGTTAGCATTTCATGGAGCTTTTGGGTCGCATGGCATACTTTGGAGTCTTGAGCTTTTAACAATTACCATTCGACATGTTTTGTAAACTCTTTATGTATTATCAAACCTTGTGATTTCTTGTTGTGTAAACTTTAACTTATATATCGAATGGTAAACTTTTCAAAACGTCTCATTATAGAGGTCGTTTTCTGTATCCATACTTTGTGCTATGAAGTTATACCCCAATGACACTATCGTTCCGCTGCGATATTTTGGGGGTGTGACAGATTGGTACCAGAGCCTTGGTTATAGAGAACTAGGTTGCATTTTAGTTCCTAGACTATAACCGCTTTCACGTCGATCCTTTCGTTTCCTATCACCTTACACACTTTTCGTGCGCATATGTTTTCTTAAGTATTTCTTCTAGAACCACCTCATTAGATAGCGTAGTTTCCTTGTACCAATAGGGGAGTCCCAAAATCTAGTTGGGTCATCAAAGATATGGAGCTCAGTAATGAGCACTTATCTAACTTGATCTCGTGACAGTTCTTGTTTGATGAGATGCGAGATCGAGCTAAATAAGTGTTACTATAAAGCTGGATAGATTTGATGATTTTGCCCGAGGATGGGAGTTCTCTTGAGGATACTTTGGGAACTGCCGGCGACTAAACCTCGTAGTGACTTTAGCACCTAACGGAATTTCCTTCACACCAAGTGCGACTCTCCCTAGATACCTACCCCAAATCCCTCCTTCACCGTTTAGAATCGGATGATAGATTGGCTACCTATTTAAGTAACAACAATCGCCGAGACATGTATGCTTGGTGGTATGTACACGTGTGAAATGAAGCAATTATAATTATGGTGGCCAACATAATTATAAATGCGTCACAACTCACGTGGACATATGCGACTACGCATACGTAGATCGGTGTGGACACTTTAGGAACCAATTTGTGGCGTGATATTATATTTGAGGACGTTAAGTATAGACATTGGGAATTCAACGGTTCTTTCCCTTGCAGAGATAATGGCACCAAAGAGAGTAACACGCAGTACTGGCCGAGGTGGTGCGGTACCAAGGGGTGGAATGACAGGTGGACGTGGAGGTAGAGGAGGCGGTAGCAACGTGGGTAACAATGACAACAACGCTGGCGGAAACCCTGACTTTGCCGCCATCATCGCTCAACAACTTCAAATCTTGCTTCCCACTATTGTTACACAAGTTGGAAATCATATGAATAACTCGGGAAACCACGGGAACGGGAACGGTACTGGCGACACCAACAATGTAGCTGGTAGTAACAACACCAACAACAACAACAACAACAGAATTAGATGCACATATAAGGAATTTTCGGCATGCAAACCTGTGGAGTTTGATGGTATAGGAGGTGCTTTGGCGTATACTCGATGGGTAGAGAAGACAGAGGCAGTGATCGACATCAGCAATTGTGCCACACATCAGAGGGTGAAGTATGCTGCTTGCTTGTTATCAGGAAAGGCATTGACATGGTGGAACACACAGCTACAGGCTAGGGGCAGAGAAGCAGCTATAGGCATGACATGGGACGAATTTAAGGCGTTATTGAAAGAGGAGTACTGCCCGGACAATGAAATGCAGAAATTGGAAGATGAATTTTATCACCACTCTATGATAGGGGCTGGTCACGCAGCCTACACTGACCGATTTCATGAATTAGCTAGACTAGTTCCTCATATGGTTACCCCTGAATCCAAGAGAATCGCGAGGTACATATATGGTCTTGTCCCCGAAATCCGTGGAACTGTGAAAACAACTGAGCCGTCTACAATACAAAGTGCAATACTGAGGGCAGGAACCCTGACAGACGAGATGGTTAGAAATGGTACGTTGAAGAGCAGTGATAAGAGGAAGGAAGCAAGTGGGTCGAATAAGCAGATAGACGTGGTAGCAGACAACAAAAGGGCGAGAGTTTTTGTGGCAACCGGTACTGAACAAAGAGAGTATGCGGGTACGCATCCCAAATGTGCTAAGTGTGCTTATCATCACCCGAAGACCAAGCCCTGCCGCTTATGTACAATATGCAATCAGTCGAATCATTTTTCAAGCCAGTGTAGAGAGCGTGCAAGACCAACAACAACGGTTAACACGGGCAACATGAGGAATAATCAAAAGACTTGCTTTGAATGTAACAGCCCGAATCACTTCCGGAATAATTGTCCTCAGTTGAATAAGCCGCCGATACAAGATCATCTAGCTATGGCAATCGAAGGAAATAACCCGAACCCGGTACTCAATATCAGTCCACCTCGAGGTCGAGCATTCTATATAGGGACCGAGGAAGCCCGCAATGCGTAACTGGTACGTTTTCCTAGACCATTAAGTGATCCACCGTATTATTCAGATTCAGCGAGTCTCATTAGATAAGAAGCCTAGACGCGTAAGTTTTGGCATAAGCACTTTGACCATACACTTGATTTTGTGAAACCTTAGGGTAGAACCTTATGTATCGTCGATTGAATCGCGAGGACGCGATTCTTCTATCAGGGGAAGAATGTCACAATTCTCATTTTCCGGTCATTCTCATATCCCATATTCATCATTTCATAACGGTTTTGCATTCTACATTACATTTTATTTTCTTATTAATTAATAGTTATCGCGTGAGTTATTATTTTAAAAATTTAATCCGTTACTTTCAAAAATGATCCCGATGTATTTTTAAACTTACATTTAGATTATAAAAACTATATTTTTAGTTTTCCTAGTGTTTCAAATTTAATTGGTACATAAATCGTTAAAGTTAAATTATTACGTCGTTTTTCTTAAAATTATTCGATAATTATTTTATCACTCAATTTTCACAAGGAATGTATTTTTACAATTTTTATTATATCATTACAATCTATTTTGAACTATTAAAAACTTACTTGCACCAAAAATTACCATTTACCTTACAAATGATTAATACTTATATATTTCTTACACTTTTGTCAAAAGTCTTACAAAAATATATATATATAAGTAAAAGTTTAAAAAAAAAATATATATTGAAAGACAAGAACCCCCTAAAATCCGGTTCTAGGGGGGGTGGACATTTATTGTTTGTTGAAAATTTTCTTACAAGTTGATATATATATTCAAAGATTTCATTCACTTGCATTCTATCTCAATTATTTCTCAAGTCAAGAAAAACTTTCTCTCCTTCCTTCTTCCTCCACATGAACCGGCCTCCATAGGGTGTAGCAAGGGATCACAAAGTTTTTCCAAAGATCAAGTAATCACAATCTAGATAACACTCTTGTTTAGGTTTTGAAATAAAAACCTAGGGTGTTTAGGTTTAATCCTTGGTTCTAATCACCTCTTCATTATCACTAGTAAGCATGTTTTATTCATTTTCATGTTTCCTCTTCATTTTCACATGTTTCTTTTCATTTTTGGAGCTTATATGCATGTTATGTGATTTATACCATTTATTCATGATTTTAGAAGTTATATATACAATATGGTCATCCTATAATTACTCCCATGGTATTCTTTGGTCTTGATGGTGATTAGGAACCCATGACACCTTAAGAAGGTGTATGGTAGGATTAGATTAGTTTTGGAGTTGATTTGAAGGGATTAGAATAGGTTTTGTCCGAGAAAAACTATTTTCGATAACTATATTTTGTGTTCTGTCCTTAAATCGAATTTCTGGAAAAACCTACTGTTGGTACGACATTTTGGCCTTGATATTTAGAAAATATACTTTAAAACGAATCCGTGGCCTTTGAACGGATAAAAACGGAGTTATAACGAAGCCGTGGTGAATTTTTAAAGTTTGACGACGAAACGTATTATTTTCAGAAAAATCAGCTTGCTGTTTTTAGTATTTTCGGGTCAAAAACGAGCCTTAAGCTTCACAAATTATTTCGACTTATCAAAAATATATTAGTTTACTTCGATACGAAGCTAAGGACATATTTTACGTAGAAAACGGATTTGGAACGACAAATATATGCACGTTTTTATAAAGTTGCCGTAACTATTATTTTCTGAAAAACTATATTATTTTTACGTTACAAGTATTTCATTAGCTGTAAGGGCTATGTTTGCGGCTGTTTTTAACCATGATGCAAAACTTTTTAGAACGAAATGTCTTCTAGTAAAATCAAGTTCACCGGCCATATTTTTCAAAACAAAAACCCGTTTGTCAAGCGGAGTCATAGTAAATTATTTACGGATGTTCAAAGTTGGCCGAAACTTATTTTCTGCACGCAATTAGCCAAAACCACCATCTTTAGCCCTTGATATCTTTATGATCGAGACCTTTTGAACGAAAACTCCTGAACTGAAACTTTTAGATATCGATACAAACTTTCCAAAACCGTCGAGTTCGTTCTCTAACGATCGACGTACACCGTTTTACGACTAGTTTTCCGGGGCCATTTTTGTTGATTTCATGATTTTTCCGACGACATTGTTTTGCGACGAAAAGTGTTAATTTCACCAAAAATCATTATAAAACCATTGTAGGATGACATTTTGACGTAAAAACATGTAAGGTCATTTTTGAAGGGTCAAGACGTCAAAAGAGTATTTTTCGACGACGAGTAATATTTTCAAAACTCACAAATGGTATAAATAACATACGAAATGCATGCATATCATAACACCATAACTCATTACGTATCATAACTCAAGTCATAACATTCATTTTAGGTTGCGGATAGTTTCCGAGCCTCATTTTCGTGCACATCATTTTGTTAGCATATTAATCACACCAGGTGAGTTCATACCCCACTTTTACTCGTTTAAATTCTTATAAACTATTTGGGGCGAGATACATGCTTATTTATCAAAACATTTAAACTCTATTGCTAAACAATATTACTTATACTTTAGACTTGGTGCGTGTTGCGACTAGACTTAAACAAACATCCCAATATTTATATGTTGGAAGGCCATTAATTTGGATACAGCCCAACGTGAGTCGTTGGAGGAACATCCCAGCATTCATATGTTGGAAGGCCATTTTTATGGATACATCCCAACGTGAGCGTTGGAGGAACATCCCAACACGAGTTGTTGGAAGACCCTTGTGGTGACATTTATACTTTTAACTACTTTAATGCGTATATTCATGATTGTCATTCTATTTTAGGCAGTGGGTTGTGAACACACAGGTTGCAAGTTTTGTATGGGCGGAACTTGGAACTGAGTGGATTTACAATGCCTTTGCTGTGTGAACATTTCTCAAAGTATTTTAGATCATGTAATTACAAACTTATGAACTCACCAACCATTGTGTTGACACTTTTTAGCGTGTTTATCTCAGGTCTTAAGGTGTTAGCATTTCATGGAGCTTTTGGGTCGCATGGCATACTTTGGAGTCTTGAGCTTTTAACAATTACCATTCGACATGTTTTGTAAACTCTTTATGTATTATCAAACCTTGTGATTTCTTGTTGTGTAAACTTTAACTTATATATCGAATGGTAAACTTTTCAAAACGTCTCATTATAGAGGTCGTTTTCTGTATCCATACTTTGTGCTATGAAGTTATACCCCAATGACACTATCGTTCCGCTACGATATTTTGGGGGTGTGACAATTTAGATCGACTTATGTCAATCTATTTAGTTGTTTATGTTGGACGTTGATAGATAGATATATAAACGTGTAATGAAAGATAAAGAGTAAGAAGCACTAACCACGACACGAGTATTTATAGTGGTTCGGCTACAAGGACACCTTCCTTGCCCTACTCCACTCCCCGAGTCACCTACTCGAGAGTTCGTAAACTCTACACGACACCAATCTCCTTATGGCGGAGAAGCCTTCACAACGTCGCCTACTCTTTTTCCGGTACTAGGCTAACCACCGGGTTCTTTCACTCCAAGGTGAACCACACCTATCACAACGTCACCTACCCTTTACTAGGTACTAGGCTAAGCACCTAGTTCTTTCACTCCAAGGTAAACCACACCTATCACAACATCGCCTACCCTTTATTAGGTACTAGGCTAAGCACCTAGTTCCATTACTAGGGATGAACTACTACCCAACACAACACAACACCTAATCTCAAGGAGATCCACTCCTTGTTACAACACCATCAAAGATATCACCATCCTTGGAAATAAACAAATACTTATATGTATAATGATGCACCTCATCGATTATACGACCTAGGCATTCTTCCCTAATGCCACTTGATTTGATTCTTAGGCATCCTTCACTAATGCCTTTGACACAACGCTTGGCACCTTTCACTAATGCGTTCGTCTTGACACCTTTAGCATTCTTCACTAATGCTTTTGACACGGACGTTAAGCACCTTTCACTAATGCTTTCGTCTTGACTCTTTCGGCATCCTTCACTAATGCCTTCAACATAACATCTACGGATGAAGAAAGAACTATCAACAAGAGAACCTCAGTTGTCTTGATGATGACGAAGCATGGCAACTCATGGACTTGAGCTTGCTCGACTTCAAGAAGTGGTGATCTCGCCTTTAAGAGGAACCTATAGAATCACACAAAAACAAAAGACAAACTACATAGAAAGATCCCTTAGGATAAGTGGTTAGAGAGGTACAATACTTGGAGAAAGTATGTGTGAAAGTGGTGAGCCAAAAGGAAGAAATGGCTCACTATTTATAGAGGAGAAAGTTCACTGTTCCCCGGATCCCACGGATCCCTCCCACAAGGGATCCGGCTAGTGTAAAGCTAGGGATCCGTGGGATGCTCCTCTTTACCCATGGGTATTTTGGTTATGGTTCGTGGGTCATGGGTTGATCCATGGGTCTTTAGCTAGATACAATGTATCTCTTGAGTGCAATGCACCTAGTCACATGGGTATGGGTCAATACCATGGGTTATGGATATTATCCATATATGATATAATCATGATGTCATGCAATGGGTTATGGGTCAAGCTCCATGGGTTATGGACTTTGGGTTGTACCCAACTACATTCAATGTATTTGGTTAATGGGTTGTGATACTTAAGTTTCTACCCATTTATATTACCCAATATACTACATACTAGTTATGTGTATATTTTACCCAAATATGTAAACACTAGTTGTTGTACATATGTAATATTAAATCATAAAATCACTTATACTTGTTTTAGTGTTTTATGTGAAAACGTAAGTGTGTTAGAAACTATTAGTTCAAACTAATTACGTATTTTGTTTGTTTCGTTAAAATGATTTTACGTTTGTTATCGACAAAACATTAGAAGATCGTAAAATTTAAATAAACGTTTTTACGGCTTATTTGTATTAACAAGCCCAATCAACATCCGAATAAGCGACCAATGAGGAGGTAGAAGAGTAAAATAATTGTACCCATAGTCTAAGGTACCCCGAACATACCATAAAATCTGCTTAAGAGCCGATAAGTGAGGCTCCCGTATATCATGCATATGAAGACAAACCTGCTGCACTGGATAGGAAATATCAGGTCTAGTAAAAGTGAGATACTGAAGAGAATCCGCAAGACTCCGATATAAGGTCGGATCAGACACCAGATCACCATCATCACCGAGTTTAGACTCAGTATCAACATGAGTCCGACTAGGGTTACAACCAATCATGTGAGCTCGTTCTAGAAACTCAGTAGCATACTACGCTGAGATAAGAACATCCCTGAAGAGTCTCAGTAAATATACAACTAACCGATAAGACCATATCAATTACAATAAATGTACAACTAACACCAGCAACAATGCCGCATGAAAGGTGGCTTGCCGATGGCTTTCCATCCATTGATGGCACCAGTCTTATGAAAGAAAACCGTTGCGTTTGTTTCCTTTTGTATTTTAAATCACATGAAGCTGGTCAATTTCAACTCATTTGAAACAAATCAAACTTTATTTCAGATCATTTTATCATCCATTTATGGCCATAACATAATAAAACGATCGGCAATGCTTAAAAAATATGGTGCCCCCTGAAAAAATAGAAGCCCTGAGCGGTCGAGCACCCTGCACATCCTCAAATTCGGCTCTGCCCAAACGCGACCCGTTTATTAAATGGGTTAGCCGGGTTGACCTGTAAACCTGCTTGTCCTCAACCCAAACCTGTTTAACTTCGTGTCGTTTATCGTGTCATGACGAGAATTACCACCCCTAGTATTATCAATATATAATCTCTTTTTGAGCGAAGCTTTGGCATCCTTGCTTTATATATGGTTTTCAGGTGTCATTCCCATTTAGGTGAGTCATATATCATCATAATATACTCGCTTGTACATGACCAGAGAAGTCTGGCGAAAAGTTAAAAAGAGACATGCATCAACTTCAGCAAGTTATGTATCCCGTATACACTTTACAGTACATACGGGAAAATAGGTATATGAGATCACTTGTGGTTATTGCAGTGTAAAAGATATATATCATGATTAGAGAAGAAGAATTACATTTATTAAGAAAAAGAAGTAACAAGTTGCTAGCATACATCTTGTCTTTGACGATAATTAAAGCAACGGAAAGAAAACAAAAGTTCAAGGATTAAAAAAGAAGGATTACAAAACATTGAGAACAAAAGCAACAAGGAGCATATAATATGTATCAAAAGAGTTAAACTAGCTAAAAAGGTAATTGCAGAAAATCAACCCCTATGCCTCATGAATAGAACACTACCAGGTTTAATAAACTTATAATTCTTGTACTCATGCGTACTTGGTGTTGATGCTCTTGATGGCAGGTTAAAAGTACTTACTGCACAGGAAAGTAACCTTGTAGAGAAAACCAAATGTCTGATTCCTTGATGAGCAGCTTAAGCAACTATACATCTAAATCATATTACATCCGACCACTATTGTGTGATCTTTTATCGTCTAGCTGTAAGTGGTGTTGTAGTGTGAGATGACCAAATAACATATACATAAATTGCTGCGATTGTGAATCACAGTAAGGTTGGAGAAAAGAATGATCGGCCTGTAGTCGCCATGCCTGCAAAAGTATTCAATAAAGGTTGTTTGTCTAAAGATATATGAAGATAGTCATACGCCAAGTTGGACATTCGAAGATTTTACTTTATAATCCAACAAAGCCAGTCTAGAAAAGAATCTAATATTAGAATACGTCCAAGTAAATCTTGTAGACTATTGATAATTGAGTTTTAGAAGCAATAGTTTTGGTACTAAAGATTCTGTAGCTGATTAAGCAAAAAATGATTATCATTTCCAAATTACACTATTGCAGTCATTCAACTAATATATATACAGTAAATAACAAGCTTTCTATTGCTTTATTTCGCCAAGTCATTGACTCTTAGCATAATTTCTATTACTACACATGAAAGTGATATTTTAGAAAAAGGCCATAAGTCCGATTCCTTGATGAGTAGCCATTGGATCCATGGTTTATGTAATTCACTAAAGTTTGATCTTTTATTGTCTGGCTGTGACTTGTGTACCAGAAATGACCAATACACAAACTGCTGCGACTGTGAATCATAGTGAGGTGGGTCATCATGCCTGCAAAAGTAATTCAGCAAGTGCCAGTCATTAAACAATATGAACTAAACGGTATCAGATATGTAATGACAGCTAAGGAACCATGATTGTAGTAAACTGCAGCGAAGAGTCATAACATACCAGCTGAAAGTCAGAATAAATGGGGTTGCTTGCGAAGAGTCATAACACTCCACCGCAGTTTGAGCGGGAGGGCACCGAACACTCAAACTAGAACGAAACCTGACCTGCAGCTATATGCTTTATATGTTGATGTTGAACCGGATTAGAAGACAAATAGGCAGCAGTGACATTATCACAATAAACAAGCATAGCCCAAGATAACGGTGTATGCAGCTCATGGAGAAGGTTCCTCAACCAACAAGTTTCAGCAACAACATTGGCAACACCACGATATTCAGCCTCAACACTAGCAAGAAAGCGTCGGTTGATGCTTAGTGAACCATGAGAGTAAGTTGTTGCCAAGAAAAACACAATAACCAGAAGTCAACCTCCGAGTAGTGGGGCAACCAGCCCAATCAA
The DNA here is from genome assembly GCA_019973895.1 of Chrysanthemum seticuspe. Classification (NCBI taxonomy): domain Eukaryota; kingdom Viridiplantae; phylum Streptophyta; class Magnoliopsida; order Asterales; family Asteraceae; genus Chrysanthemum; species Chrysanthemum seticuspe. The sequence continues at coordinate 88,345,890 of BPTQ01000001.1, read as the reverse complement.
CATCCGAATAAGTGACCAATGAGGAGGTAGAAGAGTAAAATAATTGTACCCATAGTCTAAGGTACCCCGAACATACCACAAAATCTGCTTAAGAGCCGATAAGTGAGGCTCCCGTATATCATGCATATGAAGACAAACCTACTGCACTGGATAGGAAATATCAGGTCTAGTAAAAGTGAGATACTGAAGAGAATTCGCAAGACTCCGATATAAGGTCGGATCAGACACCAGATCACCATCATCACCGAGTTTAGACTCAGTATCAACAGGAGTCCGACTGGGGTTACAACCAATCATGTGAGCTCGTTCTAGAAACTCAGTAGCATACTTACTCTGAGATAAGAACATCCCTAAAGAGTCTCAGTAAACCTACAACTAACTGATAAGACCATATCAATTACAATAAATGTACAACTAACACCAGCAACAATGCCGCGTGAAAGGTGGCTTGCCGATGGCTTTCCATCCATTGATGGCACCAGTCTTATGAAAGAAAACCGTTGTGTTTGTTTCCTTTTGTATTTTAAATCACATAAAGCCGGTCAATTTCAACTCATTTGAAACAAATCAAACTTTCTTTCAGATCATTTTATCATCCATTTATGGCCATAACATAATAAAACGATCGACAATGCTTAAAAAATATGGTGCCTGATAAGGTTTTAAAAGGTACCATTTTGAGGGGTCGTTTAAGTCCTTATTTGATCACTTTTGTATCCGTTATTGCTTAATATCGTTCCTTTTCACTTTTTAGGTCTCGTGAAGGCAAAATGCTGGAATGGCACTTATTTGGACGAAAAGACGCGAATATATGAAGAAAATGGCCAAAGTCGAAATCGAGACACTCACAGTTGCTGAATATAGAAGGCGACGGCGTCAGGTGCTATTTGCGACGCCGTCCCAGAATTATTGTGACGGGACAGAACCCAAAACTCGTATTTTCAAGAGACGGCGTCTAGTGGTGAAAGAGTAGGCCGTCGCTACTCAGACGGCCTAGATGCAATCCAGACGACGTCAGAAGCTGAAGAGGACGGCGTCACGGACATAAGGTGACGCCGTCGCAAGGTTAACGTGGCCAAGACGAAACCCTAATGGCGGCGACACGACGGCGTCACTAAACATAAGGTGACGCCGTCGCAATTGTAATCTTATATATAGAATCCGAATTTTTCAGTCTTTGTGTGGAGAGTCTTTGGAGTAAAAACCTAAAACCGAACCTAAGGTGTCTTGTACAGTATTTTAGGGTTTTTAACCCTATCTTACATCAAGATAAGTCTTTGCTTCATTAATTCAATTATGTCTTTGATTATTTGTGTGTATGCTTGCATGTTCTCCATGTCCGGCTAATTTATTTGTGTGTTTGCTTAGGAAGTATGAAACTTAATTATTAAATATTGATTGGTTGTTTCTTATCTTAGTTGATTAATGATCTAGTAGTGCGATAGATCATTCGTTGTGCGCTTAATGCTTGATTCATCTTTGTGAACCCTAGAGTATAATTACCTGAGTAATTGTAGTCTAAACCATCCGAAGAGCGCCTTAGAGTAGGAGTCTATAATCTCTAGTGGGTTTGTAGACAAGACCCTTTGGTAAGTTCGAAGAGTTAGGGAGAAACGCATACCCTACAACTTTAGAAACACAACGCAACTAGGACTAAGACGTGACACTCAACCATCAATAGGAGATAATTAAGGAGTAATACAAACTAAGTAAACACATCTTTAAACTATCATACGAGCACACATTAATTAGACATAGACTCCCACAACCTTAGTTTAGATAATTAGATAATAGTAGAGTAATCGGTAGAAATACCAACCCCCCAAATCCAATACCCGAGATTCGTACCTTTCCATTTTCATAAAATATAAAAAGATAAAAAATAATCTTCCTCAACCTTAACCTTAGCGTAGTAACTCCCTACTAGCATTCCTATTCCCCTAGAGAACGATATCAATACCAGTGGCTTACCCTAATTACTACACTACAACGATTAGGTTCACTGCCTAGGGTGTTATAAAACTTGCTCGAAGAAAAGGAAGTTCCTTTGACCCCGAACGACGCGTGTAGCGTTATCAGTGCCCCTCAAAAAATAGAAGCCCTGAGCGGTCAAGCACCCTGCACATGCTCAAATTCGGCTTTGCCCAAATGTGACCCGTTTATTAAATGGGTTAGCCGGGTTGACCTGTAAACCTGTTTGTCCTCAACCCAAACCTGTTTAACTTCGTGTCGTTTATCGTGTCATGACGAGAATTACCACCCCTAGTATTATCAATATATAATCTCTTTTTGAGCGAAGCTTTGGCATCCTTGCTTTATATGTGGTTTTCAGGTGTCATTCCCATTTAGGTGAGTCATATATCATCAAAATATACCCGCTTGTACATGACCAGAGAAGTCTGGCGAAAAGTTAAAAAGAGAAATGCATCAACTTCAGCAAGTTATGTATCCCGTATACACTTTACAGTACATAAGGGAAAATAGGTATATGAGATCACTTGTGGTTATTGCAGTGTAAAAGCTATATCATTATTAGAGAAGAAGAATTACATTTATTAAGAAAAAGAAGTAACAAGTTGCTAGCATACATCTTGTCTTTGACGATAATTAAAGCAACGGAAAGAAAACAAAAGTTCAAGGATTAAAAAAGAAGGATTACAAAACATTGAGAACAAAAGCAACAAGGAGCATATAATATGTATCAAAAGACAGTTAAACTAGCTAAAAAGGTAATTTCAGAAAATCAACTCCTATGCCTCATGAATAGAACACTACCAGGTTTAATAAACTCATAATTCTTGTACTCATGCGTACTTGGTGTTGATGCTCTTGATGGCAGGTTAAAAGTACTTACTGCACAGGAAAGTAAACTTGTAGAGAAGACCAAATGTCTGATTCCTTGATGAGCAGCTTAAGCAACTATACATCTAAATCATATTGCATCCGGCCACTATTGTGTGATCTTTTATCATCTAGCTGTAAGTGGTGTTGTAGTGTGAGATGACCAACTAACATATACATAAATTGCTGTGATTGTGAATCACAGTAAGGTTGGAGAAAAGAATGATCGGCCTGTAGTCGCCATGCCTGCAAAAGTATTAAATAAAGGTTGTTTGTCTAAAGATATATGAAGATAGTCATACGCCAAGTTGGACATTCGAAGATTTTACTTTATAATCCAATAAAGCCAGTCTAGAAAAGAATCTAATGTTGTCCCAACTTTCTCTTGATCGATTATGTAAGTTGGAAAGTAATTGAATAAGTAAATTGTATTATTGTTCTAACATTGTAATCGTTACATATTTATGCATATATATAGATTATGAACCGTTATGTATGAACCGACATAACCCTTCTTGGTTTTCTACAGAAATAACTGCCAAGTTAGTTATTATATTCTGTTTTAACATGTCTGGTCCTTGGCGTTTAATACTAGTACATAATAAGCAATGAATAAAGATTATCGGGTCACATTCTCCTCCTTAATCTTGATCGTTGCTTCTTGTTAAATCTTGAACTCCGATCATTTGTCGCATCGTCGTGAACTTTAGTCTTGGTAGAGCCTTTGTTAGTATATCTGCTCTTTGTAGTTCTCCGTTGACGTGCTCCACATTGATATGTCCGTTCTCTACGCATTCTCGAATGAAATGGTAGCGAATGTCGATGTGTTTACTTCTTCCATGAAAAACTGGGTTCTTGACTAGTGCTATTGCTGAAATGTTATCTACCCTCAGCATTATCTTCTTTTCTTCATTTCCAGTTAATTCACTAAGTAATCTCTTCAACCATAAGGCTTGACATGCTGCTGCAGTAGCCGCCATGAATTCTGATTCACATGATGATAGCGCCACTGTTGGTTGCTTCTGAGTACACCAAGTAATGGGTGACTCTCCAAAGTAAAATACTATTCCAGTAGTTCCTTTTCCTTGATCAGTGTTGATTCCATAACTACTGTCGCTGTAACCTGTAATCTTGCAGCCGCCTTCTTTTTTGTAAATTATGCCATGCTCCTGTGTTCCTTTGATATATCGGATTACTTGCTTTACTTCCTTTAGGTGATGATCCTTCGGGTCTTGCATAAATCTGCTGAGTAGTCCGACTGAATAACTAAGATCTGGTCTTGTATGTAGTAAGTACTTGAGACTTCCAATTAAACTTCTGTAGTAAGTTGCGTCAACTAAGTTTCCATCTTCCGCCTTGACCAACTTAGTACCTGGATCCATTGGTATCTTCGTATCATTACTATCCGCCATACTTGTCTCCTTTATGATCTTGTTAATATAACCTGTTTGCTTGATTGTAATCTCTCCTCCTGTCAGTGTAACTTCTATCCCAAGGTAATAAGCTAACAATCCTAAGTCGCTCATTTCAAACTTTTCTTCCATCTGGGATTTAAAAGCTTCCAATTCCTTTCTTGGAGTACCCGTGATTATTAAGTCATCTACATAAACTCCAACAATAAGTGTAGAGTTCTTGTTCCGCTTTGTGTAGACTGCTTGTTCGAGATTGCATTTCTTAAAGTCTAAGGACTTCAATGTTTGATCAAGCTTCACATTCCAAGCTCTCGGTGCTTGCCTTAAGCCATATAAAGCTTTAGTAAGCTTATAGACTTTTCCAGAGTTTCCTTGTTGAATAAATCCTTCAGGTTGTGTAACGTAGACTTCTTCTTTTAAATCTCCATGCAGGAATGCTGATTTTACGTCTAAATGATGTACTTGCCATCCATGATATGCTGCTAATGCTAATATCAACCGAACTGTCTCTATCTGAGCAACCAGTGCAAATACTTCATCGAAGTCTATCCCTTGTTCTTGTACATAACCTTTTGCTACTAAGCGTGCTTTGTATTTGATGATGTTCCCTTTTGCATCCCTCTTGGTCTTCTAAACCCATTTGAGTCCTATTGCCTTCTGATTTTCTGGCAATGTTGTAAGAGTCCATGTATTATTCTTGTTAATTGAATCCAATTCAATCTTCATGGCCTCAATCCATTTCTCGTCTGCTGATGCTTCCTTGTAGTTACGGGGTTCTTCTTCCGTAAATAACAAGCTTTGTGGTTCAACTCTACGTGCATGTCTATATATGTCTGACATGTTTCTGTATTCACGTACGGGTGTATCATCAAACTTATCTCTTGAGTTCTCCATAGAACTAATAGTAGCTTCTGCTTCCTCTTCTGAGTGTGGGTCGTAATGGTATGCTTCTGGTGTGATTGGTGAATCTGGATCAGGAATCTGATCTTGTTCATGATACGTGTTGTCATCGTTTTCTGTGTTGACCGGTGTAAGGTTTTCATTGTCAACTCCGTCTACTACAAAACTAGCCCAAAAGGTGTCTTGTGTGTTCGTATCTCCTTCATTTTCGTTCCAATCCCACGGTTTGGTTTCCATAAATTTTACGTCCCTACTAACATGTTTCTTCTTGGCTATAGGGTCATATAGCCTACATGCTTTTGATCCTTCCTCTACTCCTAAGTAAACCAATGGTATGCTTCTGTCGTCCAGCTTCTTTAAGTGAGGTATTGTTATCTTTGCATAAGCTGTGCATCCGAATATTTTTAGGTTTTCTAGGTTTGGTTTTCTGTTGTAGAGTGCCTCATATGGAGTTTTATCTACCAGGGCCCTCGTAGGTACCCTATTGAGTATGTAAAGGGCATGCTTAACTGCTTCCGCCCAAAAAGTTAATGGTAACTTCATAGCTTTCATCATACTCCTTGTAGTTGATAGCACTGTCCTATTCCTTCTCTCCACTACTCCATTCTGCTGTGGGGAGTATGGTGCTGTCAACTGTCGTCCTATTCCGTTTTCCTTACAGTACCTTGTGAATTCATTTGATGTGAATTCACCACCTCTATCCGTTCTTAGCATTCTAATTTTCAACTTCATTTCCATTTCTATTTTCTGCCTAAATTCCTTGGATGTACTAAATGCCTCATCTTTCGATGTAAGAAAGTATGCCCACATAAAACGTGTACAATCGTCTACTAACAAGAAAATGAGTTTCTTGCCTGAGTGTGTTGCTGGACTAATAGGACCGCAGAGGTCTCCATATACTAAGTCCAACGGGTTCTTCGATCTGAATTTGGCTTGGTTTGGAAATGGTGTTCTACTGTGTTTTCCTAATAATCATGCGTCACAAATCTGTCCTACATGATTTATCTTAGGAATTCCTTCTACTAGACCTTTTCTGGTCATCTTTTTTATATCATCAAAGTTTAGATGACCTAATCTAGCATGCCATAACCATGCTTGGTTGTCTATGTTTGCTAAGAGACATATAGGTGCCTCTATCTGTAACTGGATTTTGTAGAGTCGATTCTTAGATCTTTCTACCTTCATCAACAACTTCTTGTTTATATCATACAAAGTCAGCTTGTTTCCGTCCATAATGACCTTACAACCTATTTCAGTAATTTGTCCTAAACTAAGTATGTTGCTCTTTGATAACGCTACACGCGTCGTTCGGGGTCAAGGAAACTTCCTTTTCTTCGAGCAAGTTTTATAACACCCTAGGCAGTGAACCTAATCGTTGTAGTGTAGTAATTAGGGTAAGCCACGGGTATTGATATCGTTCTCTAGGGGAATAGGAATGCTAGTAAGGAGTTACTACGCTAAGGTTAAGGTTGAGGAAGATTATTTTTTATCTTTTTATGTTTTATGAAAGGGAAAGGTACGAATCTCGGGTATTGGATTTGGGGGGTTGGTATTTCTACCGATTACTCTACTATTATCTAATTATCTAAACTAAGGTTGTGGGAGTCTATGTCTAATTAATGTGTGCTCGTATGATAGTTTAAAGATGTGTTTACTTAGGTTGTATTACTCCTTAATTATCTCCTATTGATGGTTGAGTTGTCACGTCTTATTCTTAGTTGCGTTGTGTGTCTAAAGTTGTAGGGTATGCGTTTCTCCCTAACTCTTTGAACTTACCAAAGGGTCTCGTCTACAAACCCACTAGGGATTATAAACTCCTACTCTAAGGCGTTCTTTGGATGGTTTAGCCTACAACTACTCAGGTAATTATATTCTAAGGTTCACAAAGATGAATCAAGCATTAAGTACACAACGAATGACCTATCGCATTACTAGATCATTAATCAACTAAGACAAGAAACAACCAATCAATATTCAATAATTAAGTTTCATACTTCCTAAGCAAACACACAAATAAATTAGCCGGACATGGAGAACATGCAAGCATACACACAAATAATCAAAGACATAATTGAATTAATGAAGTAAAGACTTATCTTGATGTAAGATAGGGTTTAAAACCCTAAAATACTGTACAAGACACCTTAGGTTCGGTTTTAGGTTTTTACTCCAAAGACTCTCCACCCAAAGACTGAAAAATTCGGATTCTATATATAAGATTACAATTGCGACGGCGTCACCTTATGTTTAGTGACGTCGTCGTGTCGCCGTCATTAGGGTTTCGTCTTGGCCACGTTAACCTTGCGACGACGTCACCTTATGTCCGTGACGCCGTCCTCTTCAGCTTCTGACGTCGTCTGGATTGCATCTAGGCCGTCTGAGTAGCGACGGCCTACTCTTTTACAACTAGACGTCGTCGCTTGAAAATACGAGTTTTGGGTTCTGGACCGTCACAATAATTTTGGGACGGCGTCGCCATTAGCACCTGACGCCGTCGCCTTCTACTTTCAGCAACTGTGAGTGTATCGATTTTGACTTTGGCCATTTTCTTCATATATTCGCGCCTTTTCGTCCAAATAAGTGCCATTCCAGCATTTTGCCTTCACGAGACCTAAAAAGCGAAAAGGAACGATATTAAGCAATAACGGATACAAAAGTGATCAAATAAGGACTTAAACGACCCCTCAAAATGATACCTTTTAAAACCTTATCAAATATCCCTACACTTGTTATTTTCTTGTCCTCAAGCAAATGTGCTTTTAGCCAATTAATTTATAAGTTAGGGTTCATGAAGCATTAATTCAAAACGGTCCACAACACATATAAGCCCCGCAAAAGTCATAACAAGCATGGAAATTACATACTAGCACCTCACATGGGGTGTTTGGATACTCACATCTCTCTCGGGTGTATATATGACATATAACAAAATAGGAAATGGAAGATAAACACTCATTAACCGGTCCTAGTACATAGATTACCATAGGCTTGAGAATAGATCAAACCTCCATCGCTTTGGCGTAAGCACCTAGGAAAGACTATCAAAGAGGTCTTTAAAGGGTTGTAATGTTAGGCTTACGGTAGGGAAATAAGGGTTTGGTGGGATAGGCTATTTAGTGGTGGTAAGTCAAAAATCTTTATGTTAACTGCATATGAAGAATGGCGTTGCTAAGCCAAGACTCGACACTCTAAACTCTAGATAACTGAAACAAATAAACATAAATTCAAAGATAGATGAAGAATGGTAGCCCGTATTTTTTTTTTTTTCACACTCTATTTTTTTTCTTTTTCTTTTTTTTTATTTTTTTTTCGATTTTTTTTTTTTTTTTTTCATACACTTTTACTCTACCATCCTCTACGATAACATCAAAATACTAGGGATCTACAGGCATATCCCTACACTTGAGTTTTTATTATTCTAACACTAATTTGACCCGATTTGAAAAGATCAAAACACTTGGGGTACATTATTATGCAAACAAAGGGAATTTGAATTTAACGTTCCCTTATCATCATTTCATAAACTTTAACTTTTCCCATGAATCCCAATCATCCCAAAACTTTATACAAAGGATATGACTTGACTTAGCAACTTATGCAAGTAACTAGATAATTGAACTAAGGGTTTAGGGTGATAACAAACATTTGCACTAAAAGTGAGTGCATAAGGGGTAGGCTAAGGCGATTTGGGTGTATATTTGGGGGTGGGGTGTAAACAATGCTCTTCATTGATATTCCGGAAAAACCGAAACATCACGAGAACCGCGAAAAGGATAGGCTCTGAGGGGTTAACTAGGGGTATCGTGTACTAAAGATGAGTACAACGCAAAGGGTGTGGGGGAATTACTCAACCGATGTGGAAGAAGTAATTATATTACGGGTATCAAACAAGGGTTTATCCTAATGCCTCTTATCATTTAGTTATTCCTAACTACACAAGTGTAGTCTTACTTGCGATCTCGGAATGCATCACAAAACAAGTTCTAGAATCTAATATACTACCGGTTCACACTCTAAGCATTAAAGATGAATGCTTTAATTCCTACTAATCTAAGGGCGATCCTCACATTTTGGTGGAATTTAGGTGGTAAAGGGTTTTTTGTGCTAGTCATATAACTTCCTATCCGTGAGACGCTTTTGTTAAGACTAATGGCCCACTCCTATATGTCATGAAAAATTTTAAATTTGGTGCCAAAATTACCCTAACCGACATTTTCTCATGGTTTATTACACAATCACAATTGGACAAAGCAAATAATCAAGGATAAGCATAGTTTCAAAGTTCCCGTTTTATTTTCCCTCCCTACACTTAAACTGAACATTGTCCCCAATGTTCCCCGAAAGTAACAAAGTTATGATAAAAGAAGGTAATTAAAAACGAAAGAAACTAATACTCCCCTGATTAGCTCGGTAGGATCCGTGTAAAGTGGTGGTTAAACTCTTTTCCAAGAAGAATTATTGCGTGAAAAGCTCCTTCCAATCTTATGTAACTTCTTCCTGACAAACTAAACCTGCACACTTGAAGAAAACAAACGAAACCTTCGCGTAAAATCGGCGGTAATAATATATATAAGACTCGATTTAAACTAGGATATAATGCTTGTGGAATGGATGTTTACAGAATTTCTAAGAAAATTAAGACCTGGAAAATTCCAAAAATTTATAAGTAGCTCAGAAAACGAGAAAAAGTAATCTGATGTTTTTACTCCTTCCTGACGCCGTCAGGTTGCAATCCTGACGCCGTCAGGTTATCCTGACAAAAACTGGTCTGCGATTTTCTGGAAAAAATTCTGGAAAATTTACATCTTTAGAATCTGGAAAAATTTCTGCAAAAACATCCATTATGACTCGATACAAGCATTTGACTCGAACAAACAAACATAAATATCTTTTAGTTAATTGTTATTCTCATGTTTACGTTTCTTTTGAAAACGTGTGTAATCCTCCCTACACTTATCCCTTATGTAAAATACCTTTACATGCAATTAAGACGAGGTTAAAAACAAAATAAAGCATTTTTACAAATTTAAACATGAGGATAAACAATTAATAAAAGATATATGACACTAACAAGCAAACAATTAAGCATGGGTTGCCTCCCACGAAGCGCTTTTCTTTATTTAAGAGTCTTGTAGCTAGACTCATAGTCATGCTCCTACGTTTTCCTCCTCTTAGAAGCCCATTCAATTATCTTAACTCTGTTCTCATAACGAATATATTCAGGGCCCAATTCTAGACAGGCGGTATAGGGAACCTTGTCCTTCCAATCAACTTCAAAGGCCGGAATGCTATCTACATCTAACTCATCAATGCCCTCAAACCTCTTATTTTTGCAGGGCATTATATATTTAACACATTCGGTCTCATTCGAGAAATTGACTATTCCTTCCTCTTGATCATAAACCATCTTAGAGTCCTCAATAAATGGTCTCCCAAGTATCACATCTCCTAAAACTCCATCAATAATGCCTTTCACATTTTCTAGGATCATGAAATCACACCTATATGTGAAGTTCCCTACGAAGACATGCAATCCCTTGACCCTCCCAACATAGTTACTCACTTTCCTAGGGTAAAAGGGGTCCCTCATAGGTTCTAAATTTTCTCTCATGATCCAATTGTAGTAGAGCCTAGACATTATGTTCATGGGTGCTTTATAATCTATGTAAGTGTGATCCCTATATAAGTAACCAATCATGCACGGTATTTTGATATTTTTAGGGTCACCACTTTTTATGCATGGTTCGAAGGGCGGTCGCGGGAAGTTAACTACATTATAGTGATAAGCAGTTTCCTTTCCATTAGGGTATGAATCGAAATACTCCCTAAGTTCCTCCTCCTCCTTACTTCCGTCCATAATCTCCAAAACCTTATAATCTCCTTCTACAATTTCATCTTCAGAATCACTTGAGGTTGAATCACTATCTAAGGTGCCAGTGGATTCCTCAAGGGCTTTTTCAAGTGCATTTTCAATTATCCTATTAAGTTTCTTAAGCTCTCCAATTTCACTAACAATGCGAGCTCGGAGTTGGTTGGCAAAAGTTGGATCGAGTGGTGGGTATTTGTTTGGTGGTGAAGCGTTGTTTGGTTGTTGGTTATCGAGTGGTGGTTGGTTATCATCCTCCATGATGAAAAGTGATGGAATTACGAACAAAGGTCACGAAGAAGGGGGATAGACTAAGAGAAAGCTAAAAAATGAGAAAAAAGTTTACTTGATAGGAATCAAGCAAAGAACCTAAACGAGGTGGACTACTAACTAGCTATTCTATTCCCCGGCAGCGGCGCCAAAAACTTGATAACGCTACACGCGTCGTTCAGGGTCAAGGAAACTTCCTTTTCTTCGAGCAAGTTTTATAACACCCTAGGCAGTGAACCTAATCGTTGTAGTGTAGTAATTAGGGTAAGCCACGGGTATTGATATCGTTCTCTAGGGGAATAGGAATGCTAGTAAGGAGTTACTATGCTAAGGTTAAGGTTGAGGAAGATTATTTTTTATCTTTTTATGTTTTATGAAAGGGAAAGGTACGAATCTCGGGTATTGGATTTGGGGGGTTGGTATTTCTACCGATTACTCTACTATTATCTAATTATCTAAACTAAGGTTGTGGGAGTCTATGTCTAATTAATGTGTGCTCGTATGATAGTTTAAAGATGTGTTTACTTAGGTTGTATTACTCCTTAATTATCTCCTATTGATGGTTGAGTTGTCACGTCTTATTCTTAGTTGCGTTGTGTGTCTAAAGTTGTAGGGTATGCGTTTCTCCCTAACTCTTTGAACTTACCAAAGGGTCTCGTCTACAAACCCACTAGGGATTATAAACTCCTACTCTAAGGCGCTCTTTGGATGGTTTAGCCTACAACTACTCAGGTAATTATATTCTAAGGTTCACAAAGATGAATCAAGCATTAAGTACACAACGAATGACCTATCGCATTACTAGATCATTAATCAACTAAGACAAGAAACAACCAATCAATATTCAATAATTAAGTTTCATACTTCCTAAGCAAACACACAAATAAATTAGCCGGACATGGAGAACATGCAAGCATACACACAAATAATCAAAGACATAAATGAATTAATGAAGTAAAGACTTATCTTGATGTAAGATAGGGTTTAAAACCCTAAAATACTGTACAAGACACCTTAGGTTCGGTTTTAGGTTTTTACTCCAAAGACTCTCCACCCAAAGACTGAAAAATTCGGATTCTATATATAAGATTACAATTGCGAAGGCGTCACCTTATGTTTAGTGACGCCGTCGTGTCGCCGTCATTAGGGTTTCGTCTTGGCCACGTTAACCTTGCGACGGCGTCACCTTATGTCCGTGACGCCGTCCTCTTCAGCTTCTGACGTCGTCTGGATTGCATCTAGGCCGTCTGAGTAGTGACGGCCTACTCTTTTACAACTAGACGTCGTCGCTTGAAAATACGAGTTTTGGGTTCTGGACCGTCACAATAATTTTGGGACGGCGTCGCCATTAGCACCTGACGCCGTCGCCTTCTACTTTCAGCAACTGTGAGTGTCTCGATTTTGACTTTGGCCATTTTCTTCATATATTCGCGCCTTTTCGTCCAAATAAGTGCCATTCCAGCATTTTGCCTTCACGAGACCTAAAAAGTGAAAAGGAACGATATTAAGCAATAACGGATACAAAAGTGATCAAATAAGGACTTAAACGACCCCTCAAAATGGTACCTTTTAAAACCTTGTCACTCTTAAGGTTTGGTATGTAGTATACTTCGGATACTACTTTCTGTTCCTGGTTCTTACAACCTAACAATATAGACCCTCTACCCATTATATGTACATACGATCCATCTCCAAAACGTACTCGTCCTGTTATTCTTTCATCAATATCTCTAAAATGACTCTTTATACCAGTCATGTGGTTACTTGCACCATTATCTAAATACCATATGCTCGCATCTGCTGTAGCATATTTCTTTGGTTAAATTCGTTCTTCATTCAACAACACTTCCTTGTGTTCGGTTTCGTGCATAGTCAATAATAGTGATGGTTCATCGTCTTCTAAGATAAGGTTTGATTGTTCCTGGGTTGTTGATGTTGCTCTACATTTACTCATATAGTGTCCAAGTTTATTGCACTTGAAACATCTTATGTTACTCAAGTCTTTCCTGCTTGAATTGTCTGGGTTTCCTCTATGATTTGAGTTTCCCTTTTGTGAGTTGTTTCTGTTGTTATTATTCCGCCAGTTTCCTCGTGAGTAATTTGATCTACCTCCACGTTTGTTAAAACGCTTTCCTTTATCTGAGTGTTCACCGTGTGTAAATAGTAGATTCTCCTGGCTTTCAACTTGACCTCCCTTCCGGAGTTTTATTCTTTCCTCAAATGCTTTGAGTTTTCCAGTGATCTCATCTAGGGTAATGTCGTCTAGATCACTTGTTTGTTCTATGGATGCTACTATCTGAATGAATCTATCGGGTGTGGAGTCTAATAGTTTTCTAACTATAAGTGATTCATCTAATGCTTTCCCTAGTTCTTTTGCTTTCGTGACATAGCCGTTTAACTTGTCTGCAAATGCATCCACCGTCTCTTCTTCCTTCATCTGAAGTGAGTTAAATTCAATCATTAATGATTGTAAGCGTGCTTGCTGCACTTTATCTTGTCCAACGTGTCTTTTCTTTAGCGAATCCCATAAATCCTTTGCCGTCTTACAACCCGCTACTTGTAAGATCATGTCTTCCGTCAACGCTTGATATAAAAAGGCGATTGTTGCCTTATCTTTTTTGTCATCAACTGGTGTGCCTAATTTCGGTTCTATTGCTTCCCATAAGCCATGTGCCTCTAGTATAACTTTAATTTGTATAGCCCAAACTGTGTAGTTTGTGGTTTTTAACTTAGGGCATTGGTATTGTGCAACAGGTGTTACGGGTTTTATTGTAGTTGATGTGGTTACTCTATCATCGGTTGTCATTTTGAAAGTGTTTATTATTTCCACTTTCTAGTTTAATGGGAATTACTTATCTTAGTATGGTATCTTTTCCTAATGTGAAAATTATAGTTTCCGGGAATCTTATTACTACGGGATCAATAATTAGTTTTAAGGATTTCCTAATAGTATAAACTAATGAGATATATACTATTCTAATATGAATTGAAATCTAAAAGAAATGAAACTTGTGACCTCGTTAATTTTGAGATGAATACGAGATGTATTCATTTCGCCTTGTTAGTAAAAATCGTTCACTAACGTCGTTTGTTCCCACTTTAATTCCTTTTGATCTTTTGCCTCGTTACTTGTTTTCAAATCCACTTCGACTTCAATCTTCAGAATTTGTGTCTCGGATTTTTTTTTTTGCCAATGAGTATGAACAAAAATTTTAATGCCTCCTTGCCTTGTACCACTTTTGTTTCTGTTTTGTTTTCGAAATTTATGAATTCGATACTAACAAAACTTCTTTGTACCACACTACACGTTCTTCTTTTTTTTGTGTTCGTTGTACATGATCTCGTTTTGAAATTCCTAAGTCTCCTACGCACAAACCTGTTACCGCGCCTGGGTAACTCTTCCCGAATCAACAGTCCTTCGTTTTTAGATTCGTTCCAGCGAAACAAAACAGTCCCTTCTGTTTGTTTCTTCTCGTTGTTGTCGTCCTTGTGTTGTATCAACACAAACTCCACACTTTTCTTTGAGTACTTCCTTCGTCCTGCGTATACGTCTTCCTCTACAACAACGTCTTGCTTTGTGTTTTGTTTCTAACCGGTATACACAAAGTCTCCACTTCTCTTCCTGGTCTTTCGTTATTTGTCAACAAAAGGTTTCTTCACCAATATCGTTTGATGCAACGCTTGCAACTTTAACGTAAAATAGATTGTGCACTATCTCTTCTACGTTTCTCCTTATCCAAACTCGTTCGTTTTTCTTGGAAGATTAAAAACAAACATCCCCTGCAAAAGTAAGAACAGCGGTGTTCTCTTCTTTCCTGGCGTTTTCCTTTGGCTTCTCGTTAAGGTTTTTTTTATGCAGAAACAGAAAATGTTTCGGTGTATATTAATCCTTGCTCTTGATGCCAATTGTTGTCCCAACTTTCTCTTGATCGATTATGTAAGTTGCAAAGTAATTGAATAAGTAAATTGTATTATTGTTCTAACATTGTAATCGTTACATATGTATGCATATATATAGATTATGAACCGGTATGTATGAACCGACATAACCCTTCTTGGTTTTCTACAGAAATAACTGCCAAGTTAGTTATTATCTTCTGTTTTAACATGTCTGGTCCTTGGCGTTTAATACTAGTACATAATAAGCAATGAATAAAGATTATCGGGTCACATCTAATATTAGAATACGTCCAAGTAAATCTTGTAGACTCTTGATAATTGAGTTTTAGAAGCAATAGTTTGGTACTAAAGATTCTGTAACTGATTAAGCAAAAAATGATTATCATTTCCAAATTACAGGTCTACTATTGCAGTCATTCAACTAATATATATACAGTAATTAACAAGCTTTCTATTGCTTTATTTCGCCAAGTCATTGACTCTTAGCATAATTTCTATTACTACACATGAAAGTGATCTTTTAGAAAAGGCCAGAAGTCCGATTCCTTGATGAGTAGCCATTGGATCCATGGTTTATGTAATTCACTAAAGTCTGATCTTTTATTGTCTGGCTGTAACTTGTGTTCCAGAAATGACCAATACACAAACTGCTGCAACTGTGAATCATAGTGAGGTGGGTCGAAAAAGAGATGTTGGGGCTGTGGGTCATCATGCCTGCAAAAGTAATTCAGTAAGGGGCCGTCATTAAACAATATGTTCTAAACGGTATCAGATATGTAGTGACAGCAAAGGAACCATGATTGTGGTAAACTGCAGCGAAGAGTCATAACGTACCAGCTGGAAGTCAGATAAAAAAATGGGGTTGCTTGCGAAGTTGCCCATTTGATGAAGTCAATATGTATGTAATTCAACCTAGTCTGGAAAAGAAGCAAATATTAGTAAATATCCGAGTAAATCTTATAATTTTGTATATAATTATAATTTCAAAAGTAACTAATCTGCGTTCACTCAAGTATATAAGATTATTTAACAGCAACACAGAGAAATAATAATTGAACTCTTATCTTTTGAAAGGATGCACATATAGAATGCATTCATAGTGCAAATTCCAAGTTGATAATGCAAGCTTATTTTCTATTCTCGTTATCGATAAAAAGATGAAGTTAAGGCACCGATGATCCATTGTAATAGTCAACAAAATTAATACATGATTCTACAAATAGAAGTAACAATCAGAATACATCCCAGTAACCTGAATAATTTGTATATAACTTTAAAAAAGTAGTATTAACTTTGAATTCAATTAAGACTAAAAATTTAGTAAAAGCAAAATAGACAAACACAAGATCTCCTTTGAACCTTAAAAATTTAAATAAGGTGATTAGGTGAACTTAAGCCTTAAGGACTCGATGATTCGTGAATGTAATAGTCAACAACTTACAAAGAAAGCCAAATTAGTGCTTAGACTTGATATATACAACTCCTCTCCTATGTAATTCACTTCTTTATACAATGGCTGCAAAAGAGAAAAAGCTTGTAGTTAATACATGATTAACAAACCAAATTTGTTAGAATATTAACTTAGGAAAAAAAACAAAAAAAAATAAATAAATTTTAATGAACATAAACTATATATCGTTTGTTTCCGTTTTAAACTATACAATCAAAATCCTAGTTAACTTAGGAAATTAGGAAAACAAAAACAAAAACAAAAACAAAAAACTGTTGTGATTAAATGAAAGAAAAGCTTATTACAATTACTTACAAAATGTACGCAATAAATAAAAGAAGTCAAACGGCATAGAGAGAACACACCTTCATATTATGTTTGTGATTCAGCGTCTATTTTGATGCAGGGGATATGGGAGATTTTGGGCATAAAGAGACGACATACCTTCATTTATGTTTGTGACTCGTAGTCTATTTTGATGCAGGGGATATGGGAGATTTTGGGCCAGTAGGAGCCTCCTCTACTGCATCTTTCTTTCAGATCTCGACAGTGCCATATTTCCAAACTCAAAAGTGAAGGCAACAATGTTTCTGGTAAATCCTTCAACTTTGGGCAATCCCAAATATAGAGATGTTGGAGGGAGGTGAGGTGTTGGAGTCCTTCAGAAACTGTTTCCAAATAGTCAAAACTCCGTATCCAAAGTCGAGTAAGAGGTGAAGGAAGATGAAGATGAGACAATTCACTCCAATTAGTCGCTGCTTCTCTTTCACCGAATAAGGTTAGGTCAACCAGTGTGGTCGGAAACTTCTGTGGGCCCCATTCTGAGATGGGCTTCTTCAACCTCCCAATTGAAAGCTCACGCAAGTTGGGAGGCCAAAGCCCAGCTGTTGGAACATCCATACTTGGACAATACCTTATATCCAAAGCAGTTAACGAGGTGAGACTCTCCAATTGGAGGTCTGCAAATAACGAATCCTCCGTACTTTGACAATTCCATATTGTCAAATTGGTGAGGTGAATGAAGTTAACCCCAAAATCAATGATTGATGCCACATTTGGATGATATGATATCCATACATATTCAAGCTGTGGCATGCTTTTGCTATTAATAAGTAACGTATTCTTCTTTCCTCCTTCTCCCAACTCCTCCTTTATCATTAGTTTCTTACAATACTGAATGTTAACTACCTTGAGGTTCTGCCCCCCTCCCATTGAGAAGAAGGAGAGACATGTAATTGAATCACAATAAAGGATTTGGAACGTCTCAATGTTGTTTGGACAACTTAAATGCTTGAAATTTTCACAACCGAATACCAGTAACGATCTAAGAGATGAAAGGAGGTTGCTCCCATAATTGTACTCCTCCTCATCTTTCTCCCCTAAACTCACCAAATTTTCACAATAACGTACTTCCAACTTACTTAAATTCACAAGAACCTTACTACTTGCCTCTGCTTCTTTTGATTCCCACAAATACCTTAATTCATCACAACTTGTGACTTCCAATTCTTCAATTGCCTTAAGATCCAATATAACACCCCTCCACACCTCTTTAGTAAGCCCTGAGATAGATTTTATTATCAACTTGGTAACTGATGGAGCTGCATGAACCACACTTCTCACCACACCATTCCCGCATTCCACTATTTTTAGAATCCTTAGTGAAGGTAGTGCTTCAACCGAGACTTCAACCAAATTAGGACAACCTTCTATATTGAGCTCTTGAAGGCATGGAAACACAGAATCTCCAACACCACTTCTGCTATTGGCTGACCATACCTCCCACCCCGACATATTTCCGAAACTTAGACTTTCAAGTGAAGGAAATGCAAGGCCAGTACCAAAAAACTCTAAACCAACAACTTTTACATCACCCATGTCTTGAATAGATAACTCCTTAAGTGATGGTAGTTGCCCGAGTGATGGTAGAGATGTACACTGTTTACAGCCACGTATAGACACGCTAGCCAACCGATGAAACGAGGGATCCCCAACCCATTTTGGAAACTCTAAACCCAAATACTTCACAATGCCCAGCCTCTTCAAACAATCATTATATGGCTTCAATGCATCAAGGACATCGTTTTCAGTTGTGTCATTTCGGGAAGCATCTGATACGTCTCTCCATTCCACCTCTAACTCAGTAAGCCTCTTCTGTGATAAGTTTGCTTCTCTTGCTTCAGTTGCGTTTTTTACCTTTTCTAGGCCCTCAATGGAAACTTTCCCATGAAGATTCTCAAAATCTTTAAGGTTGGTTATTGAAAAGTCATTTTCTCCTCCAATAATGATTTTTGAAAGAGTTTGTAGGCTTTTCAACTTAGCAATCCCTAATGGCAAGTCTTTCAAAAGCGGTGTATCTCTAATGTCTAGATGGCGCAAATTCTTTAACTTTAAGAAGTTTTTAGGTAAATTAGTTAAGCTAGAACACCCAAAAACTATCAAGGTCTCTAAGTTATAGAGATTACAAACATTTTCAGGTAAATGTTTGATTTTAGTTCGAGATAAATTAAAATACCGCAAGTGTCTCAAACTACCAATAGACTCTGGTATCTCACTTATCTCATAACCACTCAAACTTATAACCCTTATCAATAGTAGTTGGGGAAGTAAGTCAGCCAAAACCTTATTCGACAAGTAGTAATCTCGCCTCCTTTCTTTCACCCCTACAGACAAGAATGTTCTCAAACCTTTAGCTCCTTCAATTCCCTCAAACTTCTTGTAAGCTACATATTCCTCACAAATAAATGACATATGACGACACTTATTCAAAGCTTGTTTCCTAACATTCTTTCCCAATTCCTTCTCTAACCTAAAATAGAAATCTCCAGCAATAGAGGTGGCCAAATCATTCATCAGATCATGCATAACAAACAAAGACTTGTCATTAGGTGAGTGTTGAAAAAATGACCGTGATAACAACTCATCAAAACATTTGTGACCCAATCGTTCTTTAGTTGACCTGCTTGGACTCGCTTGGTGCAAAAACCCTTCTGCTATCCAAAGCAGAACTAAATCCTGCTTGTCAAATACATAGTCCTTTGGGAACAATGAGCAATATGCAAAGAGCTGCTTTAAATAGGCAGGGAGTTCACGGTAGCTTAGTCTAAGAGCTGGAATAATTTTACCTCCCTCTTTTAAGCTCCATATCTCACTATCCTCTATTTCCTTCCATTCTACTTCATCTTCTTTTGTCCTCAATAACCTTCCAAGTGCTATTAAAGCCAAAGGCAACCCATCACACTTTCTCACAATGCCTTCACCAGGTGCTTTAAGTCTTGGATGTGAATCAAAGTTATTTTCACCCAATGCATGTTTAGCAAATAAACACACAGCATCGTCATGTGAGAGACTTTGCAAATGGTTTAATTTACCACAACCCAACTCTCTGAGCAACTTCTCCTTCCTAGTTGTCATGATTATTTTACTTCCAGGAGCACATGCTTTTAAAGGGGCCACTAGTGATTCCCAATCGTCACTACTTTCACTCCACACATCGTCCAACACTAATAGAAACAATTTCTCTCTAAGTTCATTTCTTAGAGCTACTTGGAGGAGATTTAAATCTTTAAATTCCTTTGTTTCCCCGGTCACAGACTGAAAAATAATATTGCTCATACTGAAGGTGTTCCATTCATCTGAAACACAAACCCACGCCTTGAGTTTAAAGTGTTTCTTCAATTTTTCATCGTCATACAATAATTTAGCTAGAGTGGTTTTACCCAAACCACCCATACCAACTATGGGCACGATGCTAAAGTTTTCTTTGCATGGTTCATCACCTAACAGCTTAAGAACCAATGCATCCTTATCACCTTGTCGGCCAACAATCCCAGATGGATCTACTAACGAGGTCTGGGATTGTCTATATTCATCTTTTGACCTATCATCCTTCACTTCCAATCTTCCATTCTTCACCGTCAAACCAAGACTTATTTTTTCCTTTTCTAGACCTTGTAACTTATTATTAATATCATCTAACTTGTGATGTGTCCTAGTACATAGTGATACAAGTGTGTATAAAAATAAAATGAGCTTTTTGACCTTGCTAGTGCCAGCTTCTGAATCCTCGGAGAACTCAGGATGCATAGCATCGGTTGCCAAGTCGTCTAGAATATCGTCTATATCATAAGCCAAATGTTGGAGATCATTGAGCCACTTTTGAACAGGAACTTCATATATTTCTTTGTCAGCAGCATCAGCAAGGAGAGGTTGGATATGGGACAATGTCTTTTCCAAGTTCTCCAGCTCGGAATGAATTCCATGGATGCGAACAACTTGCTTCACGCCTTCATCTGCCAGCTTCTGAAAAATGGGTTTGAGAATGGTAGAAGCCATGCTTTCTGCCATTGTTAATGGTGATTGGGTAAACTGGGAGTTCTTTGAATCTGAATGAATGGTAGGTGTTTTGAATGAAATGATCACTGGAAGAAAATTGTAGATCTTGACTTTTAGGCAGCTGGAGTTAAATCAAAATTCATCAATTATTGATTGGTAGGTGTTGAATGAATGGTAGTGAAGGACTAAAGGCAATTAAGCTACGTATGTACAAACTTGACCACATACGTAATCAATAATTAAAGATAGATAATCATAGCCTGATAGCCTGCTAGGGGTGTTTATAGGTTATCGGGTTATTCGGTTTATTCGGTTCGGTTAAAAAAAAATTCTGGGTCAGACCGAAACCAGATCGAAAACCTAACCAAACCGAATTCCAATTTGACTCAACTGAACCAAAAACCGAACCGAATAACTGAAAACCGAACCCCTATAACCGAAAACCAAACCAAATAACCTGAATTACATAATTTTAATTATTTTTTATTTAATTATATATATTTTTACTACAAAATTTATTTTCAAACTCAAATAATGATATATTTATACTAAAAAAGAGTTTTAGTAATTTTTTTCATATAAATACATAAAAAAAATGCTATATTTATACTAAAAAAAGAGTTTTAGTACTTTTTTCATATAAATACATAAACAAATTATATATTTATAAGAATTCGGTTTTCGGTTTGGTTTTCAGTTTTCGTTGCCAAAACCATATCCAACCCGATAACCGAATATTTAGTTCGGTTCGGTTCGGTGAGTACACCCATGGATACTTGTGAGAAGCTAATGCCTAATAATGGCAAGGCTGTATCTCAACTTGAGTATTCTAGGGTAATTGGCTGCCTGATGTATGCCATGACTTGTACAAGGCCTGATATTGGTTTTGCAGTGGGAAAATTGAGCAGGTATACTAGTAATCCTAGTGCTCATCACTGGCAAGCAGTTCAGAGGGTACTGAAGTATTTAAAGAGAACTATGGATTATAGTATCTCATATACTGGTTATCAATCAGTGTTGGAAGGATACACTGATGCAAGTTGGATCAGTAACACTGAAGACAATTCGTCTACCAGTGGCTGGGTATTCCTACTTGGTGGAGGTGCAATTTCTTGGGCATCCAAGAAACAAATTTGCATCACCAGTTCAACAATGGGATCTGAATTTGTGGCTTTAGCAGCTGCTGGTAAAGAAGCTGAATGGTTGAAAAACTTGCTTCTTGAGATTCCATTGTGGCCTAAACATATAGCACCTATTTCTATCCGTTGTGATAGTGCAGCTACATTGGCAAAGACTTATAGCCATATGTACAATGGGAAGTCTAGACACTTAGGTGTCAGACATAGCATGATTCGTGAGCTTATCATGAATGGGGTGGTATCTATAGAGTTTGTTAGATCTCAACAAAACTTAGCTGATCACTTGACGAAGGGTCTGGCTAGAGACTTGGTTGTAAAGTCTGCTAAAGGGATGGGTTTAAGTCCAACTTAGTCACTGAATGCTAGGACACCCAACTCCCTCCTGAGGAAACTTGGGAGCTGAGTTCAATGTGGAAAGCTGAACATTCAGTGGACTCGAGCACATGTTTTATTTACATCCCAAGGTTGTGCTCAGAACCTGCTGAAAGGAGGATGAAGTCTTTACTTCTTAATGGTTTTTTTTCTTTGAAAAAGTGCTTGGCAGGAGCATGAATAAAGAGGAACCACCTATGTGAATGTTGAAGTTTTTCCGCTTCAGGAAGCTTTTGGACTTTTAGCTTTTACAACATCTATGAATTTGGATATGGACACATGGCTTGTATAGTGTCAGGAGCTTTTAAGTGTTTGAAAATTTATATGTATTTTATCTTCAGGTATTCAAATGGGTTGAAGGGTTCAATTCTGGAACACCCTGATTCTCGAATATTTGAACGTGTAATTTACTAAGATGAAAATTCAATCCTCAGGACATTTTCGTTTATGCACATGTTTTGTTTAATGTTTGTTTTCATGCAAAGGAAGTGAACTAAATTTGGGAAGGATTGTTAGAAAATTTAGTGCACTTGTGGGATTGGTTCACACCTGGTAATGGGTTAGGAGGTACGGAGTGTACACCCATAAGGTCCATGAACACCCTCACTCTAATAGTGGTTTGTATTGGTAGTGCTAAGATAGTACTGATAGGTAGTATTTCCACTGCTAGTGCTAAGTTGGTACTGAGGCAGTGTTTCCACTGCTAGTACTAAGTTAGCGCGGATAGGCATGGTTTCCACTGCTAGTGCTATGCTTCCACTGCTAGTGTTATGAAAGTACTGATAGTGGTATGAAAGTACTGCTAGTGTTAAAGTACTGCTTGTAACGGGCATTGACCTATTCAAATGGCAGTTTCAACTGCTTAATGACCATGTTTAATTGGTCATGTAACCACTAACGGCTATAATGAGGATAATTATGAGGCTATTAATGGGCCGATTAATACTCATAATTCCATTTGACTAGCTAAGAGTAATTTCCTATAAATAGGATATCTGATCATGCATGAAAAGATATACAGAAAACACTTAACACTTTTAAGCAAAAGGGTTATTGAATTGTGCCTAATTCTATAACTGCATTTGGTCTTATCCCAAGTAGATATTCGTGTAACCAAGGCATTAGGGTCGAATAGTTTACTTTGGAAAGTGATCACACGATTCCAAGTGATATCCGGTAACCACCTAGTGGTATTGCTACTGTCATTGATTGTCTTAACCCTGTTCTGGGAGTTACACACTTCTCATGACACTATTTACCTAATTCAGTAGATTTGATATAGTATAAAATATATGCGTACAATTAAGCTTGAAATACTACATGCATGTGATTATAATAAGTAGAGTTAATAATTGAAGTAATTGATCTAATGCATCCTTTCTTGTGACAGTTACTAATGGATATAGTTTTCTAAACCAAAGTCTAAACCATTGGAAGTAACTGATCTAATACGTAGAGTTGGATTTATGTTATAACCCGACAACCCGAATCACCCGACCCGACTTAACCCGACCTGATAACCACCTGAATCCGATAACCCGATTTCTTATCGGGTCGGGTTGCGGGTCACTTTTTCAGAACTCAAAACCCGACTCAACCCGACCCGATAAACTCGACAACCCGATAACCCGACCCGATAACACCCCTAGTTAAGAGGATCACATCAAACTAGAGCGAAGACCATTATTCCCTGAAGGTACAAAACATGGGAGTAGGAAGCAGTCTTGCAATTGATCTCATCAAATCAAGTGAGACCGACCTATAACCCAGATATTGACATATAGTCGATAACAAAAGTGCCTTTTCTGAAATAAAGTACTTCATACAAACACCATTTAGGCCAGCCACAATGGGCTTAGTTGGCATACGTATAATGTCAGAAAAATCACTACATGGCATAGATCAATGCATTGTAAGTTGCTCCATGTCATCACATGTATAATACTCGTGTGTCTCTGAACAATCGAGTAATACACGTCCTTTCTATCACTTTTACTAATAAAATATTAAATGTTCCTTCAAATTGTGCAAGTAGGTGTGAGAATAGTATAAGTAGGTGTCAGTTACATTTAAGTTTAATGCATTGTATGAATTTTATAAATGGAAGTGCAATGCTTATGTATCAATGTATTGCACTTATGCATTGAGGATGCCCTTAGAGGAACCTGAATCAATTCACATAGCTAAGCATGAAAATGATGTGTATAATCTAACAAAAAATAAAAATAGTGATAAATAAAATTTCAATATAGTTGGTGAGCGTTGAGTACCTTTTTTTGCACGATCCAACTAGCTAACACCAACGTTGTTCATGTTATCAAGAAAAATACATGAGGTTGTGATTCTAGACTCCATAAAGTGTTACCAGTACAAATTCAACTAAACTTACACTTTGAACTTATATGTGCATCTTTACAAGTATCACATAGCTTCAACATCCAAATGAGGAGATCATATATATCAAACATAACTATTGGGTGGCTATCGAGTCAGGATGATTAATGTGGCAGTAATACAACAAGCATGCCTCCATAATAGAGCATCACATATCATATATGCTTCCCATTCTCACTCGACCTTGATGATCCTTTTAAGTATAGAATCTCTTCAAACCAATATTACATGTTGCTTCTACAGTTCTTTAAACTATATTCAGTCTCAATCTCTTCGGCTGGATGGAAACTGATAAAAGTATCAGCTATTTGGCACTTCGAGAAACATTTATCATCAAGACATGAAAAAATAACTGAATGCTTTAAAGACTAATCTAAGTAGAAAATAGATCATGCACGTAAACAACACCACATCTAAACAAGAGAAAACACTTCTTGTCTCCAATATTCATCAAGTAAATCAGTTGCAGAACTCAACTATATTTTGTTTATTGTCCATAGCAAATTCTCTTCATGATCAAAATAGGTTTTTCCTCATGGTCTTACTAGGCAGCTAAACCAAGGCATATACCCGGAGATACTCGCACAGTAGCCTGTAAGGAGCATTACCATAATATCACTTTTACAATTGCAAACATGACTATTTATGTTATTAGCTCGATAATAAGAATTGTGGGAGCAAAAGTTGGAGAAGAATGTATCGTTATGTGGTGAATATTCCGTCCCTTTTGATAAAAAAACTACTAATGTGACAAAGTTAGATGGAAGAATGCAAATGGATAAGTGGTCAAATTTTCAGTTAAGCATATCTTAGAGGATAACAGTGTTATGGAAGCAAAAGTGCAATAGTTCTCTCTGGTTTGGTTCACCCAGTGTATTCCTTTGCAATACAAGGCAGGTTGAATACCTAAGACAGGATGTTGAAATGGAAATTTAAAGCTGATATGAAATGTTCATTATGTATAGTAACCCATGACTCACACAAACATCTCTTCTTTAAATGCGAGTATTCTAAAGAAATATGGAAGGCAGTTCAAGATATGATGAATGTAAAAAGAATGCCAGATGATTGGAATGAAAGAAATGCAATATTATGATTAGAAGACTATGTCTTGGAGCAATGGTATACTTTGTTTAGCAGGAAATAAATGCAAGATTATTTAGAAATGAGATTAGAACAATGGAGGAACTGAAAAAAAGCAATTTTGGAAGCTATTAAGTTGAGGCTTATAAGTATATGTGTTAAGAATTTTGAAGCAGTCAAGCAAGTTGAAAAAACATGGGAAGTGAAATTTAGGAAAATTACAAGAACAGTTGGAATAATATTGGTTTTATGTGGTTTGGGAATAGGTCAATCATTGAATTAACTAGGGTGAGTCATGAAAGATGGGACTACCCTGAGTTAATTGATGAGGTGACACATTATGTATCTTGGTTGCAAACTCTAGGAATTTTGGAGCATGAAATAATTAGTTACAGATGGGCATGAAACTACTAGCTAAGCGAAGTCTAAACTTATCAGACAAAAGATTAAGTTTTTCACCAGGTAAGGCCTTCGTTAAAGGATCTGCGTCATCATCTGTGTGAACTTTGAGTAATTCAATTTCACCTATCTCGACTTGTTCTCAAACATAGTGATATTGTCTAGGATAGTGTCTAGTGCCCTTCATGATTCCAGGTTCATGGGAAAAAGTGATTGCAACAGAGTTGTCACAATACACTTTAATAGGATTTTCAATCGACGGCATAACTCCAAGCCCCAAAACAAATTTCCTTATCTAAACAGATTCCATGGCAGCTTCTGACGCCGCTATGTACTCACTTTCTGTAGCAGACCATCCCAAGAGTGGTCTGTTACTTGCTCTTCCAATCCACAGTGCCTCCATTGATGACAAATATGTAACCCGTTTGAAACTTCGTATCATCTTTGTCACACTTCCAGGATGCATCGCAGTAACCTGTAACACACAGTTCTGCTTCTGGATTTCCCCCATACATTATGAACATATCTCTTGTAGCCCTAAGGTACTTGAGAATATGCTTAACAGCAGTCCAGTGAAGTTCACCTGGATTCTGTTGATATCGACTGGTCAGGTTTTGAACAAACGCCACATCAGGTCTTGTACATCGCACCGCATACATGATAGATCCTACAGCCGAAGCATATGGAACTTTCTTCATGCGTGCCACCTCTGCAGGTGTTGAAGCACATGCTTCGCTACTTAAACCATGATTCACTTACATCGGCAAATATCCCTTCTTGGAATTTTACATATTGAATCTCTTCAATATTTTGTCAATGTAAGCACTTTGACTTAAACCAATTAACCGCCTTGATCTATCCCTGTAGATTTTGATTCCGAGTATATATGTTGCTTCCCCTAAGTCTTTCATTGAGAAAAATTTACCAAGATAGGCTTTCACCTCATTTAAACTTGGTATATGATTTCCCATGATTAATATGTCATCGACATACATAATAAGGAAAGTAACATGACTCCCACTAGCTTTATGATGTACACATGGCTCATCAAGATTCTGATTAAATCCAAAACTTTTGATTTCTCCATCAAATCTTTTATTCCATTGCCTTGATGCTTGCTTTAGTCCATAAATAGACCTTTTAAGCTTACATACACGGTTAGAAAATTGTGGATTCACACACCCCTCAGGTTGTGCTAGATAGATGTCTTCATCTAGACGACCATTTAGAAAGGCAGTTTTGACATCCATCTGCCAAATCTCATAGTCATTGTGTGCAGCTATAGCTATGAGAATCCTAATAGCTCTTATGTCTGCTAAAGGAGAAAATGTCTCCTCGTAATCTATGCCATAGGTTTGAGTAAAACCTTTAGCTACCAGACGAGCCTTATATGTGTGTACATTGCCATCCATGTCAGTTTTCTTCTTGAAGATCCACTTACTTCCAACGACTTTAGCATTGGGAGGAAGGTCAACTTCAATCCAGACATCATTCTTTTCATGGATTGCATTTCTCAATTCATAGCAATCTGCCATTTGTCCTTTTCAGGATCAGCCATGGCAGCCTTAAAGTTGACAGGTTCATTAAGATCCCCAACCATATTTTCCTCCACCTCTACGTTAAGACATAGACGGTCAGGTGCTCGTATAGTCCTTTCAGACCTACGAATGGGAACAACTTTAGGAGGAGCACCCAGGCTTTCTGACTCTTCTTGAAGTTGGCTAGTATCATCAGAAGGTATTGTATCTTCATGATCATCTTCCAGATCATATACTCTTCTACTGAGTTCTTGAGATATGAGATTCCTTTCAAGGAAATCTCCATATCTAGACACAATGACTTTGTTCTCAGGTGGGTAGTAGAAGTAGTAACCCATAGTTCCCTTAGGGTATCTTACAAAGATACACTTAACAGATCTTGGTTGGAGCTTATCTAGTGAGTCACGTTTAACATACGCCTCACAACCCCAGACCTTTAAGTAAGAAAAGTTGGGAGCTTTTCCTGTCCATAGTTCATATGAAGTCTTAACAACCTTCTTAGTTGGAACCATATTCAAAATGCGAATAGCATTTTCAAGGGCATAATCCCAAAAAGCTAAAGGAAGAGTTCTAAGATTAAACATCGATCGTAGCATGTCTAGTAAAGTACGATTTCTCCTTTCAGATACACCATTTTGTTGTGGAGTATAAGGAGATGTGAGTTGCTGGACAATTCCACACTCAACTAAGTAATCTTTGAACTCTTGGTTAATATATTCACCACCTCTATCGAACCGAAGAGATTTAATTTTCTTACCGAGTTGTAATTCTACTTCACTTTTGAAAACCTTAAATGTTTCAAAGACTTCATGTTTATGTTTAAGTAAATAAACATAACCATAACGAATGAAATCATCAGTAAAGGTTAAGAAGTAGGTAGCACCACGTTTTGACACATGTCTAAGTGGACCCACACACAATAGTGTGTATCAATCAAAGTAAATCTGAAGCCCTTTCCACTTGATGTGAAAAAGGTTTCCTTGTCATCTTCCTAGATATGTAAGACTCGCATTTGTCAAATGATTCATCATCGACACTTTGTAAAAGCCCTTCATGTTGCAGCTTTACAATGCGTTTCTTGCCTATATGAGCAAGGCGACAGTGCCAAAGATAAGAAGAGTCCCAGTTAGACTTGCTCTTCTTATTACTAATGCTATACAACGAATTATTTCCTTTGGACACATAATCATCCATATCAATTTCAAACACACCATTTATAGGAATTGCATTAAAATAAAAAAACATTATTAAAAGAAACTAAAATTCCATAACTGGTAAAAGTGTGCATAAAACATACATCTTTCAACAAAGAAACTGAAATAACACCCCTAACAATGGAGGGTGCATAATGACAATTGTTTAATTCAAGAATCAAGCCTGAAGGCAACATTAAATCAAAAGTCCCTATGGCTTCAAATGCTGCACTTTTGCCATTGCCAACATACAAGAATCTTTCTCCACAGGTCAGCTTCTTTGCACCTCTAAGTCCCTGCGATGAATTACATATGTGAGTACCACATCTTGTATCATAACTTATAAGTTGCAAAAGGTATTAAAACAACATTAGTCGAGCTTTTTCACACCGTCGGGCCACCTTTGAAAACCCTTATAAACAAAATAATATAAATTTTGTAAAATATTTTTAAGTGAGAGCAAAAACTGTCAATTTTATAAATTGTTTCTCACTTATAAAAAAACAAAAACACTGGTTTAGCTTAAAGTGAAAAAGACAATAAATGTTAGGGGTTAAAAATGTACATGGCCCCAAGTCACTCATCTTCTTCTTCTTATGGATGAGGAACCTCTCAAGTTGTTGGGACAATTTGAGTTAAGTTAGAGGATCCTCAATCATTAGATTAAAATCAAAGGTCAAGATTTACTACAAAGATGTGGATTCTTAACCTTTGATTTTAATCTAATGGTTGGGGATCCTCTAACTTAACTCAAGTAACTTGAGAGTATCCTCGCCCTATTCTAGACTACTCTCAGGATTCACACCATTTAACCTTCCACCTCAGCGCGACATCAACTTTTTCTCTCCCTTCACCCCCTGATTTTTCAATCCCAGTAATCACAACTCCCATACATTTTATTAAAATACTCACTTTATACAAATATACCACACTAAATACCCCCCACACACTCACAAACCAAATAATAAATAATAAAAATACAAGAGGGCCCCACACTTGTACGAATTCATGTATGGTGAAACACTCACTTTTCGTACACCTTGCCGCTATGAAGGCTGCCGCTCCCAGTTGTAAGATATTTAGGGATCAATGTTTTGTATGTCCTGAAATTTGGTTTTATTGATGATACCGATTACAAAGATAGGAGATATAAATACAAACTATACAAGAGTATTTTAAGTAAATATTAATTACCCACTATTCATCCTAATCTCCAACTAATGATACAGATAAAGACCATATCAATTACACTATATATACAACTAACCGATAAGACCATATCAATTACAATAAATGTACTACTAACACTCCCCCGCAGTTTGAGCGGGAGGACACCGAACACTTAAACTAGAACGAAACTCTTCGAATAACGAGGAAGGCATGCCTTTAGTAAAAATGTCTGCATGCATATTGATAGCGAGAGGGAACTTGAAGGACTCGGACCTGACCTGCAGCTACCAAATCTCAAACAAAATGAATGTCAAGCTCTATATGCTTTATAAGTTGATGCTGAACCGGATTAGAAGACAAATAGGCAACACTAACATTATCACAGTAAACAAGCGTAGCTAAAGATAACGGCGTATGCAGCTCATGGAGAAGGTTCCTCAACCAACAAGTTTCAGCAACAGCATTGGCAACACCACGATATTCAGCCTTAACACTCGAACAAGAAAGCGTCGGTTGACACTTAGTTGGCAATGAGAGTAAGTTGTTGCCAAGAAAAACACAATAACCAGAAGCCGACCTCCGAGTAGTGGGGCAAACAGCCCAATCAACATCCGAATAAGCGACCAATGAGGAGGTAGAAGAGTAAAATAATTGTAACCCATAGTCTAAGGTACCCCGAACATACCGCAAAATCTGATTAAGAGACGAGAAGTGAGGCTCCCGTAGATCATGCATATGAAGACAAACCTGCTGCACTGTGTGGAAAACTAGAAGGGGGGGTTGAATAGTTTTACCAATTTAAAACTTCCTTTTAAAAATTTAGATCGACTTATGTCAATCTATTTGATTGTTTATGTTGGACGTTGATAGATAGATATATAAACGTGTAATGAAAGATAAAGAGTAAGAAGCACATCACCACGACATAAGTATTTATAGTGGTTCGGCTACAAGGACACCTTCCTTGCCCTACTCCACTCCCCGAGTCACCTACTCGAGAGTTCGTAAACACTACACCAATCTCCTTATGGCGGAGAAGCCTTCACAACGTCGCTTAACCTTTTTCCGGTACAAAGCTAAATACCGAGTTCTTTCACACCAAGGCGAACCACACCTAACACAACGTCGCCTACCCTTTATACGGTGCTAGGCTAACCACCGAGTTCTTTCACACCTTAGGAGAACTAATCCTATCACAACGTCGCCTACCCTTTATTAGGTACTAGGCTAAGTACCTAGTTCTTTCACACCTTAGGTGAACTACACCTTCACGACACAACACCTATTCTCAAGGAGATCTACTCCTTGTTACAACACCATCAAGGATATCACCATCCTTGTAAATAAACAAATACTTATATGTATAACGATGCACCTCATCGATTATACGACCTAAGCATTCTTCCCAAATGCTACTTGATTTGATTCTTTGTCATCCTTCACTAATGCCTTTGACACAACGCTTGGCATCCTTCACTAATGCCTTTGACACAACGCTTGGCATCCTTCACTAATGCCTTTGACACAACGCTTAGCATCCTTCACTAATGCCTTCGTCTTGACACCTTTAGCATTCTTCACTAATGCCTTGACACGAATGATGAGCATCTTTCACTAATGCTTGCATCTTTACATTTTCGCCATTCTTCACTAATGCCTTCAACCCAACGTCTATGGAGAAAGGTAGATCTATCAACAAGAGAACCTTCGTTTTCTTGGTGATGACGAAGCATGGCAACTCATGGACTTGAGATTGAACGTCTTCAAGAAGTGGTGATCTTTCCTTTAAGAGGAACCTAAAAGATCACACAAAAACAAAAGAGAAACTACATAGATCACTTAGATCTGAGGTTAGAGGGTTATAATACTTTGGGGAAGTATTTGTTGAAAAGTGCAAGTAGAGAGGAAGAAATGGCTCTCTATTTATAGAGGAAATTCTCTTCTGTTTCCCCGGATCCCACGGATCCCTACCACAAGGGATCCGGCTAGCACAAAGCTAGGGATCCGTGGTCCGCTCCTCTTTGCCCATGGGTATTTTTGGTTATGGGTCATGGGTCATGGGTTATGGGTTGATCCATGGTTTTCTTTCTAGATACAATGTACTTGGTTAAGTGGTATATATAAAACCATGGGTTATGGGTCAAAACCATTTGCTAGTATTTACCCTTTTTGTATATACTTGTATTTACCCAATTTAGCATACACTTAGTTTTTACCCATTTTAGTATACTTAGTTTAAGTATATGTTTAACCCAATATGTAAACACTAGTTGTTGTACATATGTAACTAAATCATAAAATCACTTATACTTGTTTTAGTGTTTTATGTGAAAGCGTAAGTGTGTTTAGAAAACTATTAACTAAAATGATTTTATATTTGTTATCGACAAAACATTAGAAGATCGTAAAATATAAATAAACGTTTTCACGGCTTATTAGTATTAACAATCTCCCCCTTTTTGTTGATGACAAAACATAAAATTATTTTAAGGAAAAATCTAAAATTCGTAAAAGTTTTGAATTTGTAGTTTTTACTTTCTTCTCCCCCTTTTTGTCGAAACAAAAAGTGTTAAAAGAAACTAACACAATTTAAAAAAAAATAATTGTAAAAATGTAAAGAGTGCAAGTGACTGGAATGGTACTCGTCTTAACTCCCCCTTGACGAGTCCATCCCTTTGAAAGGGCGTCAAGGACATAACGTAAAATAAACTAATTGTGTATGCAATCAAGTTTGCAAATGGTTCGTCTAAGTGACGAGAACGTGCTCCCCCTTAGATATTGCAATGTTTGCAATGGGGCGTCATGAAGTGTAACCCAAAAATTGGATTAAATTTGCAAATGATTTTGCAATGTCGTTTGACACAAAGCTCCCCTAGCTTTATGGTGTCAATATTTTCATGTGTATTTTGAATAACTACAAAACAAAGGTTAGAAAAACAAGAGTATAGTGCATAATTTCCTGCAAAAGAAACTCAAGTTAGTAGAAATTTGTGCTTCTGTACCACAGATCCCACGGTTCCCTTCAAGGAGGGATCCGTCTAGTTATCTGGAAGGGATCCGGCTATCTGTTACAGTTTCTTCAGCAGTGAAGAAATGTCAAGGGGTGCTATTAGAGGGAATGAGATATTTGTACAATATAACAAGCACAACACACATAATAATTATAGCACATAAGTATTCATTCAATAAAACAAGAGATACATAATCAAATCTCTAAAACTAAGAGAATGAATATTAACCATATAAGTACTACTATTACTAATCTCATTTCGGGATTTAGAAAGTGACAATGTGCTTGAGTCTAGGGATGAGTGGACTTGTTGAATTGATCCAAATTTGCAAGAAGATGATTGAACATGAAATGTATCTCATTTCGTACTTCTTGAACAAGTCCTTGATTTTTAAGACAATTTGGGCAAATATTGTCTTGGTTTGGCCCCGAAGGAAAGGGGATGTTTAGAGGAGGCTCAATGTGTGTTTGAGGGTCTTCATTTTGAGAAGTAGGGAGAGGTTCTAAGAATGAGGGTGGTAATGGAGCTTCTTCCATATGATCAAGGTTGTTCCTTGTCTCCCATGATGGGCTAGTTGGTGTTGTAGGTGGTTCCCGATTCAATGAAAAGGTTGGTGAATGGGAGGTTCTTGGTGATGAATGAAACAATGAATATATGTTTGGATGCGGAAGAGGCTCATTCAATGAGTGTAGTCCATTCTCAATGAATGAAGGTTTTGATGGCTCGCTAGAACTATCCATGTTAGGTTTGGAACTAGATGATCCTTTTTCTAGTTGGAAAGGTTTGATGCTAATCCTTGCGGTTCTCTTAGCTTTTGTTGGATGGATTTGATGAGGTGGGATTCTAGAGTCATTATCTCTAATGGGAGATGTTTCGGTGGATGAAATTTCATGAATCATTTGGCCCTTTCTTTTGGATGATCCTATGTTTGAGGAGTTGTTGCTAAGAGCTTTAGTCATGGTGATGAAGGTGCTAATTTGTGCTTCTAATTTCTGACTTTTGAATGTTAATTGAGGATGGTGCCATAAACCTAAGATTGTTTAGTTTATAAAGAATAATTTGAATTTGGGAATTAAATTCTTGACCACTTAGAAGACTAAGCATGCTCTTGAGGTTTTGATCAGCTCTAGGTGAATAATTAATGTATGCTAAGAGTGGTTAGAGAACCAAAAGGTGACATGAGTTTGAATATAGAAGCTGATTTATGCTCTCTGCATCTACGGATCCCTCTCAGTAGGGATCCGCTTGGTTAAAGACCAGGGATCCGGCTATCAGACAGGTCTAGGTGAAATTATTGTGCTTTTGTAAGGTTTGTTATTAATGGATTTCGAGGATTTGACTTAATTTTGAAGTCTTTAGCTGTTGGATGTCTCAAATCCTTAACCATAACAAGTAATGGTGCTTAATGGTGGTTTTGGCCAAGAAAATTTGACTTTGGGTAATCTAACTATGTGTTTGATAATGATTCCATTTAATTTGATGAGGGGAAATGGTGATAACAAGTCCTAGAGGTCAGATGATGTCCTAATAGGTTTTTACTAAAATTCTTAAAAATAAGAAGAAATGAAAGGCTAATTTTTGAAAAAAAAATGATTGAGATCAATTTGCTAAAATTAAAATATATCTAACTAAGTGCTATCAATCGTGATAGATAATGTGTGAGTGTTGGAGCGGAAATATGGTGAGTTTTGACTAGTTGAAAAATCAAGAATATTTCAAGGATGTATCCTAGATAAGCCATGGATGAGAGTGAGGTTTTCAACTATAAGAGAAAGACTTAGTTGGATCTAGTATCTTGTGTTAGACTTGTTTGAGATGAATTAGTAGAATATTTTGAAGTACCTAAATCTGTATTGTATATCAGATACCACGGATCCCACGGTTCCCTTCTGGGAGGGATCCGTCTAGTACAAAAGTTGGGATCCGCCTACTGCAGATCAGAAGGCTTTCAGCAAATGTGCAATTATGCACTTCTTAGTAAATGCTTCTCCTAGTTGTTTCTATGGGGGCTAAATACAAGAACACAACTAATATAATTAATAATCAAAGTAGGAAGAACTAAAATAACTAAAATGAGTGACGACGACCACTCCAAGAGGTCGTAAAATCTCATTTTCCAAACACCCAAGTTAGGATGTTTAGTGCCAATGTATGGCAATACCTACATACTACAAGTAGTTTAAAGTGTTTACAAACCATTGTTTGAGATTGTTAAACATACACTAGAATCCTAAGGTCTTACCTTTCTTTTCCTCCTTCACTTCTTTACCCGTCCTCCACTCTTTATCGAACTATCTTCACTTCTTCTTCCTCAAGAAATTGGCGAAGCATTTGAAGACTCCCTTGGTTTGTTGCCATTCGTGTGATTCATTAGGGATGTTTGGAAATTGGTTAATGTAGTCCAAGGGGTCAAGATCGATATTATCAAGTGGGTTGTTACTACTCCCTTCACCTTCACCTTCTCCTTGCCTTTCCCTTTTGTCCGAAGAATCCGTGGGTGGGTGTGGCCTCTTGCCTTCCACCATAAACCTTGTTGTTCTACCCTTGGTTAATGGTACCATAACCTTATTGCAAAAGCTATGATCAAGGGATTGTGGAGAAGGGTCTAAAGCAAAGATGAATTTGGCGAGACGGGTTAAAAGCATTGCGTATGGAAGTACCATCGTGTCCATGCTTCTAACACTTGCCATTCTTTTTACTATGTAGTAGGCAAGGTTGAATTGAGTATTGGTCACTAGGCAATAGATCATGAAGCTTCGACATGCGTTGGGATGGTCGTTGTTCCCTACTAGGCATACCACATTTTCTCTTATTACATCCTCCCACTTTCTATATAATGCATACATTTCCGAAAGCTCCATTTGAAAAGGATCCCTATGGATCACTTTTGACTTCCTTGTGACTCTTGATGGTGAGGCTC
Organism: Chrysanthemum seticuspe; assembly: GCA_019973895.1. Classification (NCBI taxonomy): domain Eukaryota; kingdom Viridiplantae; phylum Streptophyta; class Magnoliopsida; order Asterales; family Asteraceae; genus Chrysanthemum; species Chrysanthemum seticuspe. The sequence goes on along the minus strand of BPTQ01000001.1, from coordinate 88,309,697 downwards.
TTGGCATGAACACGGTGTCCCTTACCGTGGTTGCTTCCGGGATCAAATTGTAGTAAATATCATGATGATCAACCATTGTGTGTAGTTGTTCCAACGACCATTCATTCGAGTACATACAAATGCCTTGAAAAGGAACTCCTATAATTCTTCCAAACTCTATAAGAGAAAGACTAAACTCTCGCTCATTGATGGTGAATTCAATTGAGATGGACCCGTCATCATTTCTTATTATCCCCATTGTCTTGTAAAACTCAAGTATAAAGACCGGGCAAATTTGTTCGTTTATATCCAATAAACAATCAAACCCAATAGTTGCAAAAACTTCCCTTATGTCAGTATTTGCAAGAAATGATGGATCAACAACTCTACCTTCATGAAAAAGTCTCCTTTCGAGCAACTTAAAGGCTTTTTTATCGTCCGGGCTTAAGCCATTTTTCCTATGATACATGGGTATGTAGTGGGCAGTGTCTTGGTAATCTTGTTGCTTGTTGCTAGGCATGATGTTCCTAAACAATGTAACCACAAAGTGGTGTTAATGGTGAATAGTAACCTAGAGGGTTTCATCACGATTTTGCTCTCATCATCTTTGTTGGGTTCAAGAAATGTGTTTAATTTGTATTAACAATGTTAAATCTTTGATTAAGATTATCTTAGAAAACAATGTGATGACAAATTATGGAAAACCCATTTGAACCCAACTCTTAAAGATGAAGTAATTGTGATTCTAAGAATCAAGGAATTAGATTAACAATGTAGTGAAGATTAGACTTACTCACGTGATTGTTAGGCTTGAGAAAAATGATCAATTAGCTCCTATGAACAGTAACTGAATCTTTGTTCGTGAGTCTGTGAAATGAGTGATGGTGGAACATTCACAGTGATCATTTTTAGCTTATACTGTCTTCTGTTACATGGATCCCGCGGATCCCTCTCATTTGGGATCCGTCTAGTATAAACTTAGGGATCCTGTATGACAGTAAAAAGTCAGCTCAAGAAATTCCTTGATAACTTTGGTTTGGGAGTTCTAAGATACTTAGTGTTTTGGTGTTAATGTTCTAAACTTGTGGTTTGAGGTTTTGATGATTTAATGCTATTCCTTTTAGACAAGGTTCCCTTTTTAAGAATTAGTCGTAATTCTTGGGAAGCTTTTCAAACATTATAATAAAATCTCATTTTATTATAACATAAGAAGTTTCACATGGATATTTATAGATATGCATGAAAATTCTATAGAACATTTGTGATGAATAATGATAATGGTTATCAAATAACCAAAATGTCATTATTATGAAATCATAGTGTAGTTTCTACAAATAAGTCGAAGAGTACTATTTTTGATAATGACTTTAATATAGAGAAACTATTAGAGCAATTACTAAAAAATCATGCAACTATGATTCCAATAAAATTAAAGGCAAGTGATTAGTAATCATACCTTGGCTAAGTATTCTTTTTGCGAAAGGAAATATTTAGATAAGTTTTTATGCTCTTCTTGGTAGCTTCAAACTCAAGTATGGATAATGCTTAAAAAAAATGTTAGAGCATTCTATCATTGTCCAACAATAACCAATATAGTGATTTTAAAATATGATGAAGATAATCCTTCTTTGTAGTTTTCAAACATATACGGATCGTATCAAGTCTTTAAAGTACAACATACTTTAAGAAACTTGGTAACGAAGCTCTGATGCCAATTGTGGAAAACTAGAAGGGGGGGTTGAATAGTTTTACCAATTTAAAACTTCTTTTTAAAAATTTAGATCGACTTATGTCAATCTATTTGATTGTTTATGTTGGACGTTGATAGATAGATATATAAACGTGTAATGAAAGATAAAGAGTAAGAAGCACATCACCACGACACAAGTATTTATAGTGGTTCGGCTACAAGGACACCTTCCTTGCCCTACTCCACTCCCCGAGTCACCTACTCGAGAGTTCGTAAACACTACACCAATCTCCTTATGGCGGAGAAGCCTTCACAACGTCGCTTAACCTTTTTCCGGTACAAAGCTAAATACCGAGTTCTTTCACACCAAGGCAAACCACACCTAACACAATGTCGCCTACCCTTTATACGGTGCTAGGCTAACCACCGAGTTCTTTCACACCTTAGGAGAACTAATCCTATCACAACGTCGCCTACCCTTTATTAGGTACTAGGCTAAGTACCTAGTTCTTTCACACCTTAGGTGAACTACACCTTCACGACACAACACCTATTCTCAAGGAGATCTACTCCTTGTTACAACACCATCAAGGATATCACCATCCTTGTAAATAAACAAATACTTATATGTATAACGATGCACCTCATCGATTATACGACCTAAGCATTCTTCCCAAATGCTACTTGATTTGATTCTTTGGCATCCTTCACTAATGCCTTTGACACAACGCTTGGCATCCTTCACTAATGCCTTTGACACAACGCTTGGCATCCTTCACTAATGCCTTCGTCTTGACACCTTTAGCATTCTTCACTAATGCCTTGACACGAATGATGAGCATCTTTCACTAATGCTTGCATCTTTACATTTTCGCCATTCTTCACTAATGCCTTCAACCCAACGTCTATGGAGAAAGGTAGATCTATCAACAAGAGAACCTTCGTTGTCTTGATGATGACGAAGCATGGCAACTCATGGACTTGAGCTTGCACGTCTTCAAGAAGTGGTGATCTTTCCTTTAAGAGGAACCTAGAAGATCACACAAAAACAAAAGAGAAACTACATAGATCACTTAGATCTGAGGTTAGAGGGTTAGAATACTTTGGGGAAGTATTTGTTGAAAAGTGCAAGTAGAGAGGAAGAAATGGCTCTCTATTTATAGAGGAAATTCTCTTTTGTTTCCCCGGATCCCACGGATCCCTACCACAAGGGATCCGGCTAGCACAAAGCTAGGGATCCGTGGTCCGCTCCTCTTTGCCCATGGGTATTTTTGGTTATGGGTCATGGGTCATGGGTTATGGGTTGATCCATGGTTTTCTTTCTAGATACAATGTACTTGGTTAAGTGGTATATATAAAACCATGGGTTATGGGTCAAAACCATTTGCTAGTATTTACCCTTTTTGTATATACTTGTATTTACCCAATTTAGCATACACTTAGTTTTTATCCATTTTAGTATACTTAGTTTAAGTATATGTTTAACCCAATATGTAAACACTAGTTGTTGTACATATGTAACTAAATCATAAAATCACTTATACTTGTTTTAGTGTTTTATGTGAAAGCGTAAGTGTGTTTAGAAAACTATTAACTAAAATGATTTTATATTTGTTATCGACAAAACATTAGAAGATCGTAAAATATAAATAAACGTTTTCACGGCTTATTTGTATTAACACACTGGATAGGAAATATTTGGTTTAGTAAAATTGAGATACTGAAGAGAATCCGAAAGACTCCGATATAAGGTCAGATCAGACACCAGATCACCATCATCACCGAGTTTAGACTCAGTATCAATAGGAGTCTGACTGGGGTTACAACCAACCATGTGCGCTCGTTTTAGAAACTCAGTAGCATACTTACGCTGAGATAATAACATCCGTGAAGAGTCTTAGTAAATATACAACTAACCGATAATACCATATCAAATACAATAAATGTACAACTAACACCAGCAACAATGCCGCGTGGAAGGTGGCTTGCCGATGGCTTTCCATCCATTGATGGCACCGGTCTTATGAAATAAAACCATTGCCCTTGTTTCCTTTTGTATTTTAAATCACATGAAGCTGGTCAATTTCAACTCATTTGAAAGAAATGAAACTTTCCTTCAGATCATTTTATCATCCATTTATGGCCATAACATAATAAAATGATCGGAAATGCTTAAAAAATATGGTGCCCCTGAAAAAATGGAATCCCTGAGCGGTCGAGGACCCTGCATGTAACACCCCCAATTTTGTGATAGGCAACGGAATTCAAACTGGGTGTTACTTCATGGCACAACAGTCATAACAATAGAAAACGAACTCTAATGGAGTCGTTTTAAAAGATTTATCATTCGATTTATATAAATATCAGAGTTTACAAAAATGAGGTCTCAAATGCTTCCAAGTTTACAAAATACATTAAATTGGTTTTCGAATGATAATAAAATTTATAGCCTTCTTGATCTAGTCCTCGCTCTTCCGTGCCAGCTTCCGATATTATGGACCTGAAATACATGCTTAAAACTGTCAACACAAAGGTTGAGTGAAATTCATAGAGTTTAGGAAATCAGTTGAACACATAATGTTTGTAGTGTGAGTTATAAATTCACACCAATGGTTTGAAAACAAAACAGTTATTATTCACTAAGCATCATGCAATCAAGGCGTTAACTTGCTGTCATATAATAGTAACCGATGCCCCAAGTAGGTAAAATTTGCCGTTTTACCTGATGTACTTAAATATAGTGCGTTTGTTTACCGGATCCTGGTCAAACAAACGGGATTCGTCAATCCCGATAGATCTATCCACAATATTCACGCTCACTTCACTCGTGATTAATGATTCATGATTTAGGGACTTAAGATTGGCAAATGCGGTAACTTAGTGCAAGTAAAATAATCAGATAAGTATAGAATTTGAAAGCAATGTGTTCGGTTTAAAATAAAGCATGTATCTCCCCCAAAGGTTTGTAAAACAATTAAGTAATAGAAAGTGGGGCTATGAACTCACCTCAGAGTAAATGATATCAAATGTATAATGAGAATGATGGATATGCCGTGAGAACTTCTACGAGCAACCTAAAATAGGATGTTGCGACTTAGGTTTGGAATAATGTTTAAGGATACATAAACCATCCTATATATATTCCTATGTTGATCATGATGTAGTCAATTATCATTTGATGTTTATAGAAAGATCTTTATTATGAGAAAACGTATTTAGTTTATAGATATCGTACTACCGTTCAGGCCATCATAAATCAGAGGTCATGCAGTAAACATTCGAGGAGCTAGGACACTTTAAATCGTAAATCCAGCAACTCGTCGATACGTTTTACTCAAATGAAACCCCTCACATGAAGCTCCCTACTTTTGTAGCACTTAGTAGATACAACATATGTTTTGAGTGAAGATTGTTATAACATAAAGTTTATCATGTTTTTAATAAGTATCTAGTTTTTACAAGTTCTCGTCGTTTTCATAAATATGATCACCTTAGTTAACGGTCTTGGGTAAACAAGCCTTAAGGCTTTAGCCGTGGCCTTGCCGTGACTTTGGTCTTGACTACAATTGTTTTGAGACTTAGCTTTGACCTTAGCCGTAGCCACGGTCTTGGCTTATGGCCATTAGGCCTCTTGGTTTGCTTTTAGTTGTGACAAAAGTATAGTTATGAGACTATATTTACGGCAGTTTCTGTTTTTGAAAGATTTTGGCCTATTTATGCGTTTTCAAGGTCCGAGCTTCTTTGAAATTAAAGGAAAACGTCGTTCCGGAAAACTTTCGAGTTTTAACTTTTTGATGATTCGGACCAGAAGTATCACTTTTAAAACGGCAGAACTCTTAACAGCTTATACATGGCAGTTTTGGCGTTTAGGTTTCGCTAACTTCTTTTGTCTATAACTTTTGACTCGTTTGTCCGTTTCGGGTGATTCAAATTGCTATGTTTACCTTTTTATCTTGTCTACCATATTATGTAAGTTATAAAGTCTATATGTTACTGATTTCAATGGTCTCATATGTGTAGAATATGACTAGTTTACTAGTTTGTTACTTTTATGACAATATGTGAATTAAAACAAGTGATTGAGTATATGTACATCATGAATCAACATAGTAACTATATATATAGCATGAAATAGTTAAGATTATGAATAATAAAGATGAGATGATGGTGGTGATAAGTTGCTTACAACTTTTGGCTTTCAATAAGAAAAGAGTAACTTAGTAAGGATAGGAGTTTGATTGATCGCGAAAGACTTCGGATTGAGCTAGCTTTCCACACCTTGGCACCCTTGCAAACTTGAAGAGTTGGTGATGAAGTACTAATTGACTTGAGTGGATCTAAACCCAAGAAGATCACTTAAATTTGCTAGAGATTTGATGTAGTAGCTTGATCTTTGGAACTTCCTTGCATAAACTTGGAGTTTATAGATCAAATGATGGAAGATATGTATGATTTGTGATATGAACGACCCAAAACAGATTATGAGGGTTCTTAGGATGCATATCACTTGCTATTTATAGGAGGGTAAGTTTGGTTAACCATATATTGGGTTAAATATTAACCATGGTTAAGTTAGGACATTTGTAATGATCTAAAGGAAGCATGGTTAGGATTTTGCCACCAAAATGATGACTCCCCCCCCCCTTTAGGTCGTCCAAGTGAAGATAAGATGACTTAGGTGGTTAGTTTTGGTATTATCTTGGTTACGGAGTGAGTTTTGGTTCCGTTAGATGCCAACCGAAGCCATAAAACGTAAAACCGGGTATCGTAAAAATACGAAACTTATAGGAATAATGAGACTCATAATTATACTCCATCTAAAAATATAAAATGGGTGATAAGTCTCATTGGGTGCAAAAACACTGCTTAAAGCTGGAAATACGGGTCAAAAACGCGTAATACGCAGTTTTTCAGAAAAGAACGAAATTTCAGGGAAACGACCGTGAATTTATTTAGAGTAGACTAAAATTAGTCTAAAAGTGATATGAGATGTTAAAATGTGGTTTTCGTCATACGCGGGATAACTTTACAGTTATTCGTGAAGTTTAAAAGTTACGCGATTTAAGCAGAAATGTAGAACGTACAAGGTTAATTCCTTTATGGTCAAAGGAGGAGGGAAATATGTTTGACTTTTCCAAAAAAATGTAAAAGTGTCAAAAACATATTAGAAACACAGTGCATGAATCGTTAAGTCTGGATGTAAGTAGAATTGTTTAAAACGTAAGTTTAGTTTTGTTCAGCGCTGGGCTTATTTGGTAACATAAAAATAATAAATCTTAAAAATTTTCAAATTAATCATGAGTGATCTAAAAATTTATCTGATGTGGGGAAAATTATCAGGGTTGATTTTTGTTAAGCGCGTGATGTTTAAACGGTGGACCGTCCAAAACGAAACTTTAAAACGATGTTTTCTTAATAACTTTTGCGAAAATGATTTAACGATTGTCGAACTCTCAGGTCATTACTAAAATAATTTATCTTACGAGAATGTGAAACAAAAATTTTACGGGATGAATAGTGAAAATGAATAGTAAATGTGAATAGTAAAAGTGAATAGTAAATTCTCGAAAATGAAAAGTAACCTAAAAATGCGGGTGGTTACAGTCTCACCACCTTAATGGGAATTCCGTCCCGGAATTCAGTGTGTGTTACTAATGTTGATGTGTCTAGGAAAATATGTTTATATGCGCCGAATCCTAATCTTTGCGTTATCCTGTTTCCGGTCATGTGGCTTAAGTTGATAACCTAAAGGGTTTTGTTAAAATCTTATAGAGTCCAAAATGCCTCAAGTTTGGCTTTTCTCGTTTCTCAAAATGAATCATATCTTAATGTGTCGAGGCTATCAATAAAACCTTACTTCTAACATTGAGTTTTTGATGATAGTGTGTGGCATGGAGCCTAATTTGTATTTGTATGTTTTCCTTAGTTGTTTCGTGGGTGATCTCTGAACACCTTAGTCCATCAAATGGTTAACTAACACTTTCGTCTATATAGTGCCTCAAAATGGAATAGTTTTGTTGTTGTTAGGGTAACTGTTGTTAATCAAAGGTGTAAGATATTGTTGATGTGAAATGGTTTGTAATGATGTGAAAACTGTCGTTGTAGGGAAAGTCTTGCTAGTGGCAAGTGGTTATCCAAACCATTTCCAAAGTTGATCATGTCTTAGGTGGTTTCAGGATGAAGGTCATATCCTATAGTGTTTATGTCAACTAGTGTTTGAAGGAAACGTGATAGTGTGAAGTTTTATATATTGACTTACAATGGGGTTCAGATAATGATGTGATAGGTTGATGATTAGAAGAGTGTAGCATACGCTTACCATTATTCTTAGGTAGAGATGTCAAGTTTGTTTTAAAATCAAAAGTGAATTTTAAAGTATTATGGCGGAATGATATCCTTGAAACCTAAACAGGCTAGCACTTCTAAGAAATGACGAGAAGATTTGATGACTATCCTAAGATAGTAGTTAGGATTATTTCATAAATGAAAACTTTCAAGAATGAAATTAGGTAGTATACATAAGTGTTAAGATCTCGTTGAGTGGTAAAACACTATCGCGTCTCTAGATCTTTTTAATGAATTCTGGTGGTTTATCGAGTTTAAGTAAGAAATTAACCTGAATATAACCCTTGTATAACTATTCTCAGTGTTTGAAAAATTTAAGTCGAACATAGTTAATCAGACTATGATCCATTATCCCAAGGTTAAATATAGGTGATTAGGCTATATTTAGCCGAGGTTCGATAAAATTTTCAAATACCTAAATTAGGTATACTTATGATATGTTCACAGCTTTTGAGAAATTGTCCACTAAGCAAAGGCGATATCAAACCATCCAGTTGCAAGTCCTGGCCATAAAATACTTGCAACCTATGTTTTCACATTCCCTTGCATAGAAGATAGTATGGTAGATGCGTGTGGAAAGGAAATCTTAAGTAATCCTAAGATAGTCTATACTTGGCTAGAATCACGAACCTTTAATAACGAATGTTTCAGAAGAGAATTTTGATGAATGTAGAGAAAGTTGTTGAACTTCAGCTTTTGTAGATGATGAGTCAGTTTATCTTTTAGAAATCCCATTTCTTGTATTTCCATTAGGGAAATTGATAGACTGTGACGGGTTTCATGTAAAACAATATCATATAATGTTTATAAGATAATGTTTAGAGACTATTGTATAACTTACAATATCTGAGGAGTAGTTGAGACCATTGTGCAACTCACAATGTCTGAGAAATAGTTGAGACCATTGTGTAACTCACAATGTCTAGGAAATAATAGAGACCATTGTGCAACTCACAATGTCTAAGAAATGATGTAGAGATCATTGTGTAGCTCACAATGTCTTGAGAAAGGATCGAGAGATCATTGTGTAACCCACAATGTCTTGAGAAAAGATTGAGAGACCATTGTGTAACCCACAATGTCTTGAGAAATGATAGAGAGACCATTGTGTAACCCACAATGTCTTGAGAAATAAATGAGACCACTGTAGGATTTACAGTGTCTGAGAATGTAATAGAGACCACTGTAGGATTTACAGTGTCTGAGAATGTAATAGAGACCACTGTATCTCACAGTGTCTTGAAAAATGAATGAGACCATTGTATCTCACAATGTCTGGGAAGTATGAAAGACCATTGTAGTCAGTTACAATGTCTTGGAGGAAGTTTCGTAATCCTAAAAAGCATGAGTAGATGCATGATTGGGAAATTGGGAAAATATGATTGTGCCGTAATGCCTCAGAATAGGCATACGCAGGTATGTTTAGTACATTGTTTATGATTGAAATTTTGTCGAGTGTATATATCAATATATTAGTATGTTTGTATAGCTTAAAATGCCTAAAAGTCACATAATAGTCTGGAGGATGGAAGGCACGGAGAACGGAAGGCTATAAAATGTTTTTGTTTAAAAAAGTAGTTATAGTTTGAGTCTCGATTAGACCCGTTTCTCTATAACTGTGGCTCTGATACCAATCTGTAACACCCCCAATTTTGTGATACGCAGCGGAATTCAAACTGGGTGTTACTTCATGGCACAACAGTCATAACAATAGAAAACGAACTCTAATGGAGTCGTTTTAAAAGATTTATCATTCGATTTATATAAATATCGGAGTTTACAAAAATGAGGTCCCAAATGGTTCCAAGTTTACAAAATACATTAAATTGGTTTTCAAATGATAATAAAATTTATAGCCTTCTTGATCTAGTCCTCGCTCTTCCGTGCCAGCTTCCGATATTATGGACCTGAAATACATGCTTAAAACTGTCAACACAAAGGTTGAGTGAAATTCATAGAGTTTAGGAAATCAGTTGAACACATAATGTTTGTAGTGTGAGTTATAAATTCACACCAATGGTTTGAAAACAAAACAGTATTTATTCACTAAGCATCATGCAATCAAGGCGTTAACTTGCTTTCGTATAATAGTAACCGATGCCCCAAGTAGGTAAAATTTGCCGTTTTACCTGATGTACTTAAATATAGTGCGTTTGTTTACCGGATCCTGGTCAAACAAACGGGATTCGTCAATCCCGATAGATCTATCCACAATATTCGCGCTCACTTCACTCGTGATTAATGATTCATGATTTAGGGACTTAAGATTGGCAAATGCGGTAACTTAGTGCAAGTAAAATAATCAGATAAGTATAGAATTTGAAAGCAATGTGTTCGGTTTAAAATAAAGCATGTATCTCCCCCAAGGGTTTGTAAAACAATTAAGTAATAGAAAGTGGGGCTATGAACTCACCTCAGAGTAAATGATATCAAATGTATAATGAGAATGATGGATATGCCGTGAGAACTTCTACGAGCAACCTAAAATAGGATGTTGCGACTTAGGTTTGGAATAATGTTTAAGGAAACATAAACCATCCTATATATATTCCTATGTTGATCATGATGTAGTCAATTATCATTTGATGTTTATAGAAAGATCTTTATTATGAGAAAACATATTTAGTTTATAGATATCGTACTACCGTTCGGGCCATCATAATTCAGAGGTCATGCAGTAAACATTCGAGGAGCTAGGACACTTTAAATCGTAAATCCAGCAACTCGTCGATACGTTTTACTCAAATGAAACCCCTCACATGAAGCTCCCTACTTTTGTAGCACTTAGTAGATACAACATATGTTTTGAGTGAAGATTGTTATAACATAAAGTTTATCATGTTTTTAATAAGTATCTAGTTTTTACAAGTTCTCGTCGTTTTCATAAATATGATCACCTTAGTTAACGGTCTTGGGTAAACAAGCCTTAAGGCTTTAGCCGTGGCCTTGCCGTGACTTTGGTCTTGACTACAATGGTTTTGAGACTTAGCTTTGACCTTAGCCGTAGCCACGGTCTTGGCTTATGGCCATTAGGCCTCTTGGTTTGCTTTTAGTTGTGACAAAAGTATAGTTATGAGACTATATTTACGGCATTTTATGTTTTTGAAAGATTTTGGCCTATTTATGCGTTTTCAAGGTCCGAGCTTCTTTGATGTTAAAGGAAAACGTCGTTCCGGACAACTTTCGAGTTTTAACTTTTTGATGATTCGGACCAGAAGTATCACTTTTAAAACGGCAGAACTCTTAACGGCTTATACATGGCAGTTTTGGCGTTTAGGTTTCGCTAACTTCTTTTGTCTATAACTTTTGACTCGTTTGTCCATTTCGGGTGATTCAAATTTCTATGTTTACCTTTTTATCTTGTCTACCATATTATGTAAGTTAAAAAGTCCATATGTTACTGATTTCAATGGTCTCATATGTGTAGAATATGACTAGTTTACTAGTTTGTTACTTTTATGACAATATGTGAATTAAAACAAGTGATTGAGTATATGTACATCATGAATCAACATAGTAACTATATATATAGCATGAAATAGTTAAGATTATGAATAATAAAGATGAGATGATGGTGGTGATAAGTTCCTTACAACTTTTGGCTTTCAATAAGAAAGGAGTAACTTAGTAAGGATAGGACTTTGATTGATCGCGAAAGACTTCGGATTGAGCTAGCTTTCTACACCTTGGCACCCTTGAAAACTTGAAGAGTTGGTGATGAAGTACTAAGTGACTTGAGTGGATCTAAACTCAAGAAGATCACTTAAACTTGCTAGAGATTTGATGTAGTAGCTTGATCTTTGGAACTTCCTTGCATAAACTTGGAGTTTATAGATCAAATGATGGAAGATATGTATGATTTGTGATATGAACGACCCAAAACAGATTATGAGGGTTCTTAGGATGCATATCACTTGCTATTTATAGGAGGGTAAGTTTGGTTAACCATATATTGGGTTAAATATTAACCATGGTTAAGTTAGGACACTTGTAATGATCTAAAGGAAGCATGGTTAGGATTGTGCCACCAAAATGATGACTCACCCCCCTTAGGTCGGCCAAGTGAAGATAAGATGACTTAGGTGGTTAGTTTTGGTATTATCTTGGTTACGGAGTGAGTTTTGGTTCCGTTAGATGCCAACCGAAGCCATAAAACGTAAAACCGGGTATCGTAAAAATACGAAACTTGTAGGAATGATTAGACTCATCATTATACTCCATCTAAAAATATAAAATGAGTGATAAGTCTCATTGGGTGCAAAAACACTGCTTAAAGCTGGAAATACGGGTCAAAAACGCGTAATACGCAGTTTTTCAGAAAAGAACGAAATTTCAGGGAAACGACCGTGAATTTATTTAGAGTAGACTAAAATTAGTCTAAAAGTGATATAAGATGTTAAAATGTGGTTTTCGTCATACGCAGGATAACTTTACAGTTATTCGTGAAGTTTAAAAGTTACGCGATTTAAGCAGAATTGTAGAACGTACAAGGTTAATTCCTTTATGGTCAAAGGAGGAGGGAAATATGTTTGAATTTTCCAAAAAACGTAAAAGTGTCAAAAACATATTAGAAACACAGTGCAGGAATCGTTAAGTCTGGATGTAAGTAGAATTGTTTAAAACGTAAGTTTAGTTTTGTTCAGCGCTGGGCTTATTTGGTAACATAAAAATAATAAATCTTAAAAATTCTAAAATTAATCATGAGTGATCTAAAAATTTATCTGATGCGGGGAAAATTATCAGGGTTGATTTTCGTTAAGCGCGTGATGTTTAAACGGTGGACCGTCCAAAACGAAACTTTAAAACGATGTTTTCTTAATAACTTTTGCGAAAATGATCTAACGATTGTCGAACTCTCAGGTCATTACTAAAATAATTTATCTTACGAGAATGTGAAACAAAAATTTTACGGGATGAATAGTAAATGTGAATAGTAAATTCTCGAAAATGAAAAGTAACCTAAAAATGCGGGTGGTTACACTGCACATGCTCAAATTCGGCTCTGCCCAAATGCGAACAGTTTATTAAATGGGTTAGCCGGGTTGACCTGAAACCTGTTTGTCCTCAACCCAAACATGTTTAACTTCGTGTCGTTTATCGTGTCATGACGAGAATTACCACCCCTAGTATTATCAATATATAATCTCTTTTTGAGCGAAGCTTTGGCATCCATGCTTTATATATGGTTTTCAGGTGTCATTCACATTTAGGTGAGTCATATATCATTATAATATACCCGCTTGTACATGACCAGAGAAGTCTGGCGAAAAGTTAAAAAGAGTAATGCATCAACTTCAACAAGTTATGTATCCCGTATACACTTGACAATACATACGGGAAAATAGGTATATGAGATCACTTGTGGTTATTGCAGTGTAAAAGATATATCATGATTAGAGAAGAAGAATTACATTTATTAAGAAAAAGAAGTAACAAGTTGCTAGCATACATCTTGTGTTTGACAATAATTAAAGCAACGGAAAGAAAACAAAAGTTCAAGGATTAAAAAAGAAGGATTACAAAACATTGAGAACAAAAGCAACAAGGAGCATATAATATGTATAAAAAAACAGTTAAACTAGCTAAAAAGGTAATTGCAGAAAATCAACCCCTATGCCTCATGAATAGAACACTACCAGGTTTAATAAACTCATAATTCTTGTACTCATGCATACTTGGTGTTGATGCTCTTGATGGCAGGTTAAAAGTACTTACTGCGCAGGAAAGTAATCTTGTAGAGAAGACCAAATGTCTGATTCATAGTCACATAAATCGCTCAATGGCCCACGATTTTCGATCTGGATCGTCCGCTCCCAAACGGGTACGAATCGCGTTCCAAACGCCCAATGGATCGCGTTCAATTTGCTAATCGATTCACGTTTTCAATCAAAGTCAGCAGCGTTCCATGTGGATGGTCAAATCGATCCAATCGGGTTCAAATCATATTAAGGAACGCTTTTTATAGTGAATTAGCCCATAAAGGAAACGAATGGTTTTTGCCCTACAAACAGATGGGCGGCAAAGAGGATACATGAAACGTTTTTGTTCAGGAACGCCTCGATTCTATGTATTATCAACTTTCTTCACACTTTTCAAGCAATAATGATGATTAATTTCACATCCCACATTCTATTAATATGTTTCTTTATTTTCAATGTTTCTTTATTATTGCAAATGGTGTTTGGCAAAAAGAGAACTCATGAGCAAGATGATAGTGAAACTCAGCCACCCGATCATGTCAGTGAAACTCAGTTTCCTCATACAAACACAACATTTGAAATACAACCGCAGTCACAACAAAAAGATGAATCAAAACCGTTGCTTGATGAGGTAACATTTGTTGGAGCAGGAAATAGCAAATACACAGGGGGCAAAAGTTTGGGTGTGTAAGCACTGCAAGTTCCAGTTTACCAGCTCTTATTCTCGAATACATACTCACTTTTTTGGAGGTCAGCCGAGAAAAAAAGCAGAAATTAGAAGGTGTAGCACTTTGCTTGGTGATCGGGAAAAATATGCCATGTTGTTGAACAAGGTAAAGAATGTTGAAAAAGTTGGAGTTTCAAAGTCTCTAAAAAATTCTGTAATTTCCAAAAAACAGAATACATCCTCTAAAAGTCCACTTGAACAATCCTTTGGTGTAACGGAGAGAAACGCAGTTGATCTAAAAGTAATGCGGTGTCTATGTGCAAATGGGATTCCGTTCAATGTTCTACGGAATCCTCAATTTCAAGAGATGGTTAGTGCAATTCAAAAAGCTCCTCCCGGTTATAAGACACCTTCAAGTGAAAAGGCTAGAACCATGTTGCTTGACGAGTGTGCACGTGATGTTGAAAAAGATATGACTCCCATCAAAGACACATGGTTTACACAAGGTGTTTCAATTGTTTCGGATGGTTGGTCGAATGTGAAACATAACCCGCTGATCAACGTAGTTGTTGTCAACAGCCGTGGTGCGGCTTTTATGTATGCTGATGACTTCTCGGGAGTGGAAAAAATTGGTGTTGCAATAGCAAAGTTTTTGCTCAGAGTTATAGAAAATATAGGACCAAGCAACGTCCTACAAGTTGTAACAGGCAATGCCGCCAACTGCAAAGCAGCGGGCGGAGAGATTGAGCAGGTATATAAGCACATTTTCTGGTCTCCATGTTGTGTACACACCTTGAATCTGATTTTCAAAGATTTTGCTAAAGAATTTCCTTGGTTGATGGATGTTTATAAAAAAGGAAAAATGATCGTGAAATATTTTTTAAACCAAAGCCAAGCTTTAGCAACTTTTAGAGCCAATTCAACTCTTGAATTGTTGAAAGTAGCAAAGACGAGATTTGCATCTCATTATATATTGCTAAAAATGCTAAAGGAGAGAAGCTTCAGCTACTACAATTGCACTTAATGCATGGAGGGAATGGGTGAAACAAGGGGATGAAAACACAAGAAAAATTGGTCATGAAGTTGTTGAAACCGTAAACAGTGAATCCTTTTGGGATGAAATTGATCATATTCTTGCAATAACAAAACCAATATTTTGTTGATTAAATTTTGTGATGGGGAGGGTACAAGGATGGGTGAGATATATGAGAGAATGGACAACATGCTCAGGGAAATCAAAGATGTTATGAAAGATAACGTTTATGGAATGTATTACCCCGAAGTTGAGTCGATAGTCTTGGCTAGATGGAGAAAATGACAATCCCATTACATTGCTTGGGTTTTGCGTTAACTCCACGGTTCTATGATACTAGTTATCTAGCAAAATTAGCACCCGGTGGAATTGCTAGAAAAGCTCCTAACCTGGACAAAGAAGTGATGGTGGGTGTCATTGATTCTTTTGTATAAATAGCTGAAAATAAAGATGAAGAAAAAATGTTAAGAGCATAATTTGCAACTTTTTCCATGAAAAGGGGATTGTATGCTTTACCAGCGGCTCAAGTAGATGCGGTAACTATGGATGCAATTGACTGGTGGACAACATATGTTCCGAAACTCCCGAATTAGCTGAGATTGCCAATAAAGTTTTATCACATGCAATTAGTAATTCTTCAAAGGAACTGGAGTACCTACTCATTTATTCATAGCGTGAAGCGGAACCGGTTAAACAACAGAAGGGTCGACAAGTTGGTTTATATACATTCAAATATTCGTCTACAATCACGGTTTTCAGATTCTTACAAGGAAGGGCCACAAAAGAAATGGGATATGACTTCCCAAACAAAATTACATATAAGGACCAAGTTCGAGATTGGAAGACATGGAATGGGAAAATCTGGATGAAGATGAACTATGAAGAGTTGTTGTTTTTCAGTTGTTGTCTTTGTTCACAATCATGTTTACATTCTTAGTTTACTGTTATAAAGAGTTGTTGTTTTTCAGTTGTTGTTTTTAATGTTTCAAAGTCATTCATATTAATATTGGAAACTAATATTATGAAAGAGTTGTTGTTTTTCAGTTGTTGTTTTAATGTTTCAAAGTCATTCAAATTAATATTGGAAACTAATACTATTACATATTAGGTACACCGTACCATGTTATATGGTACATCGTACCAAAGCCATCCGAAATGAGCCTACCCCCTAGCGTATCGAATTATAGATAGCCGCGATCTGCGTTCCCGATCCTCGTTCCCGTACCGGAGCGTACCGCGATCTATGTGACATTAGTATGATTCCTTGATGAGCAGCTTAAGCAACTATACATCTAAATCATATTGCATCCGACCACTATTGTGTGATCTTTTATCGTCTAGCTGTAAGTGGTGTGGTAGCGTGAGATGACCAAATAACATATACAGAAATTGCTGCAATTGTGAATCACAGTAAGGTTGTAGAAAAGAATGATCGGCCTGTAGTCACCATGCCTGCAAAAGTATTCAATAAAGGTTGTTTGTCTAAAGATATATGAAGATAGTCATACGCCAAGTTGGACATTCGAAGATTTTACTTTATAATCCAATAAAGCCAGTCTAGAAAAGAATCTAATATTAGAATACGTCCAAGTAAATCTTGTAGACTCTTGATAACTGAGTTTTAGAAGCAAAAGTTTGGTACTAAAGATTCTGCACTGATTAAGCAAAAAATGATTATCATTTCCAAATTACAGGTCTACTATTGCAGTCATTCCACTAATATATATATACAGTAATTAACAAGCTTTCTGTTGCTTTATTTCGCAAAGTCATTGACTCTTAGCATAATTTCTTTTACTACACTTGAAAGTGATCTTTTAGAAAAGGCCAGAAGTCTGATTCCTTGATGAGTAGCCATTGGATCCATCGTTTATGTAATTCACTAACGTCTGATCTTTTATTGTCTGGTTGTAACTTGTGTACCAGAAATGACCAATACACAAACTGCTGCGACAATGAACATAGTGAGGTGGGTTGAAAAAGATATGTTGGGGCTGTGTGGGTCATCATGCCTGCAAAAGTAATTCAGCAAGTGCCAGTCGTTAAACAATATGAACTAAACGGTATCAGATATGTAATGACAGCTAAGGAACCATGATTGTAGTAAACTGCAGCGAAGAGTCATAACATACCAGCTGAAAGTCAGAAAAAAAATGGGGTTGCTTGCGAAGTTGCCCATTCGATGAAGTCAATATGTATGTAATTCAACCTAGTCTAGAAAAGAAGCAAATATTAGTAAATATCCGAGTAAATCTTATAATTTTGTATACAATTATACTTTCGAAGGTAACTAATCTGCGTTCACTAAAGTATATAAGATTATTTAAGAGCAACACAGAAATAATAATTCAGCTCTTATCTTTTGAAAGGATGCACATATAGAATGCACTCATAGTACAAATTTCAAGTTGATACTGCAAGCTTATTTTCTATTCTCGTTATCGATAAAAGATGAAGTTAAGGCACCGATGATCCATTGTAATAGCCAACAAAATAAATACATGTTTCTATAAATAGAAGTAACAAACAGAATACATCCTAGTAACCTGAATAATTTGAATATCACTATAGAAAAGTAGTATTAACTTTGAACTCAATCAAGACTAAAAATTTAGTAAAAGCAAAATAGAGAAATACAAGATCTCCTTTGAACCTTAAAAGGATGCACATCTGAAATGTTTTCGTATTACAAATTTAAAGTGATAATGCAATATAACTAATGTTTATTTTCATTATCGATAAATAAGGTGATTAGGTGAACTTAAGCCTTAAGGAATCGATGATTCGTGAATGTTATATACAACTTACAAGGAAAGCCAAAAAATGTATGATGATGCAGCTCCAAAATTAGTGCTTAGCCTTGATATATACAACTCCTCTCCTATGTAATTCACTTCTTTATACAATGGCTGCAAAAGAGAAAAGCTTGTATTTAATACATGATTAACAAACCAAATTTGTTAAAACATTAACTTAGGAAATTTATTAAAAAAAAAAAAAAAAAAAAAAAAAAAAAAAAAAAAAAAAAAAACTATTAAATTAAGGAACATATAACATCCACAGTATGCAGTGGTATAAACATTTGATGATAAACTCACATTGACTTCAAAAAGGTTTTTATGACCTCGTTTGTTTCCGTTTTAAACTATACAATAAAAATCCTTGTTTACTTAGGAAAATAGGAAAATTAAAAAAAAGAAAAAAAGAATAATAATATATTAATTAAAAAAAAACTGTTTAGTGATTAATAACCTTAATACCAATAATGACACCAGTTTTCTGATGCCATCGTGCTTATTTTTTTCATTTATTTATACTCAATTAAAATTACATTCCAAAAATTCAGCTCAAAATAACCTTAATACCAATAATGCAACAATATTATAACTGAACAAAAGTGAGATACCGCACGTTAAAGATGACGTTTTAGTCATATTTGTTGCACACAAAGTGTTTGATGAAATGTCTAGCTTGGATTTTTAGTGTTAAAATTGCGTTAAATGCTCTAATGTTTGTACCACAACACATCATTAATCATTTTATTAATGTAAGATTCAAAAAGTTATATATTTTAATCGTTAATTTTCTTTTTTTTTAAATACCTTTTGTTCATCACTTAGTCTTTGTTCATCAGTTAATCTTGTTTATCAGTTAGTGTTGTTCATCAGTTAATCTTGTTCATCAGTCATCAGTAAATCTTGTTCAACACTGATGAACTGATGAACAAAATATATTATCTGATTAACTGTTGTTCATCAGTTAATTTTGTTCATCAAAATATAATTTTGTTTATTAACTTTCTCTCCCATATTACTTATGTTTATGAGCTTCACCCGTTTTACTTTTGTTCATTAAAAACGAAGTTTTGTTCATGAGAGATTTAATTTTTTTTATTAAGACTCATGGCATTAACAAGATTCTTACCATCTCAAACGATTTACTATTTTTTTATTAATAAAAAGTATTGTTTATCAATAAAAAGAGTTGTTCATTTATTTAATAATAAAAAGTGTTGTTCATCAATGTTAATGTTATTCATCAATAAAAAGAGTTGTTCATCAGTTTATCACAATGTTCATCATTTCTCTTTATTTTTCGTTCATCAGTTATATCACAATGTTCATCAGTTATAGTCACATTGTTCATCAGTTAGTATGTTCATCAGTTTTCTAAAAAAAAAATTATAACGTTCATCAGTTTATCAGTTTTCAAAAAAAAAAATCATAATGTTCATCAGTTGTAAAAAAAATAACAATGTTCATCAGTTATGGTCACATTTTTCATCAGTTCATCAGTTGGTTGTTTGTTCATCAGTTAGTCTGTTCATCATTTCGTCTTTGTTCATGAGTTAAAAAAAGCTAAAAGTAACAAAAATAACAAAATATGTATTGTAATACACCAATTAGTGCATTTAAATGTACTTATATAAGATAAATCTCTTTTTCAAACACTTTGTGTCGTCTAAATATGACTAAGACGTCATTTTTAATGTGCTTTATCTCACTCATATCACATCGGATTTGAGTGATTCAAATTTCTGGGTAAAGAATGGCCAAAAAGCTACAACTTTCGTGTTTTAAATTTTCATAATTCGTCCTTTAAACTAGACAAAATTACAGCCGAAAATGCCGAAAATTTTAAAAAAATTAACACCCACTTAAAAAGCGTGAAAAAAATATGCAATTCACATATCAAAATATATGCCAAATTAAAGAGAATTAAATTTTAAAAATTATGGTGAAATTTGTTTTTTATAAAAGTTTGTCGTAAAGAAAGTTATTTACGTTTAAATTTTAGGGTGGAATTAAATAAAATTGCCAAATGGCCAAAACACCATCTAATAAAAATTACTAAGAAAAAATGGATGAAGTGGGTGAGGGACACGTGACACTAGGTGATTTGCTTTACAAACTTTTTAATTTCTTCCACTTTCTAGTGGATCGCAACTCAAACGGGGTAATGTGTTGACCTATTTAATACATACTCAACACAAACGCATGACCGTCCCATGGATTTTGAGGGCCTTGTGCTTTGGTAAGAAATTGCCGACTATTGAGATGTCGTGCATTATATTGTGATGTTATTATTCATAATTATCAAGTAGGCGCGTCAATATGATTTATGTGACACATATACGAAAATTTTATATTTATAATTGCAAGATGTATTATAACGTATAAGAGCCTAAGGTGTGGTCACCTAAGGTTAAAGTTTAACATTTGTCACGTCAGTGCCACATTAGCTTTAACATTTCACTTTAACACAACAAAAAAACACCCTTTATCATAACATTCCCAAGGTTACACCTTAACTCACATATTTTCAAATTCAACCCCTAAACTAAAATAAACACTTTATTTATTAAAAAAACATAACCTTAACTTAAACATATTACAATACGAAATATAAAATAGCTAAAAAAATTACAACGAAAAAAAAATAACGAAACATAGCAAATATTTATTCATCATCGCCGCTCTCTTGTTGTTGTTGTTGTTGTTGTTGTTGTTGTTGTTGTTGTTGTTGTTGTTGTTGTCATTCAAGATTGTTGTGCCAAACATGCTCCATAAGGTCCATTTGGAGTTGGGTATGTGTTTCTCGGTCGCTTATTTCTTTTTCCTTACGATGGTGAGTATCACATCTTTCGACCCATCTTTGTTGCCTCAAACGTGCTGACTGATCCACCCACATTTCGTTATAGTCACGTAATGCAAATTTTTGATCTTTTATAATCATGTTATGCAAAATAATGCAAGAATACATGATTATACGTATCTTGACAATTTCCATTTGACGTGTCGGTTGTTGTATTATACCCCAACGTCCTTGAAGCACACCAAAAGCACGTTCAATATCCTTTCGGGCACTTTCTTGTTTCTTTTTAAAGTAAGTATGTTTTTCGTCAGTTGTTGACGAGAAGGATTTGACGAAAGTTGCCCACTGTGGTAAATTCCGTCAGCCAAGTAATACCCATGTTCATACCTAGTTCCATTGACCATATAAGGCACTCTTGGGGCAACGTCAGCAAGTATGTCGTCGAATAACGGAGAGTTATCTAAAACATTAATATCGTTATTCGCCCCCGCCATCCCAAAAAATGCATGCCAAATCTATAAATCTTGAGAAGCAACAGCTTCAAGCATAATTGTTGGGTATTTTTTATCACCCCTACCAAATTGCCCTTGCCAAGCCACCGGACGATTTCTCCATTCCCAGTACATACAATCAATGCTACCAAGCATTCCCGGAAAACCATGACACTCTTCATGTCATTGATAAATATTTTGAATGTCGGCCCATGTTGGTTTTCTTAAATACTCTGGCATAAACAAATCAATAATGCATTTGTTAAAATTATCAAGACAATCACGTGAAGTATGCTCACCCATTTGCAGGTATTCATCAAACGCATCGGTGAGGTGTCGTACGCCAATTGGCGTATGGCAGACGTACACTTCATAAGAACACTTAAACTCATTCGACCCATAGAATCGGGTGATTGCCTAAAGAAATTAAAATGATCTGGAATATTTTCGGAAGTATAAGATTCAATACCTTCGACTATTTGCAGAAATAGTTTCCGGCCCATACGAAATCTTCTACGAAAATTCCGGTTCGAATACTTACAACCTTCAATGAAATAGTCGTTACACAGACGTTCTTCTGCAATCTCACGTTCACGATATATATGGGTACGAGTTAAGCGAGGTTGAAATGCTTCTTGTTCCAACTGTTGCTGATAC
The DNA here is from genome assembly GCA_019973895.1 of Chrysanthemum seticuspe. Classification (NCBI taxonomy): domain Eukaryota; kingdom Viridiplantae; phylum Streptophyta; class Magnoliopsida; order Asterales; family Asteraceae; genus Chrysanthemum; species Chrysanthemum seticuspe. Next base: position 88,287,541 of record BPTQ01000001.1, on the reverse strand, counting down.
TCGTATGCGGCCATCATAAATTCGAAGTTAGTTTCGTCATCAACGTCTGACCATTGCTGAGGTAATTCATCAATTTGATTCGGATCAATTGTGAATGAACTTGAATTTGAATTATGGAAGTGTGAGAGGAAGTATATAAACTTGAATTTGAATTATGGAAGTGTGAAAAAAAATGGTGTTTTAGTTGGGTATTTATAGTGGTAAAAAAATGGTTTTGATTCTTTTTTATTTTTATTTTAGTAGTTGTTTGAAACGGGGGCGGGGGAGGGGGGGGGGGGGGTAAAGTATTTTTTTTAAACAAATGCTCTAACGCATGTTAACGTGCCATGTTTAACGCGGATGTTGGCGTGGGTAACGGGCAATAACGACGGCGCGTTACCCATTAACGCTTGCCAAGCGTTACCACACCGTTTGCTATAAGTAGCAAAAGGTATTAAAACAACATTAATCAAGCTTTTTTACACCGTCAGCCCACCTTCGAAAACCTTTATAAACAAAATAATATAACATTTGTAAAATAGTTTTAAGTGAGGGTATACAAAAAACATTGGTTTAGCGTAAAGTGAAAAAGACAATAAATATTAGGGGTTTAAAATGTACATGGCTCAAATCGGTCATTTTCTTCCTACTACTCTCAGCCAGTGGCGGAGCCAGGAAATGCAATTACAGGGGACATCGAGCAATAAGAGTGTTTTTAGCGTAACATGAAATAATCGGGTCGGGTTAGATATAAGGCAGCAAAAGTGTTACTCTTCGATGCAACACTTATATATCATATCCGGGTGATAACGTGAAATTGTTTATAAAATATTTGTTTTGTAATTTCAACTAGCTTTTTCTAAAGGCCTGTAGGTTGATGATAGATTAAAAAAATTCTAATCTCTTAAATAATGTTAAACCTTAGGCTAGGCACAATAAGGGTGACAACCAACTTGGTTGTCAAGGTTGCTTGAGGGTCGTCTTTATTGTGGCTCCAAGGTCGTCAAAGGTTGTCGGTCATGGTTTTGGGTATGAGGGTTGGCCAGACAACCCAGGTTGTGTGGTTGTTTGTGTGTGTGTTTTAATAATTAAAATGTATTTTTGTGAGGTATGTTTTTTATAGTGTAGGTCACCTTAGTGCCTAAAATGTTGTCTTTAGGTTGCATGAGAGAGAAAACTGATGTGGCAGGAAAGATAAGGGTTGATGAGGGTTGTTATTGGGGGTAGCCTTATACGTTAATATGTTAACTTAAATTTTGAAAAACATTATTAAAATATTCATGAGCCAATGAAAGACGAAGAGGTATTACAGTATCAATTGTACACCTTTTTTCTTTTATTTCATAAATAATCTATACTACTTTATAATAGATTTAGGATTTGCTAAAAGAAGTAGTCTTAAAAATGTAGACCAAAAACATTTTCTTATTAAAAAATAATAAGCCATTAGTCAATAACAATACATGAAATAGCAAATGATCAATACATTAAAAGCCCTGTAATAAAGAAAGACTTTATGACCAAAAATTAAACATTGAACATTTATATAAATGCTAGAATTTGAAAAACAAAACTGCTATCTATTTACTATATTAATTTAAACGTTTTGCAAGAAGAAATCTTTACTCCGAACCTAATATTTACCAACTGCTGAAAAAAAAAAAAAAAAAAAAAAAAAACTTGAAACAAAATTCTCACCGGAAACTATAATGACACGGGTACCCGCTGCTGCAACGCACGAATACCCGACTAGTTAATAACTAATACAGTTAATATAAAACATTTAATACCCACTAGGCTTTTTTTGTGATAGACCCACTCAACCATCCCCACCACCATGTAACTTTTCAAAGTCCCAAGTTGTTTTTCTCCATTTATTTCGGTGATGAAAACCACCACGAAACAAATTGAAGAGGACTCTTATTGTTGATCTCACAAAGTGTAGAGGGCATTCGAATTATTTACCTGAGGGCACCGGACTTTTTTTCGACCATATTTACTATTTTTCCTGTAAATTTTGTGTGTCCGCTGGAGCTCCGTTGGGGGCAGCGCCCCCCACTACTTAGCAAGTAGCTACGCCCCTGCTCTCAGCATTCACACTGCTTCACCTTCTACCTCAGCGCCACATTAGCTTTCTTTATTCCCTCATTCCTTTACCTTTCATTTAAAAATTCACTTTTATACAAACATACCCACTAAATACCTCACGCATATTCACACATCAAATAATAAATAATAAAAATACAAAAAGACCCCACACTTGCACGAATTCATATATGGTGAAACACTAACCTTTCGTACACCTTGCCCCGTGAAGGCTTCCGCTCCCAACAGCAATGCCGTGTAAAAGGTGGCTTGCCGTCCATTGATGGCACTAGTCTTATGAAAATCGTTGCACATGTTCCTTGTGTTTTAAATCACATGAAGCTAGTCAATTTGAGCTCATTTGAAACAAATCAAACTTTCTTTCAAATCCATTTATGGCCATAACATAATAAAATGATGGACAATGCTTAAAAATTATTGTGCCTCTGAAAAAATGGAGGCCCTGAGCGGTCGAGGACCCTGCACATGCTCAAATTCGGCCTTGCCCAAACGAGGCTCGTTTATTAAATGGGTTAGATGGGCTAACCTGTAAACCTGTTTGTCCTCAACCCAAACCTGGTTAACTTCATGTCGAGTTCGTGTCATGACGAGAATTACCACCCATAGTACAGTAAAACCTCTATAAATTAATACTCGATAAATTAATAACCTCGATAAAATTAATAATTTGTCCAATCCCAACTTGGGAACAGTACAAATTTGGACTCCAATCGATAAAATAATATTTTTTTTGAAACCCCAGTATATATATATTAGTCCCAACGAAACTATAAATTAATAATCACTAATAATTCTATATATACGTATATATGTGTGTGTGAGAGAGAGAGAGATACGCTTCTAAATCCTAAGATTGTTTAGTAAAATGAATCTATAGTCACTTGTTTTTTTTTGTTGATCTTTAAATTTATATTGAGTTTATCATAAAATCTTCTTATTGAACTAAAGAGTTGATGTGTTATCTTCTCGTATTGCAAAAAAAAAAATGTTAATTTTATTTTCATAAAGTGTGAATGCGTATTTATAAAATGTTAATTGGAACTTTTTTTTCAAATTTATTTTTCGTCTCTAATGAGTATAAATTGTAACTAGCTGGTATATTAGACTTGAAAATTTAAAGTCATCCGTAAAACCTCTTTAAATTAATAAATTATTAATTTATCGATATAATAATATCTCGCTAAATTAATAAAATATCCTGGTCCCAACACTATTAATTTATAGAGGTTTTACTGTATTATCAATATATAATCTCTTTTTGAGCGTAGCTTTAGCATCCATGCTTTATATATGGTTGAGTCATGATTCATAAATACCAGTTTTGGATATTGAAACAGTTTAGACTTGATAAATCAGACATTGAGGAAAGTTTGTTAAAAAAAAGGTTATTACCTGACTATATTAACATGTTCACCACATACACCTAACCTGTCAAAACTATAGTAGCTAAATAATTATATAAAATAATTATGGTTTATATTTGTTTGTCCCTTTTATGATTTTCAGGTGTCATTCACATTTAGGTAAGTTGTACATCATCATAATATACCCGCTTGTACATGACCAGAGAAGTCTGGCAAAAAGACTAAAAGAGTAATGCATCAACTTCAGCAAGTTATGTTTCTCGTAAAAAGATGACAGTCGTTCTGGAAAATAGGTATATGGGATCACAAGAAGAATAACATGTATCAAGAAAAAGAAGTAACAAGTTACTAGCATACATCTTGTATTTGACGATAATTAAAGCAACGGAAAGAGAGGAAAAAAAAGGTTTAAGGATTAAAGAAGAAGGATTACCAAACATTGAGAACAAAAGCAACAAGGAGCATATAATATGTATCACAAGACAGTTAAACTAGCTAAAAAGGTACCCTATGCCTCTCATGAATAGAACACTACCAGGCTTTATAAACTCATAATTCTTGTACTCGTGCATACTTGGTGTTGATTCTCTTGAGTCTTGATGGCTGGTTAAAAGCACATACTGCACAAGAAAGTAATCTTGTAGAGAAGGCCAAATGTCTGATTCCTTGATGATCAGCTTAAGCAACTATACATCTAAATCGTATTGCATCCGGCCACTATCGTGTGATCTTTTATCGTCTAGCTGTAAGTGGTGTGGTAGTGTGAGATGACCAAATAACATATACATAAATTGCTGCGATTGTGAATCACAGTAAGGTTGGAGAAAAGAATGATTGGCCCGTAGTCGCCATGCCTGCAAAAGTAATTCAATAAAGGTTGTTTGTCTAAAGATATACCCAATAATATGTGAAGATATGTTAAAACTTGGGGTATTAATCTGTGGCAAACATGTCATTCTATCAATTGCTAATGGTCTTCAAGTTATGTTCAGTGCAGGCTTATTACAGGGGTTAATCATGGACAAAGCATAAAAGATTTAAAGTTCCAAGAAGCTCGTTTCTGCTGAAGCATTTATCATTTCTGCTGATGAGTCATTTATAGCCGTTAGAGGGGTCTTTGTGTATCTTAATCTCCTATTTAATAAGTCCCTTAATCTAGGGTTAGATATACTTGAGTGTGCAGTCATTGTCTCACACTTTTCTCTTCTTTCTGATCATTTCATTGATCTTGTCTCTTCTTTGTATTTGTATGGTTATTGTCTCATTGACATTAATCTGATCTTGTAACACTTTGGATATTATTGTTGATATAATCTAAGCCGACTATTGAGGCTTAGGTTTGAATAAAAGATCTACGGTTTATTTATTGTTGCTGATACTTTCGTACATGGTATCAGAGCGTCAGGCTCATAATCATTATTGATTCTACATCCAAGGGTTTCTTTGTGGAAACTTGGGAACATCTCTTCAGCAACAACTTGGTGGTCTGGGGTTATTGCTACTGGCATAATCACTGGTTAGTTCTTATTGTGATTTGTTCTTTCCGCTGCATATTGCTCTGTAAGTCTAAGTCTAATCTCTTCTTCAAACAAACAGTACTTAAGTCTTTGTGGGTGCAAACGGGGTAAACTAACATCTTGATCTGCCATCTCTGAGTGGTATGAATACCTGCTCTGGTTTACCCTAGTCCACAGGCTTGGTGCTTGTTGTTTCTTAATTACAAAGTCTTATTTATTTCTTTATCTGTCTATCTACTCTTCTTATTATATCTGTCTGTCTTATTATTTGCATTATGGCTATTGGTGATGATAATATTGGTGGTGGTGGTGGTTCTTCCACTGAGAAAAGCTTATTTGGTGATGCTTTGTATTTACACCCCAATAACACCAATGGTACTCCCATTATTTCTATCAAACTCACTGGAACGGAAAATTATAAAATATGGAATATGGCCATGACATTTGCCTTAAGGAACCATAATAAGTTAGGGTTTATTGATGGTACTTGCATAAGAGATGACTCAAAACCTAGTCTTGCTAATCAATGGGATACTTGTAACTCTGTTGTGGTTACCTGGATTCTTAACTCTCTTAGTCCTGAATTATTTGCTGGTGCTATCTATGCTAAAACTGCTTATGAAATGTGGAATGATCTTAAAGATACTTATGATAAGGTTGATGGTTCAGCTATTTTTAATTTGCATAAAAATATAAACTCTCTTAGTCAAAGTGGGTCTTCTCTTGCTGATTATTACAACAACCTTAACTCTCTATGGAAACAATTTGATTGTATGATTAGCTTGCCTCCATGCACTTGTGAGGCTGCAAAACATTTTGAAAAACACAATCAGCTAATCAAATTAATGCAATTTCTTATGGGTCTTGATGACACTTATGTTCCTATCAGAAGTAATATTTTAACCAGAGACCCTTTGCCTAATGTCAAAACTGCTTTCTCTATTGTCTCTGGAGAAGAATCTCACAGAAATGTGTCATCTGGGAATAGTTCTGCTAAACCCAATGCCACTGCTTTTGCTGCAAAAACTTTTGATAGTGGAAAAATTTTTGATAACAAAAAAGGATCATTCAACAACAATTTCAATAAAGGGTCTGGTTTTAATACTGGTAACAGTTCAAATAACAGAGGACCAAACATGAATCTCAAATGTACTAACTGCAAAAAACCTGGTCACACTGTTGATAGATGTTATGATCTTGTTGGTTATCCTGTTGGATATGTTAAAAAGAACTTTAATGCTAAACCTTTCAGCAGTAACAATGTTTCCACTAATACTAATCGTATCACTGATAATAGTGCTAGCAACACTCCTGTTTCTTTGTCTAATGAACAGCTCTCCAGACTTATGAGTCTTCTTAATGACAACAATGTGTCTTCTGCTAATGCCAACATGGCAGGTAAAAAATTTTCAGGAACCTTCTTTAATGGCAGTGTTAAGTTTAACATAAACTTCAACAAATTTTTCAACAACAACACAAAAACCTTATCTGGAAACATCAGTCTTGGTTGGATTGTTGACTCTGGTGCAAATCAGCACATGACTGTTTCTGCCAAATTTTGAATTAATGTTGTTGACATTTCAAATCTTGGTCTAACTGTTGGACATCCCAATGGTACTCAGGCCCTAATCACTAAAATAGGTGACTTAAAAGTTAATAATGACCTAACTCTTTTTGATGTTCTGGTTGTTCCTGAGTACAATGTCAGTCTGCTGTCTGTTCATAAGATTGCTAGAGACAATAAGATGTTTGTTGGGTTTAATGAATCTAATTGCTATATACAGGATTCACATCAAAAAAGGATTGTGGGGATTGGTAAACAATGCAATGGGTTATATATGTTTGATATTGATTCTACATGTAAGATTACTTATAATAACTGCATTTCTGTTTGTCATGTTTCTAGAAATCTCTGGCATCAAAGACTTGGTCATCCCTCTGACCAAGTCCTACATATACTTAAATCCACTCTTAAACTTGATAGCTCATCTGAATCTGACCATCTTTGTGATACTTGCAACAAAGCTAAACAAACCAGGGAACCATTCCCTCTAAATGAACATAAATCAAATAAAATTGTTCAACTTGTTCATCTAGATGTATGGGGACCATATAAAGTCACTAGCAGAGATGGTTACAAATATTTTTTAACTATTGTTGATGACTATTCTAGGGCAGTGTGGGTTTATATGCTTAAGGGAAAGGATGATGTTTATGTTTCCATTGTTAACTTTACTCATATGCTATCAAATCAATTTGAACACAATGTTAAGATTTTCAGAAGTGATAATGGGACAGAATTTGTCAATAATAAACTTCAACACTTCTTTCATGAAAAAAGGAATTCTACATCAAACCTCTTGTGTTTATACACCACAACAAAATGGTATTGCAGAAAGGAAACATAGGCATCTCCTTAATGTGGCTAGATCCCTTATGTTTCAGGGGGAATTACCTTTATATCTTTGGCCTGAATGTGTTCTAACTGCTGCCTATGTCATAAACAGGTTACCCTCTTTAGTTCTGTCTGGCAAGTCCCCCTTCTCCCTTGTGTATGGGCATGACCCTTCACTCTCTCTCCTTAGAGTCTTTGGCTGTTTATGCTATGCTACCATTCTCAACATCTCTGATAAATTTGGTAGTAGGTCTGAGAAAAGTGTCTTTATTGGTTATTCAAATGAGAAAAAAGGTTATAAACTTTTGAGCTTAGAAACAAAAAATATCTTTTATTCCAGAGATGTCAAATTTTGTGAAACTGTTTTTCCCTTTAAAATGAAAAATACTTTGTCAAAACCTTTTGTTGAAACGTATGTGCCTAAAGATTTAAACCATAAAAATTTCTTTGACTCACAAACAAGTCCCAATGATGAAGGGAGAGTGGCATCCTATGATGATGGCACAGTGTTGAGTCATCCTTCTAGGGATGATGAACCTGTTGCAATGTCTATAGATGATAATACACACCCTGAGGGCACCATATCACATGAATCACATCCTGCTGATGCATCTTCTGATTTTGCTGATACATCATCTGATTCAAATCAGAACTCTGAACAAGAAAGAGGCTTGCCAGCCACCACTGCTAGAAGGTCAACCAGAGTTTCTAAGTTGCCCAGTAACCTTAATGACTTTATTGTAGAAGGGAAAGTCAAATATGGTGTTGAAAAGGTTGTTAGTTATTCTAACCTAAACAAAGATAATCACTGCTTTGCTTCTAGTCTTAATAAAAGTATTGTACCTACCTGTTATGAAGAAGCTATCCTTGATAGTAATTGGGTTGATGCTATGAACTCTGAAATTGAGGCCTTAAATGAAAATCATGCTTGGGATATAACTGATCTCCCACCTAATAGAACTCCCATTGGTTACAAATGGATCTTTAAAATCAAATATAAAGCCAATGGTGAAGTTGATAGATACAAGGCTAGATTAGTTGTTAAAGGTTATAACCAAAGGGAAGGAATAGACTATGATGAAACTTTTTCTCCTGTTGTGAAAATGTCTACTGTTAGATGTCTTATTGCCTTAGCTGTGAAAAACAAATGGCTTCTTTTCCAACTTGATGTTAACAATGCTTTCTTGTATGGAGATCTTGATGAGGATATCTATATGACCATCCCTAAGGGGTTCTGTAATGAGAACAATAAGAATAAAGTTTGCAAACTTGTCAAGTCTCTATATGGCCTAAAACAAGCTCCCAGGAAATGGAATGAAAAACTTGTCAGTGTTTTAAAGGAAAATAATTTTGTTCAATCTGTCAATGATCATTCTTTGTTCACCAAAACAGAGAATAACAAGTTTATTGCTCTGCTTGTTTATGTGGATGATATTGTACTTACTGGAAACTGTATTGATGAGATAAACCTATTCAAAGAGTTTCTAAAATCAAAATTTCATATCAAAGACTTGGGAAACTTAAAATATTTTCTTGGCATTGAGGTTTTAAAAACTGGGAATGACATTTGTCTCTCCCAAAGAAAATACTGTCTTGAACTCCTCAAAGGATTTGGTCTTCTTGGATGCAAACCTGTGTCCACTCCTATGGAACCCAACTCTGTCCTTCCATACATTCCCACTGCTGATGATCCTTTACTTGTCAACATCACTGGTTATCAGAAGTTACTTGGGAAACTTATCTATCTCACCCATACAAGACCTGACATCTCATACTCAGTTTGTAACACCCCCAAATTTGGTATACGCAGCGGAATTAAGGTTGGGGTATTACTTCATGGAGCACAGTCATAATAATAGATAAACGGCTCAAAAGAAACGTTTTATATAAAACAGTTATCATTCATTTATTTAAATCAGAGTTTACATAATAAAGGTCCCAAAGGAAATACGGAAATACATAGTTTTATTCTTGTGAATGATAACAAAAATGGACGCCCTTTTATAAAAGAAAGTCCATTGCCACTCCGTGCCAGATCGTGCTTTAGTTTCCTGAGATAAAACATGCTAAAAAGTCAACACAAAGGTTGAGTGAATCCATAGTGTTTGCATAATAATCAGTTGAACACAAGATAAGCAGTAGTAAAATCAGTAATATTGCAGTACCGTATATTGCCCTAAGTCTCATGACACACAAACCTTAACAGTACGGCATCATAGTAATGAACTAATGATGTAAGTTACTGACATCATAGAGATGATGAAAGTAACAATGCCCTCCGGTAGGAGTTTGCCATTCTCCTAGTATTCTCAAATAACGTGCATTTGGTTACCTATCCGGCTAACACAAATGGGGCGTCAACTGCCAATAGATCTATTCACGATATTCGCGTTCACTCGCAAGTGATTAATGGTTCATGATATGAGGGACTTTTAGTGGCATCAGTAGGTAACTTAGGCAATATCATTCAGGATAGCATACAGAAAAATACTTGTGTTCGGTTTTTGTAGCATGTATCTCCCCACGAGTTTAGAAAACAAATATGTAAAAGTGGGACTATGAACTCACCTCGGTGTTAATACAATCTGGATGGAAAACAAATTAGATATTTTGAACAAACTGCTCCAACTCGCGACCTGAGTTAGTATATCATGTATTTAGCATTCGTATTCAAGTTTATGCGACGGAAATGTTATATAGATAACATGAAGTCTCTACAAAAATTAAATATGCTTATCATACTTATTATTATGACTCAAACGATTAATAATAAGTTTTTATCAAAACCAAAATTGTTAAATAAATTTTATTTCCAAAATATTATATTTTACAATTTTAAATATTTACAGTTTTTACCCTTGTTCTTTCAAAAATGACACTTTAAACCCTCAACTATGGGTTATTGACAAAATCAGTCCTTATATATTTAACTTCACAAAAATTACATTTTTAGTCCAAGGAAACTTTATTTTACAAATATTATTATTTTTATGCTTAAGATTTTATAAGGAATTTTTACTTGTTTTTGGACAAAAGTACGGGTGTATAAAAACGAGGCCTTAATAGGTTTTTACTACGTTCTTAATCCTTTCAAGAGTATGTCCGGTGGTCTTTCTAATGGTTCAAACTAGAGGTCTAAATCTTACACGGTTTGGTCACAATGATTTTACAAAGTAAGGGGTTTATGTGCTTTTTGTTGTTTTTGGGTAATAACGGGGCTAAAAGAGGACAAGTTTTACACGAGGCAAGCTAGTGTCTCTACATCGAATTTGACCCTTCAAACACTATGTTGTAAGCTCTTTTAAATGGTATAAGTCTCACGTCCTAGTTCTCTTTGATTAGAAAGACACAAGTCCACGAATATGGCCACTTGGCCACGACGGGTTTTATGAAATTTGAGTTTTAACCTATACCTTTTGCATGTGACCTTGTAAAATATTGTTTCACCCATTTCTAATGTTTCTAATACAGTTCCTAATCAAATTTATCAAAATCCCATGTTTTTCTCATACATTTATTAAAAATAACTTTTTGGTGTTTACTATTTTGGCCAAAATGAAAGATTGGTTTTAATCATGGCGACTAGGCTTTTCAACCGGTTCATGGGGGAGTTTTTTAGTATCCCGGGTGGTCTTTACAACGATACCTTGGATGACCCTAGTACCTCTAACACCAAGTAGATAAAGGCGGGGCAAGTTGGGGGGTAAGGCCTTTTTTAGGCGCCATGACCAGAAACAGAAAAGAAACAGAAACTGTTTTAAACTTGGCGAGGATTAGGACTTAGGTTTAGGTTTTTAATACTGATCATGTGACATCCTTAGTGACTAATCCTAATAGTGTTTACCCTAACCAATACCTCAAAATGAACTTGTTTTTATGTACATGCGTTTTTATCAGAAAGTTGTACAATCTCATGTTTTTGTTTAGTGTTATAGGCTATAAGTTATATTAACATTATTAAATGATGTACGTTATATAAAAATGATTAAATAAAGAGTGTGAGATACTTACCAACAATATTATGATGAAACTTGAAATTTTCTCCTAATAGCTGCTAATTACTCCAAGTACTTCCCTTCTTCTATACTTTTCTTTAGCCCTATTCTTACACTACTTAAGTAAAGTTTCAGAATGTATGAGACTATGGAAGTTAATATATGGGGCGTGTGATGTGTGAGGGATATGGCATTGTGTGTGTGATGGATGGGACTCCAAGAGTGAGGGGGGGGGGGCGTTATTTATAGGCTTGAGGGTGCATGAATTCCAAAGGTGCAAGGTCACCTTGTCTAGCAAGATAAGGGACAAGGTGATGTGTTCCATACACATGGGAGGTGCACATGAGTTCAAGGGGACATGTATTGGTGTGGTAAAACTCTAGCCAAGAGTTTTACCCACCATCTTTGACTATGGTAAAAATCCCAAGGTAAATGGTTGATGTGTAACATTTAGGTGCAAGAGATGTTGTAGTGGCTCATATTTTTACATGTAGAGCTTATGTAACTTAGTAGTAACTAGATAATTCATTTCAAATCATGGTTACAAGGGGGGGGGGGGGGCGTAGGCTTCTAAGGGTGGTATTCTAGGTTTATTAAGTTGTACCTATTGTAAGTACTAGTTAAGTTACTTAGTTAGTCTAGATAAAATCTATTTTAGATTAATCTATAAGTAATAAATAAAAGCAAGGTTTAAGTATAATTTATACATTAACATTATTTTATTGTACTTTACTAAAAATGAAATACATATTTAAGACTTGTGCTTTGAAAGGTTTGTACATTGTGCTTAGAATTAAGTACACTAAGGTTTATAATGAATTTTTAAGTTAATTAAATACCTTTATGCATCAATGCCTTGTACATTGGTTTAATAAACTTGTACCTTGGAAATTGGTAAATGTTTCATTTATATTTTTAAATTTTTAGTTTGTGATTTTATTTACATAAAATCATAAGCTTTGCATATTAAGGTTTTATCCCGGAAATACCTTAGAGTTAGGGTTTTTATGCTTTAAACTTGTACATTAAGTTTAATGGTTTGCACATTAGGTTTTATGACGTAATATCGTAATTGTTATGGAACTTTAAGAAAACCCTAATTCACTTAGTGACATTTTATTGTGAAATGACACAAATGATATAAGGATACTTTTTACCGAACATTCCGTATATTATGTGAAAGCACAACTAGCATGAATGACCATGCCGGGAAATTTCAAGTAAGACATAAGAGTGATGTTGTGAGACTTCCATTGTCGCATAAGTGTGTGTATATCAAAAGCATTAGCTATGAGAGTGAGCAGTTTGTGAGTGCGGCTTATTATCTAATTGTAGGAAAAAAAAATGTACGTAGAAAATGAATTACTACTAGTATAAAGATGGATTTTTACCGGTGGTTACACAGTTCATTGTCTGGCATAATATATGCATTCTTCTTTGAAATCTCATCTAGAATGTGCCCTCAATGTTCTGAGATATCTAAAAGGAGCTCCAGGAAAAGGTCTAAGGTACAATTTCAGCAAGTCTGAAAATCATCTTGAAGGATATAGTGATGCAGATTGGGCCAAATGCAAGAAAACCAGAAAATCTGTCACAGGTTATTGTGTTTTCTTTAATGATTGTTTGATCTCATGGAAAAGTAAAAAACAAAACACTCTTTCAAAATCTTCCACAGAAGCAGAGTATAGATCTATGTCTACTGCTGCCTGTGAAATCATTTGGATTCAAAAAATCTTAAAAGATCTAAAAGTTGATATCAACCTCCCTGTTAATCTTTTTTGTGATAACAAATCTGCTTTACAACTTGCTGTCAATCCTGTTTTCCATGAAAGATAAAAACACTTTGAAATTGATGTCCACTTCATCAGGGAAAAAACTGCAAGAGGTGTTATAAGTGCCAAAAAGATTGGCTCTTCAAACCAAACTGCAGACATACTTACTAAAAACCTCCCTGTTTATCAGCATAAATTCTTGTGTGAAAAATTGATATTGTTTGATATGTTTGCCCATCAGATTAAGGGGGAATGTTAAAACTTGGGGTATAATCTGTGGCAAACATGTCATTCTATCAATTGCTAATGGTCTTCAAGTTATGTTCAGTGCAGGCTTATTACAGGGGTTAATCATGGACAAAGCATAAAAGATTTAAAGTTCCAAGAAGCTCGTTTCTGCTGAAGCATTTATCATTTCTGCTGATGAGTCATTTATAGCCGTTAGAGGGGTCTTTGTGTATCTTAATCTCCTATTTAATAAGTCCCTTAATCTAGGGTTAGATATACTTGAGTGTGCAGTCATTGTCTCACACTTTTCTCTTATTTCTGATCATTTCATTGATCTTGTCTCTTCTTTGTATTTGTATGGTTATTGTCTCATTGACATTAATATGATCTTATAACACTTTGGATATTATTGTTGATATAATCTAAGCCGACTATTGAGGCTTAGGTTTGAATAAAAGATCTACGGTTTATTTATTGTTGCTGATACTTTCGTACAAGATAGTCCTACGCCAAGTTGGACATTCAAAGATTTTACTTTAAAATCCAATAAAGCCGGTCTAGAAAAAAATTTAATATATAAAATAGAATATGTCCAAGTAAGTCTCGTAGACTCTTGGTACTAAAGATTTTGCAACTGATTATGCAAAAAATGATTATCAATTCCCAATTACAGGTCTACAATTGCAGTCATTCCACAAATATATATACAGTAATTAACAAGCTTTCTATTGCTTTATTTCGCAAAGTCATTAACTGTTGGCATAAATTCTATTACTACACACGAAAGTGATATTTTAGAAAAGGCCAAAAGTCCGATTCCTTGATGAGTAGCCATTGGATCCATGGTTTATGTAATTCACTAAAGTCTGATCTTTTATTGTCTGGCTGTAACTTGTGTAGCAGAAATAACCAATACACAAACTACTGGGACTGTGAATCATAGTGAGGTGGGTCGAAAAAGAGATGTTGGGGCTGTGGGTCATCATGCCTGCAAAAGTAATTCAGCAAGTGCCAGTCATTAAACAATATGTACTAAATGGTATCAGATATGTAATGACAGCTAAGGAACCATGATTGTAGTAAACTGCAGCGAAGAGTCATAACGTACCAGCTGGAAGTCAGAAAAAAATGGGGTTGCTTGCGAAGTTGCCCATTCGATGAAGTCAATTTGTATGTAATTCAACCTAGTCTAGAAAAGAAGCAAATATTAGAAAATATCCGAGTAAATCCTATAATTTTATAAATAATTATACTTCAGAAACTGTTTCCAAATAGTCAAAATTCCATATCCAAAGTCGAATAAGAGATGAAGGAAGATGAAGATGAGACAATTCACTCCAATTAGTCGCTGCTTCTTTTTCACCGAATAAGCTTAGATCAACTAGTGAGGTTGGAAACTTCTGTGGGCCCCATTCTGAGATGGGCTTCTTCAACCGCGCAATTGAAAGGTCACGCAACTTGGGAGGCCAAAGCCCAGCTGTTGGAACATCCATACTTGGACAACCCTTTATATCCAAATCTGTTAACGAGGTGAGACTCTGCAATTGGAGGTCTGCAAATAATGACTCCCCCGTAATTTTACAATTCCATATTGTCAATCTGGTGAGGTGAATGAAGTTACCCCCAAAATCAATGATCGATGCCACATTTGGATGATCTGTTATCCATACAGTTTCAAGCAGTGGCATGCTTTTGCTATTGACATGTAACATATTCTTCTTTCCTCCTTCTCCCAACTCCTCCTTTATCATTAGTTTCTTACAATACTGAATGTTAACTCCCTTGAGGTTCTGCCCCCCTTCCATTGAGAAGAAGGAGACACATGTAATTGAATCACAAATACCGATTTCCAACGTCTCAATGTTGTTTGGACAACTTAAATGCTTGAAATTTTCACAACCGAGTACCACTAACGATCTAAGAGATGAAAGGAGGTTGCTCCCATAATTGTACTCCTCCTCATCTTTCTCCCCTAAACTCACCAATTTTTTACACCAACGTACTTCCAACCTCCTTAAATTCACGAGAGCCTTACTACTTGCCTCTGCTTCTTTTGATTCCCACAAATATCTTATTTCATCACAGCTTCTGACTTCAAATTCTTCAACTGCCTTAAGATCCAATATAACACCCCTCCACACCTCGTTAGTAAGCCCTGAGATAGATTTTATTATCAACTTGGTAACTGATGGAGCTGCATGAACCAGACTTCTCACCACACCATTCCCGCATTTTTCTATTTTTAGAACCCTTAGTGAAGGTAGTGCTTCAATCGAGACTTCAACCAAATTAGGACAACCTTCTATATTGAGCTCTTGAAGGCATGGAAACACAGAATCTCCAACACCACTTCTGCTATTGGCTGACCATACCTCCCACCCCAACATATTTCCGAAACTTAGACTTTCAAGTGAAGGAAATGCAAGGCCAGTACCAAAAAACTCTGAACCAACAACTTTTACATCACCCATTTCTTGAATAGATAACTTCTTAAGTGACTGTAGTTGCCCGAGTGGCGGTAGAGATGTACACTGTTTACAGCCACTTATAGACACACGAGCCAACTGACGAAACGAGGGATCTCCGACCCATTTTGGAAACTCTAAACCCAGATACTTCACAATGCCTAGCCTCTTCAAACAATCATTATATGGCTTCAATGCATCAAGGACATGGTTTTCAGTTGTGTCATTTCGGGAAGCATCTAATACGTCACTCCATTCCACCTCTAACTCAGTAAGCCTCTTTTGTGATAAGTCTGCTTCTCTTGCTTCAGTTGCGGTTTTTTACTTTTTCCAGGCCCTCAATGGAAACTTTCCCATGAAGATTCTCAAAATCTTTAAGGTTGGTTATTGAAAAGTCATTTTCTCCTCCAATAATGATTTTTGAAAGAGTTTGTAGGCTTTTCAACTTAGCAATCCCTAATGGCAAGTCTTTTAAAAGCGGAGTATCTCTAATGTCTAGATGCCGCAAATTCTTTAACTTTAAGAAGCTTTTAGGCAAACTAGTTAAGCTAGAACACCCAAAAACTATCAAGGTCTCTAAGTTATAGAGATTACAAACATTTTCAGGTAAATGTTTGATTTTAGTTCGAGATAAATTAAAATACCGCAAGTGTCTCAAACTACCAATAGACTCTGGTACCTCACTTATCTCATAACCACTCAAACTTATAACCCTTATCAATGGTAGCTGGGGAAGTAAGTCAGCCAAAACCTTATTCGACAAGTAGTAATTTTGCCACCTTTCTTTCACCCCTACAGACAATAATGTTCTCAAACCTTTAGCTCCTTCAATTCCCTCAAACTTCTTGTAAGCTACATATTCCTCACAAATAAATGACATATGACGACACTTATTCAAAGCTTGTTTCCTAACATTCTTTCCCAATTGCTTCTCTAACCTAAAATAGAAATCTCCAGCAACAGAGGTGGCCAAATCATTCATCAAATCATGCATAACAAACAAAGACTCGTCATTAGGTGAGTGTTGGAAAAATGACCGTGATAACAACTCATCAAAACATTTGTGACCCCATCGTTCTTTAGTTGAATTGCTTGGACTCGCTTGGTGCAAAAATCCTTCTGCTGTCCAAAGCAGAACCAAATCCTGCTTGTCAAACGCATAGTCCTTTGGGAACAAGGAGCAATATGCAAAGAGCTGCTTTAAATAGGCAGGGAGTTCACGGTAGCTTAGTCTAAGAGCTCGAATAATTTTACCTTCCTCTTTTAAGCTCCATATCTCACTATCCTCTATTTCCTTCCATTCTACATCATCTTCTTTTGTCCTCAATAACCTTCCAAGTGCTATTAAAGCCAAAGGCAACCCAACACACTTTCTCACAATGCCTTCACCAGGTGCTTTAAGTCTTGGATGTGAATCAAAGTTATTTTCACCCAATGCATGTTTAGCAAATAAACACACAGCATCGTCATGTGAGAGACTTTGCAAATGGTTTAATTTACCACAACCCAACTCTCTGAGCAACTTCTCCTTCCTAGTTGTCATGATTATTTTACTTCCGGGAGCACATGCCTTTAAAGGGGCCACTAGTGATTCCCAGTCGTCACTACTTTCACTCCACACATCGTCCAGCACTAATAGAAACAATTTCTCTCTAAGTTCATTTCTTAGAGCTACTTGAAGGAGATTTAAATCTTTAAATTCCTTTGTTTCCCCGGTCACAGACTGAAAAATAATATTGCTCATACCGAAGGTATCCCACTCATCTGAAACACAAACCCACGCCTTGAGTTTAAAGTGTTTCTTCACTTTTTCATCGTCATACAATAATTTAGCTAGAGTGGTTTTACCCAAACCACCCATACCAACTATGGGCACGATGCTAAAGTTTTCTTTGCATGGTTCATCACCTAACAGCTTAAGAACTAACGCATCCTTATCACCTTGTCGGCCAACAATCCCAGATGTATCTACTAACGAGGTCTGGGATTGTCTATATTCATCTTTTGACCTATCATCCTTCACTTCTAAACTTCCACTCTTCATCGTCAAACCAAGAGTAACTTTTTCCTTCTCTAGTTCTTGCAACTTATGGTTAATATCGTCTAACCTGTGACGCATCTTACCACATAGTGAGAAATTTGTGCAGCAAGATGGGATAAGCTTTCGTACCATGCTAGTGCTGCCTCCAGAATTCTCGGTCAACTCACGATACATAGCCTCAGTTGCCAAGTCATCAAGAATGTCTTCTATGTCATATGCTAAGTGTTGGAGACTGTTGAGCCACTTTTGAACAGGAACTTCTTTTATTTCCTTGTCAGCAGCATTGAGAAGGAGATCTTGGATATCGGTTAATGTCTTCCCTAAGCTCTTCAGCTCGGAACGAATTTTCTTTGCTCGAACAACTTGCTTTATGGCTTCATTCGCCAGTTTCTGTAAAACTACTTTGACGAGGTCGGAAGCCATGCCTTCAGCCATTGTTAACGGGTGATTGGGTAAATTGGGAGTTCTTTGAATCTGAATGATTGGTAGGTGTTTTGAATGAAATGAACTGGAAGAAAATTGTAGATCTTGACTTTTAGGCAGCTGGAATTGAAAGAAAATTCATCAATTATTGATAGTATCTTTTGTCTTCTTCTGAACAATCTACAAGTTGTTGAATGAATGGTAGTGATGAAGGACTAAAGGCAATTGAGCTACGTATGTACAAACTTGACCACATATATAATCAGTAAAGATAGATAATCAATCATAGCTGCAAAAGCTCAACTATTTATATGTAAGCAGGCCTTTTTTTTTTTGGCTAGAGTATATACAGTATTATTTCTCTTTTATATCTGTAAAATATACGGTATAAAATTTTCGGGTATTATTTGTATTAGCTTTGGCAGTTCTTCCGATAAACTTACGAAGGTGTTGGTAGTACCGTTACCAACTAATTATGGTGGCTAAGAGGATCACATAAAACTAGAGCGAAGACCATTTTTCCCTGAATGCACAAAACATGGGAGTAGGAAGCAGTCTTTTCCGAAATAAAGTACTTCATACAAACACCATTTAGAGGAACCTGAATCAATGCTCATAGCTAAGCATGAAGATGATGTGTATAATCCAACAAAAAATAAAAATAGTGATAAAATACAAATTCTATATAGTTGGTGAGCGTTTGTTTATCATAATACCTTTTATAATTGCACACGATCCAACTAGCTAACACCAACGTTGTTCGTGTTATCAAGAAAAATACATCAGGTTATGATTCTAGACACCATAAAGTGTTACCAGTACAAATTCAACTAAAACTTACACTTTGAAATTATATGCGCATCTTTACAAGTATCACATAGCGTCAACTCCTATAACATCCAAATGAGGAGATCATATATATCAGACATAACTAATGGGTGTCTATCGAGTCAGGATGATTAATGTCGCAGTAATACAACGAGCATGCCTCCATAATAGAGCAGCACATATCATGCTTCCCATTCTCACTCGACTTTGATGATTCTTTTAAGTATAGATTCTCTTCAAACCAATATTACATGCTGCTTCTACAGCTCTTTAAACCAGATTCAGTCTCAATCTCTTCGGCTGGAAACTGATAAAAGTATCAGGTATTTGGCACTTCGAGAAACATTTATCATTAGACATGAAAAAAAAAAAAAAAAAAAAAACTGAAGTTTTAAAGACTAATCAATCTAAGTAGAAAAGAGATCATGCACGTAAACAACACACACGTCTTAACAAGAGAAAATACTTCTTGTCTCCAATATTCGTCAAATAAATCAGTTGTACAACTCAACAATATTTTGTTTATTGTCCATTGCAAATTCACTTCATGATCAAAATAGGTTTTCCACACGGTCTTACTAGGCAGCTAAACCAAGACATATATCCGGAGATACTGGCACGGTAGCCCGTAAGGAGCATTAACATAATACTATCAATTTTACAATTGCAAACAAGACTATTTATGTTATTAGCTCGATAATAAGAATTGTGGAGCAAAAGCTGGTTAAAAGTAGTATTATCCACACAGGCACACACAAACCAGTTTGCATCTACCTAAACAAATATGTTAAACCATGTAAATGCGTGGTCACTAAGTAGTACATTTGTATACGTTTGACTTTAGCTCATCCCTTGTTCCGCTAAAACTAATTTGGGTTTCCCAATAATCAATATTTAATATGCATTGGATTAACCCCTTTTCATGATATGTATGATGTATCAAGTATGCACTGGTCTGCATTGTATATGCCATGTATTTGATACACATACGCTGCACGGCTGCAACGTAGAAATGTAGAATCATATAAAGAAGACAAAAAAAAGTCAAGTCTTTGACTTTACAGTTAACCTAACTACTTATCAAGTCAAACGATGATGTAAGTTTTGCTACTTCAACTACATATTCTATTTG
Organism: Chrysanthemum seticuspe; assembly: GCA_019973895.1. NCBI lineage: Eukaryota > Viridiplantae > Streptophyta > Magnoliopsida > Asterales > Asteraceae > Chrysanthemum > Chrysanthemum seticuspe. The sequence continues at coordinate 88,267,296 of BPTQ01000001.1, read as the reverse complement.
CATTACTCGTCATGAAGTTCAATGTAAGGTCTGGAGGATTCATACCAATTTTGACGATGAAAAATAAAGGTGGGAAAATTGGTTTGGCGGGCAACAAGTTCACATAAAAAAGGATAATTTTTGGTATTGGTTGACCCAAAACACTTTTTGTCCAATTGTTTTGTTAAGTGTTAACTTATACAAATAGAGAAATCTTATTGCAAAATAATAATAATAATAATAATAAATAAATAAATAAATAAATAAATAAATAAAAACTAGAAGGGTACCCGCGCAATACGGCGGCGGGTACCCGATGACTATTTTGTAGCAAACAAATGTTTTTCATTTTTACGTCTAATTCAAGTAAGTTTCTCTCTTTTCAACTCCGCTTCTTCCCGACTATTAAAGAAATCTCATAAAAATATATCAAAATGGATGTTGAATTAAAGATCACAAAATTTTAAAAAATATGGTGAAATTAGATCATAAAAAAATTAAACGGATTAAAAGATATTTAAATTTAAAAATAAAGGTGATTAATTAGTTAGGAAGTGACACGTGTCACCCCATTATTGGAGCTCTTTATTTTAGTTTGTTAGAGGTCATTCTTTTTTGTTATTTTTTAGTTAGAGAAGTGACCCATGTCACTCAATGATTGAAGCTCCTTATCTTATTTTTTTTAATTCTTTCCATAATAAGCAAGTAAAAAAGTCTGAATTTTTAAGCCTTCTAATTTTAGAAGGCCTAAATGCATTATAAAGTAGTATAGATAGACGTTGTAAGCATTGATTTTTCATTGGGAATTTCAACTTGTTTCCTTTTAAGCTAAGTTTTTCAATTTGGCCCATTTAACCCGCTATAAGCATAACATAACCCAAGATATTGGTCTACTGTGTTCTTGCTACCAATGACCATTATAAAAGAGATTATAGATTATTAAAAGGCTTCTTATCGTGCAATGGAGAGTTAACTAAAGGTAGAGCTAAGATTGCTTGGTCAAATGTGTGCAAACCAAAAACTATGGGAGGTTTGGGTATTAGAAACTTGGTTGTTTGGAATAAAGCAATGCTTGTTAAGCATTTATGGAATATAGCATGTAAGGACACTTTATAGGTCAAATGGATTCACCAAAGGCCTCTTGGCTCAACGGTATATGAGTGGCTCATTAACCTAGAGGTTGTGGGTTACTGGGTTAAGTCTCGTTGGAGACATATGAGATAGGTGGTGTAGATTGTAAAAAATTGCCGTTCTACAAAAAAAAAAAGTCAAATGGATTCATGCAGTGAAATTGATAGGGAAGAGTATCTAGACCGGACTGTGAAGAGTTATCAAAATGATAGTTGGAACTGGAAGAACTTATTAATGATTAGGGCATCTCCAATGTTAGCATCAAATGTACCTTTTGCACTCAAATGATGCAAAATGTACCAAAAATGTTCTCCAATGTTAGCACTAAACATCACACCATTTTAGTGCAATGAATAGTAAACAAGAAAAAAACACCAAATTTAGTGCAACAGTATTAATTGCACTAAACACTATTCATTTATTTGAAAACTCTTTTTTTTTAACTAATCTTTGATTTATAATACAAATAACTAAAACTATTAGAATATGCTTGCACTAAATAACTTTTGCTCCAATGTGTACACTATATATTTTCACTAAATGTACTTTAAAACTATCAAAATACATAAAAATACAACGAATTGAAAAAATAAATTAAGCAAAATATATAAATATTGTATTCATTTTAACGGCGTTGTTGAGAAACGTATGTGGATGGTTTGTTGGCTATAGGATGTCAATTCAGGAACCGACCTATAATCTATTTAGGATGTGGGGCAAATTTGGGGTAAAAAACATTATTGCTAATGGTAATGGTTTTTCTTGTTCAAATTTAGAGATGCTGTAATTGAGAATGGTCCATGGATGGTTAATGGTAAACCTATGTTTGTGCAAAAATGGGAACCATCTGTGTGTATTGATAAAAGTGAGCCTTATGTGTTACTATTATTGGTCAAGTTTAAGAACCTACCGTTGGAGGCATGGTGTACAAAAGGTATTAGTGTTGTGGCTAGTAGACTTGGCATCCTTTGATTATGGATGTTGTTACTACTAATGTGTGTATGAGAGGATTTGGTAGTACTGGTTTTGCTAGAGTGCTAGTGGAAGTTGCAGCCACTAAAGGTCTGCCTGAGAAGATTGAAATAGTATACAAGAATGGGAATACTGAGGTGAATGGGAGTAAGTTTGTTAATGTTGAGTATGACTGGACCCTCCTTTGTGTACACATTGTAATGTGTTTAGAGATTGTGATAAGAATTGCAGTGTACAGTTAGAAGTTAATGTTGCAGAACAGGTACAAAATATTGTTGAGGATGTTATGATTGATGAAGCTAATGATTTTGTGCAAGTGAACATGATTGGATCCAAACCGTCAAGTTTATTACACAAATTAACCACTTGTGAATGGTCTACCGTAATAAAATTAAAACAGCTCAGAAACCAATGCAATTAAGATCAGAGGAATATAGTGGATTCCCGGGTCGTTAAGTCCCACGGAGGATTAATGGTGTTCAACACTTTCAGATGTCGAATGATCACTAAGGATAATGATCAGTAAGGATTTTGGAATATTTATACCTAAAGAAAAAGTTTATAAATTACAGGTGCTTAAATGCAAATTAAAGAAAATTAAAAAGCTAATTTCTATTAAATAAACGCTATCACTATTTTTAAAGTTGAATTTTCTTAATTTATAAAACAAAATAACTTAAATAAACTATTTTAATTGAAGTGTAAAACTAAATTACCTAAAAACGTGACCTAGAATGAAAACGCGCGTTATATGTAAAAATTACGCGAGTGCGCAAGTAAAAACGTAAAATTTGTAAAATAAAAGTCCTACAAGTGTGAAAATAATTTTCTTACTTACTATATGACAAAAGAAAATTTTAGAAAAAAAGATTTATATTTTTTTGACTTTTATATTTTTTATTATGAATTAAATACTATTTTAGACTAATTAAATGATTAAAAATACTAAAACTATTCAGAAAATTCTGAAACTTTTTTATAAAATACTTTATAACAATACAAATCTAAGAAAAATATAAAAGGTGCAACAACTTTTTGTAATAAGCTAATAAGCTAAAGAGTACGAATAAGCTAAATAGAAAACAAGGGGTAAGTATTAAATAATGCAAAGTAATACCAGTCAAAGACCCAAGGGCAAATGATAGTGTGTGTGTGTGGTGAGCTGGGTGGCCAGGGTTCGAATCCCAGCAACTCCTTTTTTTGCAAAATATTTTATTTTTGGATTTTTCTTTTTGAAACTGATTAAGCACACTAAGATAAGCAAATTTCAAAACTACAACTTTTTATGAAAATCACTAATAAGCTCAGATTAAGCTTATAGTTACTTAACAGTGGGTAATAAATTGAATAAGCACTAGGATTTAGCCAAGTGGCTAATTAAGCTAATAAATAAGCAAATGTAAACTGAAATAAGCTAAGCAAATGTTAATAAGCTAAAATGAAAACTGAAAAAGCACAAATACTTAGAAATAAGCACTGAACAATAAGCACAGGCTTAACTGGTTTCACAGGACACTTTTTTTAGTTACTAGGTACTTTCTAGCTTATTTTTAAACACTAAATTAATCTTGGAAATGAAAAAGAACACTGGAACTAACAAGTTAACCAACTAAGCTTTCCAAAAAGCTAAAGCTTTCACTGTGGTGTTCACTGGTGAGCTTTTAATGAGCTTATGAAAAAGTCTATAAACACTGACTAATCATTGTACTAGATGAATTGGACAAAACAAAAAGCCACTAGCAGGCTTATTAGATAAGCTAGAAATGGAAAAACTAGCACTGGAACCTTAAGACAGCTAGGTAAGCTTCTCAAAAAGCTAAGGTACACAAGTTAAAGCTAACTAATGAGCTCTTGATGAGCTTATGAAACTGGATGGCTCACTGTGCACAGGGCATGTTTTTGGAAAAGTACTTAAAAGAAACAAAGAAATAAGCAGTTTATAAGCTAAGTAGATATAAACTAAGATTTTTCTAGTGAAGATTAGCAGCTAAATTTTAATATTACAAAAGCATAAAACATGAAATTCAATATTAAATCCTATATAAAATTCTCTAGTGTATTCAAAAACGACTAAACTGAAAAGTTTGACTTTTTAAATGACACTAAAGGTTTGACTAATATGAACTTGTGATCTTTTCTACTTATTAATTATGTTATATTAAGCTGTAATAAGATTGATTTAAGCTAGAGTACTAAGTTATAAGCAACTTTGATGCAATTTGTATTCCAAATTCTTAACAGTAAATAACTAAGGTAAGTTTAAAACTAATTTTGACTTTTTACTAAACAAGGACTAAATTTTATGCTTTGACTGAGCTAATAGATGCTATTGTGACATGTATCAGACAAGCACAATACCACAATTAACCTCTAATACAGTTGATACAACAAATCCAAACACCCCTTTAGTAAACTGTTTTGAGCCTTTAAACACTAAAACAAGTTTTTAAACTAAGAAATCTATTCATTAACTGATATTGACTATATTTAAACAGGATTAAGCTAAAATTAACACACTTAAAACAGTTTAACTAGGAAATGCAAATTTCTAGAAAATTGCTTACAAATTGGAATTCAAGTGGAAACTGAGAACCAAAGACTGTAAACACTTCCTATAGCTTCCCAAGAAGCTCTAAACCCAAGGCAATCCAAAATCAACCTTGCTCCAGCTTCTTGATTATCTTCTTCATGGATTTTTGATTTTTCAACATTTTTTTAGTATTTTTGGTATTTTTTATAGTTTTATAACTACAACTGGTTTTTATGGTTCTAATAGCTCTCAGAAGCTATATAATGAACTTATACGATCTTATGAGTTCATAATATCAACCACAAACAACTTTAAGCTAAATTTGAGATTTTGGCTCAAAAATTGCATAAACTGAATTTGTGTAAATAAACTGAAATTGAAGCTGAAAATAGGTTCTTAATACACTGAAATATGATTACAAAGTATTTGAAAGCTTAAACTTGCACTGGAAAACTTAAAATATTTAAAACGACATAAGCAAAATTAAATTACACTAGATATTATTCTACATTGCTTCTCCTCTTGTTTATAGAGATCTTTTTGAGTCCCTTGTCGACATCAGAGCATTTCTGTAACACCCCCGAAAATCTTAATGACAGCGGAAGACTAATTCGGGTGTTACTTGAATGGAGATCATAGTCAATAATTATAGAAAACGACTCGAAAGATACGTTTTATTAAAATAGTTATCATTCATCGAAAACTCATAGTTTGTTACAAAATATTGTAAATAGATCAAGTGTTTTTCCCAAAAGAAAGATCATGAGTTTGAAAGAAATGATAACTTTTATGTTTTACACCACCAGATAAGCCTTGCCATGCCCCGTTCCGCACCTTGGTCATAATCTTCACTGATTACCTGAGATAACATGCTTAAAAAGGTCAACAAAAATTGTTGAGTGAAGTCCATAGGTTTAAAATAAGTTGAACACAAGTATAAGATCATGATCATTGTAAACTAACAATATCATAAGAAAAATATCACAGATTATTATGCACTAAGCTCATGAAACCAAGACTCAACTGCATACACCGAATTACCAGTGTACGAAAGCATGCCCCAAAGGAGGTAATAGCCAATTACCTAAATAAATTCGATATGGTGCGCCCCGGTTATTTCTCTATAACCGAAACGGGGTTCGTTAATCCCCATAGTACTATTCACGATATCTACGTTCACTCGCGGTGACTAATGGTTCATGATCAGGGGACTTGTGGCTAACAACTTAGGCAGTACCAATAATCAAGAGGATCAAGCATTTATGAAAAACCTTGTGTTCTAGTTTAGAGCATGTATCTCCCTCGCGGGGTTTGTAAAAAATAAAGTAAAAGCGAGGCTATGAACTCACCTTGATGATAATGCACACGCACAAAAAGATCAAGCACAATGTAGCGGAGGTTCCAACTCGAAACCTAAAATGATGAGATGGCGAGTCTCAGTAATGAGCATTTTGGTTCGCGACCAAAATAATAGAGCATTGAATATTCTTATTCAATAGATCATTGGATTGTCCTATCCAATAGTGTGCGATCGTGATTAACGTTTTAAGTTAATTTACATGCTACATTGTCTTAACTAATGATCCTCACTTACGCATAAGTGAAATGTTTTCCCCCGTTGTGATCTTAGTAAATTCGTTGGGTATTTTAACGTATTTAGATTCCCCGAGTATTTTATCGAAATAAGTATATTTTTACATATACTTTCTAATAAATATATATTTACATATACATTTATACATGAAATAAGTTTATCATTATTCGAAAATATTACGCTCATGTGATAAAAAATACTCATTTTTACGAGGCTATTATGAAATTATAAGTTTTTCTAAACTTTTCTCAAATTTACACTTTTTACCCTCGAGTTACAAAAAGTACAAGTTTAGTCCCTAAACTTTTAGAAAATGACACTTTGTACCCATAAATATCTCATGCTCAAAGTTTCCAGATTTGACACTTTTAGTCCCTTGTAAAAATTTGTTTTTGCAAAACACTTTTAAGACTTAAACTTGCATATACTTTTGACACTTTCTTTAGTTATAAGTTTTATTGAAGTGGAGGGGTATGGTTTGCCAAACTGTGAAAGTTTATAAAAAAAAGAAGGGAAAAAGAAAAGTGCCACAAGTGAGAATCGAACCAAGGATCACTCGCCCAAGACAACACGCACCAAACCAACTGAGCTAGGCTCGTTTTTGTGTTTTATCCTACGTTTAATGCTATATATTGTGAGGTTCTAGTGTTAATATTTTGTATACATGCTACTGTGATGTCGAGACATGCATGGTTTCATTTTCTTGTTTCCTTACTACTTCTTCTCAAGCTAGTCATGCATTTGTGCCATGGTTTTCAAGTGACAAAAACAAGTTTTACTTAACCGAAACATGACTCATAATCAAACGAACATGGCACGAGAGTTCATTTCAAGTTATGTTGTTAAGTTACCTAGTTAAGAATTTTTAACGAAGTTTCGATATGTTTTTCATTTTAACGCAACACTACTTGAAATGAGCTAAGTATGTTATGTAATCTATCATTATCATAATGAGTCGAAACAAGTTGATGTACTTACAAAGGTGAGAGTGGTGTGGGAACTCGGACAAGAAGTGAGATGCCAAGAAAACTAAACCGATCTTAACCCAAGTTTTCTCCTAGCTTTAACCCTTATTCTCTAGTGCTAATACCCAAAACTCCTTCAGTTGTTTCCTTAGTTTTCCTTCGATACACCACAGTGGACGAATGGTGGGATAAATGTGATTGTTTTGAGAGTTTGTTGTGAGATATCTTTTGAGATTTTGCTAAGTGTTGAGGAGGTTATAAAGAGAAGATGAGCATGGCTTTCTTAATATTTTACTCGTAGCCTTCCTAATTCTAGGCTTATTAGTCACATGTTATATTGTATTTGGTCATGTTTGAGGTAAGTTTCCATGCGTGGGAGTGATGGCAGCCAAGGCTTATGGGCATGCAAATGTCTAGTCAACTTCAAGCTCTTGCTTAGGGAACATGTTATCCAATGGTTAAGGAAGTCAAGTTGGTCAAAATGGGTTAGGGTAGTATTATGTAGTAACTTAGGGTGTTATTTTATTGGTTAGGGTGGCTTGTCTCCTTGTTCACTCTCATACGCAACATTTGGGGACACAAAAAGAGAATTTTCATTTTCTCTAGTTGATGCATTTTTGCTAGTTTATTTCTTGCTTTTGGTTCTCGTCTAGTTACTAGTTCACCAACTGAAATCATAATACCAATGTTTGCAAATTTGCTAGTCTTTGTGGGTGTTGGGCTCGGTAGCTAGGCCCAAGAGAAATCAATGATTTGGGCTCGGGTTTGTTTGAGTACAAAAGACTAAGCCCAAAAGAGGATAGCACTATGTTGGGCTATGGTGATTAACGTGGCCCAAATAAAAAAATATAGTGTGGGCTTGGCCCGGTTACAAGGCCCATTTCGTGTCGGGTTGAGTGGTGAAGTGGTATAAAGTCCAATGAGTTCCGAGGCCCAATACGAATTTTATATATTTTTGTTATATTTAAATTCGTAATTTTTACAAATTTTTACGTATTCATTATGTATTTTAGGATTATCAGGATAGTGGGGAAATTTATTTAGATCACAACGGTATCTTTTATGAACGCTCAAGCTGCGTTGATCATGCATATGCCAAATGATATGCAAATGTGATGTTTAGAAAATTTCATGACGGAATAGATCGTGTTAAATTCCTGATTAAAGCGTTAAGTACATTGAAATTTTCCGGGAGCTTACAGTACCTACCCCTTAAGAGAACCGCGTCCCGCGGTTAAACTCGCAGAGGCTGTCATGGGTGATCTAGATGAACAGGTGGGGATACTTGGAACGCATTACATCCTCGCGCTCCCAGGTGAACTCTGCACCTCGTTTCTTATGATTCCATCGAACTTTAACGATAGGAATGCGGCTTTGCTTAAGCATCTTAACTTCTCTGTCCATGATCTCGACGGGTTCTTCGACAAAGCTAAGTTTGTCATTGAGCTGGATGTCCTTGAGTGGTACGACTAGAGTTTCATCCGAAAGACACTTCTTAAGATTTGAGACATGGAACGTGTCATGTACTTGGCTAAGTTCTTCGGGAAGATCAAGTTTATATGCCACTGGACCAATTCTTTGAAGAATTTTGAACGGTCCGACGTATCGCGGTTTGAGCTTTCCTCGTTTTCCAAATCTGACCATCCCTTTCCAGGGTGATACTTTGAGCATTACACGGTCTCCGACTTGGAATTCCATTGGTTTTCTTCGAACATCTGCGTAGCTCTTTTGTCTATCTCGAGCTGCTTGCAATCTTTGCCGAATTTGTATTATCTTTTCTGTTGTCTCTTCGACAATTTCGGGGCCTGTAAGTTGTACTTCTCCAACTTCCGCCCAGCAAACTGGCGATCGGCATTTTCTTCCATAGAGTGCTTCAAAAGGAGCAGCTTTAATGCTGGCGTGATAACTGTTATTGTAAGAGAATTCAGCCAGAGGTAAGTGCTTATCCCATCCTTTTCCGAAATCAATCACACATGCTCTTAGCATGTCTTCCAGAGTTTGGATCGTTCTTTCACTTTGTCCATCTGTTTGAGGATGGTACGCGGTACTCATATCTAAGTTGGTACCCATGGCTCTTTGAAGCGTTTGCCAAAATCTTGAGGTGAATCGGCTATCACGGTCAGATATGATAGAGATTGGTACACCGTGACGAGAAACAATCTCTTTGATGTACAGTCTAGCGAGTGTAATCAACTCGTCGTTCTCCTTGATTGGCAAGAAATGAGCGGACTTTGTAAGACGGTCTACAATAACCCAAATGGTGTCAAAACCATTAGAAGTTTTTGGCAACTTTGTGATGAAGTCCATTGTGATTCTTTCCCATTTCCACATAGGAAGTTCTGGTTGAGTTAGCAATCCAGATGGCTTTTGATGTTCAGCTTTAACTTTCAAGCATGTCAAACATTTACTGGCGTATACAGCGATATCAGCCTTCATATTAGGCCACCAGTACAAAAGCTTTAGATCTTGATACATCTTGTTGGGACCAGGATGTATGGAATACTTCGATTTATGTGATTCATGCATGATGAGTTCTCGGATACCTCCAAAGAGTGGAATCCAACTTCGATTCTTGAAACATAGCGTTCCGTCTGATCTCTTCGCAAATCCATTCTCATTCTCCGGCATGCCATAAATCTTCTCATTCGGCCTATTTTCTTCCTTAAGGGCTTCGATCTGAGCTTCAAGAATTTTCGATGGTAGGGGTGAATTGATTACCATTCCCAATGATCTCACTCTAAGTGGCTTAGGGCGATCTTTTCTGCTCAAGGCATCGGCAACAACGTTTGCCTTTCCAGGATGATAACGGATCTCGCAGTCATAATCACTAAGCAATTCGAGCCAGCGACGTTGACGCATATTCAGTTCCTTTTGATCTAAGATGTGTTGAAGACTTTTTTGATCAGTGTACACTATACATTTGGTTCCGTACAGATAATGTCTCCATAATTTGAGTGCAAATACCACGGCGCCAAGTTCTAGATCGTGAGTAGTATAATTCTTCTCATGAGTTTTGAGTTGTCGTGACGCATAAGCAATCACTTTGTTCCTTTGCATGAGAACAGCGCCTAAACCCATGTGTGAAGCATCACAATATACTACAAAATCTTCGGCTCCTTCCGGTAATGCCAAGATAGGTGCTTTGCAAAGTTTGTTCTTTAGGAGTTGAAAAGCTGATTCTTGATCGTCTCCCCATTCGAATTTCTTCGTTTTCTGGGTTAACTCGGTCAATGGTTTAGCTATTTTCGAGAAACCTTCTATGAATCTTCGATAATAACCAGCAAGTCCTAAGAATTGACGAATTTCAGTGGGGTTAGTGGGTACTGGCCAATTCTTAACAGATTCAATCTTTGCGGGATCCACATGGATTCCTTCACTGTCGATCACGTGACCAAGAAATTGGACTGTCTCAATCCAAAAGTCACACTTGGAAAACTTTGCGTACAATTTTTCATCCTTGAGTAACTTCAGGACAGTCTTCAGATGTTCCGCATGTTCTTCTTTATTACGAGAGTAGATAAGAATATCGTCGATGAACACAATGACGAATTTATCCAGATATGGTTTGCAGACTCTATTCATGAGGTCCATAAATACAGCAGGTGCATTAGTTAAACCGAATGGCATTACTTGGAATTCATAATGGCCATATCGAGTTCTAAATGCGGTCTTGGGTATATCTTCTTCTCTTACCCGTAACTGATGATATCCAGATCTTAAATCAATCTTCGAGTATACACTCGAGCCTTGTAACTGATCAAACAGATCATCGATTCTTGGTAAGGGATAGCGGTTTTTGATTGTGAGCTTGTTCAATTCTCTATAATCGATACACATCCGGAATGATCCATCTTTCTTCTTAACGAATAATACCGGTGCTCCCCAGGGTGAGGAACTTGGTCTAATGAATCCTTTCTCAGATAGCTCTTCTAGTTGTTTGGATAACTCTTGCATTTCCGAGGGCGCTAAACGGTACGGTGCTCGTGCTACTGGAGTAGCTCCAGGAATAAGATCGATTTGAAATTCGACTTGTCGAGCAGGTGGGAGTCCAGGCAAATCTTCTGGAAACACCTCAGGAAATTCCTTGATTACAGGTACATCCTCTAGTCGTTTCTCTTCCGACTTCTTTTCCGTTACTTGAGCTAAGAAGGCATAACATCCTTTTTCCATGTACTTTATCGATTTCGCACAGGATATGATACTTAAGTACTTTCTACTTTGATCTCCTTGGATGACTAAGGTTTCACTGTTGATCGGGATATGAACGGTTTTCTCGTCACAAACAATCCTAGCACGGTGTTTGGACAACCAATCCATGCCAATTACGACATCGAAACTTCCAAGTTTGATTGGCAAAAGATCTATAAGGAACGAGTGATCTTGTAATAGAATAGGACAATTACGGATTACGGTGTTGGTTCCTATTATTTTCCCATCGGCAAGTTCTATCTCATAAGTTGTATCTAAGGCGATTGGGGATATTTCAAGTAATGGTGCAAAAGTAGTAGATACAAAACTCTTATCTGCTCCAGAATCAAACAAGATTCTTGCAGAATGATTGTTAAGAGAATACGTACCCGTCACAATGTCAGGGTTCATCGGTGCATCTCCATCTCCTAGCATGTACACTCTTGCACGCGCATTGTTTGTTTGAACGACATTTAACTTTGGGCATTGACTCTTGAAATGACCTGGTTCTCCACATCCATAGCAGTTCATGTTTGTCACAGTGTTGCCTCTTCCAGGGTTTCGGCAATGCTTACCTTGATGACCTACCTTGTTGCACTTATCGCACTTCACAATACAAGGTCCAGAATGGTGCATCAAACACCTATTACACTGGGGATGTGGTCCTACATACCCTTTTCCAGCAGTGGGTGCAGCATAAGCCCTTGCGGCTTCTTGCCTTCGGTTTTGCCGATTGTGATGTTGGTTTCTGTTGCGGTGATATTGGTTGTTGTTGTTCCGATTGTTGTTGTTGGACCGATGGTGGTTGGAATTTGAGGTTTTCTGATCATCAAACTTTCTTTTGTTGTCACTTGAGCCTTGTGCATTTGCAAGCTTTAGTATTGGTTCCATAAGGCGGTGGGATACAATGACAACTTCTTCAACAGTCTTTGGATTCGAAGCGATGACATCTCCTTCGATGCTCCGAGGTAAACCTCCGATCAAAGCTTCCAAAAGCTTTTCATTGGTGGGAAACAGATGAGGACATAGAGCTCTCAGCTCATGGAATCTCTTGAAGTATGTCTTGAGATCATTACCTTTAGCAGCCAAATGGTAATACTCATCTTTGAGTTTCTTGATCTCAGTTCTCGGGCAATACTGTTTCATTAACAGTTGTTTCAGATCTGACCATGAAATCTTACAAGCTTCTTCCATTCCAATTGGTTGAGCATGGCCTTTCCACCAAGATAACGCATCTTCTAACAAAGTTCCAGTCGCAAACTTGACTTTGCAATCATCTGTGCAGTCACTTAGCAGAAATACAGTCTCGGTTCTCTCAAACCAATGAAGTAAACCAATAGCACCTTCAGTGCCCTTGAAGAATGTCGGCTTGCAGTTCATGAACTCTTTGTAACTACACTTGCGAGTTACAGTGGACTCACTTTGATTTGTTGGAGTGTTAGTTGCATTTGAGTTTGCCATTTCAATAAGACGTGCAGCTTCTGTGGCACGATTCTCTTCAGCAATGCGAGCAGCTTCAGCCTCACGTGCTGCTTGAGCGACACGCTCAGCTTCAACCTCTCGAGCAATTCGGGCGTTCTCAGCTTCTCTTGCAATTTCGGCTTCTCTTGCGATCTCAGCTTGCCTTGCGATCTCAGCCTCTTTTTCAATCTCCGCTTGCCTTGCAATTTCAGCTTCACGTGCCTCTTGGGCAATTCGTTCAGCTTCAACGCGTTCAGCTTCGGCTCTAGCAGTATCAGTGGCATGTTGTGCTATAGCTGCGCTAACACTTTCAGCGACCATTTTCTGAATAGCTGCGGGAGTGATGGTGGATGAGGTAGCTTTCTTCTTGACCATTTTTCTAAAATTTTCAAGAATAAATACCAAGATTAAGAAATTATCGATCGATGATAAAACTGATTTCATATTATAAATATCATAATAGTCCAGATCACCACTTTAGATTAATGATATGATATTGATATGAACAACAATTGAAATATGATTTTTCTCAACAAATCATAATATATGTATAAGGACATAAGGATCGGTTCGTCATACATTACCGAGGAATAATATCATAACATCAGAATATAAGAAATACAACCATTGGATACATGGAATACATCATTACATAGTATTGTTCACAACCATAGGTTACATCATCATAATTCTTGTTCCAAGGTTACAAACCAAAAAGATACAAGCCTTAATGCCTCATATGGCGGCTTTATGATACATACTAAGATAAAGATGACTAGGATTTACGCATCTCCCGATGGGTCATCCTGACGACGACGAATCTCCTCAACCATGGCTGTCAAGTCTCGGATCTGCTGCTCACGGGCTCGATCTCTCGCCTCGAGGTCATCAATCCTCTCCTCCAGAATAGCAGTGTGAGCATGAGCGGATGCAAGTTCGTGATGCAGGACTCTATCTCAACCTAAGGCAGTCTCTCTCAAAGTACTAGCATCTCGAATAGTAGTCTCCAATCTCTGAGTCAATCGGTTAACGGCCTCTCTCGCCTCCACAATCTGGGTACTCATCATATCAAACACAATCTCAATGGAGTAGCGACCTATCACGAGGTTTTCGACTTCTTCCTCCAAGCTCTCTATCCTAACCAGTGGAATCTCATCATAATGTGCCATAAGCTCATTCAACTGGTCTTCGTGCCTGATAAGTCTCGTAGCCAACAGAGGGATAGTGTGGTGTACCGGTTCACCGGTAACAGGTAGAACTGGAGCTGATGCAGTAGTTGAGCTTTCTCCAAGCTCAAACGAACTAGGTGCTCCCTCCTTTTCTCTCCAACGTCGAAGTAAAGGTATCAAGAATGACCATCGCCTAGCACCGGATTTCTTCCTTGGTCCGGTCTCATTATCCACTTGAGTAGGCATGTCAGGATCAGATGGTGATGGTGAATAGCACTTGATGCAAAGCGGTAAAAGTGGCTCACTAAAAGTGTCCAAAGGAGGTGATGCTGTAGGTGGTGATGAAACAGGAACAATAGTGGTCTGATGGTAGAACACAGTAAGTGGCAGTGGTGGTGAAGTAGCAGTAGGTGGAACAGCAGGTGAAACTGGTGATGACTGAGCGGGTGGTGACTGAGCTGGTGATGACTGAGCTGGTGGCATCACATGAGTCATAGTGATGGATCGCACACGCTTCCTAGCGGTGAGTTTAAAGGTCTTTCCTTTAAGATGCAGTCTATAAGGTACCCCAAACGGCTCAGGTTCATTTGGCTTAATAACACGGATCCTACGTCGACGACGACGGATAGCTCGGGAAGATGATCCAGAAGAATCTGATGAAGTAGAGTCAGTGCTTTCTGATGACTTGGATGATCCATCATCCACAGCAACATCTGAAGCAGGTAGCCATTGCTGCGACTCATAGTACTGATCTAGGGTCATGGAAGCAAAAGCATTGTACTCTTGAGGATGAGCAGTCATAGCTGGAGCAGTAGGAGTTCGGGCAACTTCACCTTCCTCAAAAGGTTCGGTTTCGTCCGAAACAGTAGCTGGCATGACAGGACTGGGATGAGCTGGCATAGTGACAGTCGTAGAGGACATGGTATCTTCCATCTCGGTGTCTGAGGACAGAACAACTGGGTGGGATGCAGACATGGTACTGTAACAACCCATAAATTAATGTAAGTAAATGCCAAATAATAATATTTATTTTAGTTAGCTACGCATATTTGCCAAGCAAATCTCCATGCCTAACTAAAATGAATGCAATTTACTTATGATCTAGTGATGCATCAATCCTAATGCATAGAGCGGTCACGGAAGGGCGTAAGGCAGTGGTGTAAAATAGTCCCGTTTTAAAAGTGCGGTTATAGTCCAAATGTTTTTGAAAAACTCTTTGGTTCTCTATAACCTTGGCTCTGATGCCAATCTGTAACACCCCCGAAAATCTTAATGACAGCGGAAGACTAATTCGGGTGTTACTTGAATGGAGATCATAATCAATAATTATAGAAAACGACTCGAAAGAGACGTTTTATTAAAATAGTTATCATTCATCGAAAACTCATAGTTTGTTACAAAATATTGTAAATAGATCAAGTGTTTTTCCCAAAAGAAAGATCATGAGTTTGAAAGAAATGATAACTTTTATGTTTTACACCACCAGATAAGCCTTGCCATGCCCCGTTCCGCACCTTGGTCATAATCTTCACTGATTACCTGAGATAACATGCTTAAAAAGGTCAACAAAAATTGTTGAGTGAAGTCCATAGGTTTAAAATAAGTTGAACACAAGTATAAGATCATGATCATTGTAAACTAACAATATCATAGGAAAAATATCACAGATTATTATGCACTAAGCTCATGAAACCAAGACTCAACTGCATACACCGAATTACCAGTGTACGAAAGCATACCCTAAAGGAGGTAATAGCCAATTACCTAAAGAAATTCGATATGGTGCGCCCCGGTTATTTCTCTATAACCGAAACGGGGTTCGTTAATCCCCATAGTACTATTCACGATATCTACGTTCACTCGCGGTGACTAATGGTTCATGATCAGGGGACTTGTGGCTAACAACTTAGGCAGTACCAATAATCAAGAGGATCAAGCATTTATGAAAAACCTTGTGTTCTAGTTTAGAGCATGTATCTCCCTCGCGGGGTTTGTAAAAAAATAAAGTAAAAGCGCGGCTATGAACTCACCTTGATGATAATGCACACGCACAAAAAGATCAAGCACAATGTAGCGGAGGTTCCAACTCGAAACCTAAAATGATGAGATGGCGAGTCTCAGTAATGAGCATTTTGGTTCGCGACCAAAATAATAGAGCATTGAATATTCTTATTCAATAGATCATTGGATTGTCCTATCCAATAGTGTGCGATCGTGATTAACGTTTTAAGTTAATTTACATGCTACATTGTCTTAACTAATGATCCTCACTTACGCATAAGTGAAATGTTTTCCCCCGTTGTGATCTTAGTAAATTCGTTGGGTATTTTAACGTATTTAGATTCCCCGAGTATTTTATCGAAATAAGTATATTTTTACATATACTTTCTAATAAATATATATTTACATATACATTTATACATGAAATAAGTTTATCATTATTCGAAAATATTACGCTCATGTGATCAAAAATACTCATTTTTACGAGGCTATTATGAAATTATAAGTTTTGCTAAACTTTTCTCAAATTTACACTTTTTACCCTCGAGTTACAAAAAGTACAAGTTTAGTCCCTAAACTTTTAGAAAATGAAACTTTGTACCCATAAATATCTCATGCTCAAAGTTTCCAGATTTGACACTTTTAGTCCCTTGTAAAAATCTGTTTTTGCAAAACACTTTTAAGACTTAAACTTGCATATACTTTTGACACTTTCTTTAGTTATAAGTTTTATTGAAGTGGAGGGGTATGGTTTGCCAAACTGTGAAAGTTTATAAAAAAAAAGAAGGGAAAAAGAAAAGTGCCACAAGTGAGAATCGAACCAAGGATCACTCGCCCAAGACAACACGCACCAAACCAACTGAGCTAGGCTCGTTTTTGTGTTTTATCCTACGTTTAATGCTATATATTGTGAGGTTCTAGTGTTAATATTTTGTATACATGCTACTGTGATGTCGAGACATGCATGGTTTCATTTTCTTGTTTCCTTACTACTTCTTCTCAAGCTAGTCATGCATTTGTGCCATGGTTTTCAAGTGACAAAAACAAGTTTTACTTAACCGAAACATGACTCATAATCAAACGAACATGGCACGAGAGTTCATTTCAAGTTATGTTGTTAAGTTACCTAGTTAAGAATTTTTAACGAAGTTTCGATATGTTTTTCATTTTAACGCAACACTACTTGAAATGAGCTAAGTATGTTATGTAATCTATCATTATCATAATGAGTCGAAACAAGTTGATGTACTTACAAAGGTGAGAGTGGTGTGGGAACTCGGACAAGAAGTGAGATGCCAAGAAAACTAAACTGATCTTAACCCAAGTTTTCTCCTAGCTTTAACCCTTATTCTCTAGTGCTAATACCCAAAACTCCTTCAGTTGTTTCCTTAGTTTTCCTTCGATACACCACAGTGGACGAATGGTGGGATAAATGTGATTGTTTTGAGAGTTTGTTGTGAGATATCTTTTGAGATTTTGCTAAGTGTTGAGGAGGTTATAAAGAGAAGATGAGCATGGCTTTCTTAATATTTTACTCGTAGCCTTCCTAATTCTAGGCTTATTAGTCACATGTTATATTGTATTTGGTCATGTTTGAGGTAAGTTTCCATGCGTGGGAGTGATGGCAGCCAAGGCTTATGGGCATGCAAATGTCTAGTCAACTTCAAGCTCTTGCTTAGGGAACATGTTATCCAATGGTTAAGGAAGTCAAGTTGGTCAAAATGGGTTAGGGTAGTATTATGTAGTAACTTAGGGTGTTATTTTATTGGTTAGGGTGGCTTGTCTCCTTGTTCACTCTCATACGCAACATTTGGGGACACAAAAAGAGAATTTTCATTTTCTCTAGTTGATGCATTTTTGCTAGTTTATTTCTTGCTTTTGGTTCTCGTCTAGTTACTAGTTCACCAACTGAAATCATAATACCAATGTTTGCAAATTTGCTAGTCTTTGTGGGTGTTGGGCTCGGTAGCTAGGCCCAAGAGAAATCAATGATTTGGGCTCGGGTTTGTTTGAGTACAAAAGACTAAGCCCAAAAGAGGATAGCACTATGTTGGGCTATGGTGATTAACGTGGCCCAAATAAAAAAATATAGCGTGGGCTTGGCCCGGTTACAAGGCCCATTTCGTGTCGGGTTGAGTGGTGAAGTGGTATGAAGTCCAATGAGTTCCGAGGCCCAATACGAATTTTATATATTTTTGTTATATTTAAATTCGTAATTTTTACAAATTTTTACGTATTCATTATGTATTTTAGGATTATCAGGATAGTGGGGAAATTTATTTAGATCACAACGGTATCTTTTATGAACGCTCAAGCTGCGTTGATCATGCATATGCCAAATGATATGCAAATGTGATGTTTAGAAAATTTCATGACGGAATAGATCGTGTTAAATTCCTGATTAAAGCGTTAAGTACATTGAAATTTTCCGGGAGCTTACAATTTCCCACTTATTTCCAGCCATTGGATCTTTCTAACTCATCATATTCGTCCATGTGGAGTTTTGGCGCCAAAAAATTCTTTGAGCAGGTTATTTGCATTTAAAGAAGTTTGGGAGGATGTGGAGGTGGAGGAGTGGGTAAACAGCTGTTAGGGGTGAGGTGGAAAGTTGAAAAGGTGGAAAATGGTGGTAAAACCACTGGTTTTGGAATGCAGTTGAGGTGAGGGAGAAGCACAGTAATACTGGTTTGGCGCGCGTTGACTGGTGTTTGACCGTTGGATATTAATAACGGGAGGGGTCAAAATGGTATATTGGCAGGGCCAAAATTATTTTGGACTAGCTCAAGGTTCAGGGGTCAAGGGTCAAGTGAATGGGTTGGGCTTGTGACTTGGGCCAGCTGGATTGTGTTTGTGATAACAAAGGGTCCGTTTGTTTAAGCTTATTATCACAAGGACCCACTTTGCAATTTCTGCCAAATTGAGGGACTGAAACTGAACTTTTTCCAATGTTATCAAAAGGACCAAACTTGCCAATCTTTAATAGTACAAGGACCACATTTGATTATTTTCCATTTTTAAATATCCAAGGACCTTTTATGACAATTATCAAAGTTAAGGGACCAAAGTTGTAATTATGCAATTTTTAAACTTTGAAGGGTTTGTTTTGACAACTTTTGAATCCCATGGACCTTAAATGACATTTTTCTTTATTTTGATTTACCAGGGACTATTTTTGACAACTTTTGAAACTTGAGGGACTAAAACTGCCAATTATGCAAACTTGATACGTTTTTCATCTGATTTTGGTATTTTTGCATTTGAAACACATAAAACACTTATTTGTGATATTTTTATCATTTTGATGCATTTCTGAGTGTTTTCAGATGTTTTTGCAGTTTAAATGGTACAAAAATGATGAGTATTTAGACACTCATCAGAACAATAGGAAGAAAATGATGAAAAACGAGATTAATGCTAATAATATTGGGAATAGGAAAGCTGGTCGTGGTCAAGGTGGGAACAATGAGAAGGTAGTCAATGGAAGCAAGAGTCATGTATCTCAAAGCACCTCTGATTCTCAAGTTCATAAGGACAAAATGAATGAGGGAGGGATGAGTTCTAAGAATTTACAGAGTCCCAATGTTAAAAGCTGGAAAGTACAAGATAGTGTGCAAACAAATGTTTTAGAAGTAAGTGCAAACAGACTTAATGTAATTCAAGATCACTATAACGATGAATTTCCTTGCATTCTTACTTCACAAAACCAAAAAGCAAGAGTTGTAAAAGGAGTTGCTAATGAAGCAACAGTGGAAGATGTATGTAGTAATAAGAATGGAATGTCCCCAAGAATGGTAGAGAACATTGGCAAAGGAGAGGAGGCTTTTGATATCATTATAGAATGGGAGAAGGAGAAGGAAACTGTTGTTAAGATTGTGAATGATAAGAGGATTCCTACTATTGAAGAATTTAAGCTATGGCCTCGAAGAATGCTTGAGCACTATAAGGATCAATGGGAAACCAAATGGAACAATTAATGCCCTAAAGATGTATATGATCTAATTTCAGAATTTCAAAAGGAATGTCTAAAATTGAGTTGTGAAGTTTAGGAAGTCAATTTAGTTTCGTTTGGGTATTTTGGGAATGTCCTGTTTCCTCTTTGAATATTTTGTGTTAGTCTTTGTCTGAATGTCTGCTTAGTGCTGAGTTTATGTGGGCATGTCCATATAATCTGGTTTGAATAGGTTTTGTATTTTGTTTTTTTCTTCTATTAATATAATTCACCTTTTCAGGTAAAAAAAAAAAAAAAAAAAAAAAAAAAAAAAAAAAAAAAAAAAAAAAAAAACCTATTAAGTTGAGGCTTATAAGTATATGTGTTAAGAATTCTGAAGCAGTCAAGCAAGTTGAAAAAACGGAAGTGAAGTTTAGGAAAATTACAAGAACTGTTGGAATAATATTGGTTTAATGTGGTTTGGGAATAGGTCAATCATTGAATTAACTAGGGTGAGTCATGAAAGATGGGACTAGCCTGAGTTAATTGACGAGGTGACTTATTATGTATCTTGGTTGCAAACTCTAGGAATTTTGGAGCATGTCATGAAAAAGCAAATCCCCTCTAACAAGAGTTTAAGGATTCTCTCAAAAAACATAAGTGAGAGGATCAACTGCAGCTTTTGGTGTATTGAAGCTGGAGGATACACATGTCAGTCTAATGAAGCCTTTCTGAGTTGGATGCATTACTTGTTTGTGATAATAGGTGGTTCTGCAAATGAGTGCATGAAGGTTGGCTTAGTCAAAGGAAATGTAGTTAGCTGATTCTTTGTGTATTCCTCTTGTTGTTATTGATGATAATACAGATTTTGGCATACTACTTAAAATGTCAAATTACTCTGTTGGTGACTTCACTGCGAGACTGTATGCTGCAGGTACAATAAAATCACTTGTACTGGAGTGTTTGGGATAGGAGGTTAGGAGTCCTCTAGATGGTGAGGCCTTGATAACTGTATTTCTTATGATCATAAGTGTGAGTGAGGGAGCTCTGCACTTTATGGTTTATGACATGTGGATGGTTAGTTGAGGAAATGTAGCTATCTTGTGTGACTTCTACCTATGATGATGTGTTACTGTTTTGGCAGCCTGTGGTTTGTAATTGTGAGGTTTGGTGTTCTACACTAATGGATTGCTTGTTTTGCTACAGTCAAGGAAATGAAGTCATAGGAAGCTAAATTGGTGAGTAGAGAATGAAGCAGAAGAAGATTGGTCTATGTACTTGTTTCTGTATTGTTTGTCTAGTATAGTTGTAGTTGATGAGTGTTTGGCATGTCAAACTTGGTATTCCATTTTTTTGTAGGTACTGTTTTTGTGCCAAGGCAGTAAGAAGTTGGAAATCCACGGATGAGGTTCCAAGATCATGTCTTGACATCAACGCTAATGTTTGAGGGTAATTGGGATTTATCTTCATGGTGTAGGCCTTCCTAAAACTGCCCTCTTTAACGACATGTGTTTGTGTTAAACTTTGTTTTCCATTTTCTTGTAGATACTGTTTTGTGCCCAAGCGGCAAGAAGTTGGAAATGCATGGGTGAGGTATTAGGATCAAGTCTCAACATTAACATCCTTGTTTGACAGTAATTGGGGTTTATATTCCTGGTGTTGGCTCTCCTGAAGCTGTCCTCTGCAAAGCCATGTGTTGGTGTCCAACTTCGTTTACCATATTCTTGTAAGTCCTGTTTCTTTGCCCAAGTGGTAAGAAGTTGCAAGTCCACGGGTGAGGTTCTAGGATAATTTATGGACATCAACATCCTTGTTTGATGGTAATTGGTATTTATCTTTGTTGGACAATTACGACACAAACCTAAAGTTCGATATGCGGAAACACTAGATCGAAGGTTTGACTTCAAACGTGAACCCGTTGAAGAACGAATAAACAAGCCGAACAAAAATACTACAACATCTAACTGAACGATTATGTTTATTAAACCACGAATCAGTTACAAGGAAAGAACAATGAGATGGGATGTGTTTGCATCACCCCCTCTCCCCTTTTTATAGAGGAGAGGTGGTCGACTAACTCTCATAGGTTGGCCAAGACATCCCTCAGCCAAACCTAAACCGACACAAACACCTTACCATACTAATACAAGCTAACTTTCCTTGCAAAGCAAGTATTACATTAAGGAAACTACGTTTAACCTAATCGACCAATACCAACTAGGCTTAGACACTAATACTAACACCTTTTTTGTTGCATATTCTGATCATGGCTCTACTACTACTTGCCATTCTCTTTTTCACATCCTTCCAGATCAGGGCTGACGGAGGATCCAAACACTCAATAAAATTGGGATCTAGGCTTGTTGCTGGAGGACAATCTCCTGATATGTGGTTCTCTGGGTCTAAGCTGTTTGCATTTGGGTTTTACCACCAAGGAAAGTTCTATGTGATCGCTATCTGGTTAATAATTTATGATGAAAACACACTTGTGTGCAATGCTAATCGAGACGATCCACCCGTATCACCAAAATAAATGCCATAATGGAACTAACCCATAAAGGGGAATCAAGTCTACTCCAAGCAGAGAGGTGCCAGGATGACCATTCCAACCAATATTTCCTCCGCTGTGATGACCGACAACGAAAATTTCATACTCTTTAACGATAGCAAACTTTTACAAAGCCTGTGTGTGATTGGTGGGAGTAAAATTGGTTTCGATCATCTTTAAAACCATTAACTCAAGTAGACATTTTCGTTTGAAGATGCAAATGCAAATTGATGGTAATCTTGTTATCTAACCAATAAAAACCGAGTAAGTGGGTTTAAATTCTTATTAGGCTACTGATACCATTGGATCAGCATCGCAGAAGTACCCGTACCTCAATGATATCAGATTAATGCTTATAAATGTTAATAGTTTCGAGCCATCATCCTAGATTTCTATACTAAACAGCCTTATCCCGTCATATATCGCGCGACACTTGGTGATGACGGAATGTTTTGGCTACATTCTTACAACCGTACTAACTCCTTCCCTTACTTAGTATGGAAAAGCCCAGATCATCCTTGTGATATGAAGAACTTTTGTCGATTTAACAGATACTGCACTATAGCCTTATTTTGTTTGCCTACCAGGTTCTGATTTTTATGGAATCGTATCAGGATTATATTGACTGCAAGATGAATTCCACAAAATGCATGGTGTAAAAGCGGGGAAGTAAACATGGGTTGCCAAAGAGCAGTTAGGCCAGGAAGACCATCCTTACTATCAGGCTATAACTGACAACAAAGAGGATTGCAGCAAGTCCAGTTTGGAGGTTTGTGATTATGATGCTTCTCTTTTGAAGGATGGTTACTATGATGATAATAAGTACCCACTGCGGTATGTAAAAAGACTTGGATAGAGTCACCACTAAATAATTTTGGACGTGGGACACATACTGCAAGCACTGCAGCTGGAGTGTTTATGAAGGATACACAAGCGTTTGGCGGTGCTGCTGCAGGTACAGCAGTCGGGATGGCACCCTATGGTCGTTTGGCAATTTACAAAGTATGTGTCGTTTCTGACTGCCCATATAGTTGTTGGGGAATTCCTGATCTATTGGATGTGGCTGTAAAGCGTGTTCCAGAATCAGGAAAGCTATCCTAGTGATAACGCTACACGCGTCGTTCGGGGTCAAAGGAACTTCCTTTTCTTCGAGCAAGTTTTATAACACCCTAGGCAGTGAACCTAATCGTTGTGGTGTAGTAATTAGGGTAAGCCACGGGTATTGATATCGTTCTCTAGGGGAATAGGAATGCTAGTAGGGAGTTACTACGCTAAGGTTAAGGTTGAGGAAGATTATTTTTTATCTTTTTATATTTTATGAAAATGGAAAGGTACGAATCTCGGGTATTGGATTTAGGGGGTTGGTATTTCTACCGATTACTCTACTATTATCTAATTATCTAAACTAAGGTTGTGGGAGTCTATGTCTAATTAATGTGTGCTCGTATGATAGTTTAAAGATGTGTTTACTTAGTTTGTATTACTCCTTAATTATCTCCTATTGATGGTTGAGTGTCACGTCTTAGTCCTAGTTGCGTTGTGTTTCTAAAGTTGTAGGGTATGCGTCTCTCCCTAACTCTTCGAACTTACCAAAGGGTCTTGTCTACAAACCCACTAGAGATTATAGACTCCTACTCTAAGGCGCTCTTCGGATGGTTTAGACTACAATTACTCAGGTAATTATACTCTAGGGTTCACAAAGATGAATCAAGCATTAAGTGCACAACGAATGATCTATCGCACTACTAGATCATTAATCAACTAAGATAAGAAACAACCAATCAATATTTAATAATTAAGTTTCATACTTCCTAAGCAAACACACAAATAAATTAGCCGGACATGGAGAACATGCAAGCATACACACAAATAATCAAAGACATAATTGAATTAATGAAGTAAAGACTTATCTTGGTGTAAGATAGGGTTAAAAACCCTAAAATACTGTACAAGACACCTTAGGTTCGGTTTTAGGTTTTTACTCCAAAGACTCTCCACACAAAGACTGAAAAATTCGGATTCTATATATAAGATTACAATTGCGACGGCGTCACCTTATGTTTAGTGACGCCGTCGTGTCGCCGC
This sequence comes from Chrysanthemum seticuspe, assembly GCA_019973895.1. Classification (NCBI taxonomy): domain Eukaryota; kingdom Viridiplantae; phylum Streptophyta; class Magnoliopsida; order Asterales; family Asteraceae; genus Chrysanthemum; species Chrysanthemum seticuspe. The sequence goes on along the minus strand of BPTQ01000001.1, from coordinate 88,242,745 downwards.
CATTAGGGTTTCGTCTTGGCCACGTTAACCTTGCGACGGCGTCACCTTATGTCCGTGACGCCGTCCTCTTCAGCTTCTGACGTCGTCTGGATTGCATCTAGGCCGTCTAAGTAGCGACGGCCTACTCTTTCACCACTAGACGCCGTCTCTTGAAAATACGAGTTTTGAGTTCTGTCCCGTCACAATAATTTTGGGACGGCGTCGCCAATAGCACCTGACGCCGTCGCCTTCTACTTTCAGCAACTGTGAGTGTCTCGATTTCGACTCTGGCCATTTTCTTCATATATTCGCGCCATTTTGTCCAAATAAGTGCCATTCCAGCATTTTGCCTTCACGAGACCTAAAAAGTGAAAAGGAACGATATTAAGCAATAACGGATACAAAAGTGATCAAATAAGGACTTAAACGACCCCTCAAAATGGTACCTTTTAAAACCTTATCAAATATCCCTACACTTGTTATTTGCTTGTCCTCAAGCAAATGTGCTTTTAGCCAATTAATTTATAAGTTAGGGGTCATGAAGCATTAATTCAAAACGGTCCACAACACATATAAGCCCCGCAAAAGTCATAACAAGCACGGAAATTACATACTAGCACCTCACATGGGGTGTTTGGATACTCACATCTCTCTCGGGTGTATATATGAAATATAACAAAATAGAAAATGGAAGATAAACACTCATTAACCGGTCCTAGTACATAGATTACCATAGGCTTGAGAATAGATCAAACCTCCATCGCTTTGGCGTAAGCACCTAGGAAAGACTATCAAAGAGGTCTTTAAAGGGTTGTAACGTTAGGCTTACGGTAGGGAAATAAGGGTTTGGTGGGATAGGCTATTTGGTGGTGGCAAGTCAAAAATCTTTATGTTAACTGCATATAAAGAAAGGCGTTGCTAAGCCAAGACTCGACACTCTAAAACTTTAGTAACGGAAATAAACAGACATAAATTTAAAGATAGATGTAGGATGGTAGCCCGTATGTATATATATATATATATATTTTAACACTATTTTTTTTTCTCTTTTTCTATTTTTTTTTGATTTTTTTTTTTTTTTTTTTTTTTCGTACACTTTTACTCTACCATCCTCTACGATAACATCAAAATACTAGGGATTTATAGGCACATCCCTACACTTGAGTGTTTATTACTCTAACACTAATTTGACCCGATTTGAAAAGATCAAAACACTTGGGGTACATTATTACGCAAACAAAGGGAATTTGAATTTAACGTTCCCTTCCCGTCATTTCATAAACTTTAACTTTTCCCATGAATCCCAATCGTCCCAAAACTGTATACAAAGGATATGACTCGACTTAGCAACTTATGCAAGCAACTAGATAATTGAACTAAGGGTTTAGGGTGATAACAAATATTTGCACTAAAAGTGAGTGCATAAGGGGTAGGTTAAGGCGATTTGGGTGTATATTTGGGGGTGGGGTGTAAACAATGCTCTTCATTGATATTCCAGAAAAACCAAAATATCACGAGAACCGCGAAAAGGATAGGCTCTGAGGGGTTAACTAGGGGTATCGTGTACTAAAAATGAGTACAACGCAAAGGGTGTGGGGGAATTACTCAACCGATGTGGAAGAAGTAATTATATTCCGGGTATTAAACAAGGGTTATCCTAATGCCTCTTATCATTTAGTTATTCCTAACTACACAAGTGTAGCCTCACTTGCGATCTCGGAATGCATCACAAAACAAGTTCTAGAATCTAATATACTAACGGTTCACACTCTAAGCATTAAAGATGAATGCTTTTATTCCTACTAATCTAAGGGCGATCCTCACATTTTGGGTGGAATTTGGGTGGTAAGGGTTTTTGTGCTAGTCATGCAACTTCCTATCCGTGAGACGCTTTTGTTAAGACTAATGGCCCACTCCTATATGTCATGAAAAATTTTAAATTTGGTGCCAAAATTACCCTAACCGACATTTTCTCATGGTTTATTACACAAATGCAATTTAGACAAAGCAAATAGTCAAGGATAAGCATAGTTTCAAAGTTCCCGTTTTATTTTCCCTCCCTACACTTAAACTGAACATTGTCCCCAATGTTCCCCGAAAGTATCAAAGATATGATAAAAGAAGGTAATTAAAAACGAAAGAAACTAATACTCCCCTGATTAGCTTGGTAGGATCCGTGTAAAGTGGTGGTTAAATTCTTTTCAAGAAGAATTATTGCGTGAAAAGCTCCTTCCAATCTTATGTAACTTCTTCTTGACAAACTAAACCTGCACACTTGAAGAAAACAAACGAAACCTTCGCGTAAAATCGGCGGTAATAATATATATATAAGACTCGATTTAAACTAGGATATAATGCTTGTGGAATGGATGTTTACAGAATTTCTAAGAAAATTAAGATCTGGAAAATTCCAAAAATTTATAAGTAGCTCAGAAAACGAGAAAAAGTAATCTGATGTTTTTACTCCTTCCTGACGCCGTCAGGTTGCAATCCTGACGCCGTCAGGTTATCCTGACAAAAACTGGTCTGCGATTTTCTGGAAAAAATTCTGGAAAATTTACATCTTTAGAATCTGGAAAAATTTCTGCAAAACATCAATTATGACTCGATACAAGCATTTGACTCGAACAAACAAACATATATATCTTTTAGGTAATTGTTATTCTCATGTTTACGTTTCTTTTGAAAACGTGTGTAATCCTCCCTACACTTATCCCTTATGTAAAATACCTTTATATGCAATGAAGACGAGGTTAAAAACAAAATAAAGCATTTTTACAAATTTAAACATGAGGATAAACAATTAATAAAAGATATATGACACTAACAAGCAAACAATTAAGCATGGGTTGCCTCCCACGAAGCGCTTTTCTTTATTTATGAGTCTTGTAGCTAGACTCGAAGTCGTGCTCTTACGTTTCCTCACCACCCCTCTCGTGCTCATACTTAAGCCATTCTAACGCTCTTTCATTCTTTTTGTAATCATCTCCTAATTCAAGGCATTTTTTGTAATACCGCTTAGTTTTCTCATGTGGGTACCTAAGCCCACTTTGCTTATCCCTTTCACTAAGCAATGGAATAGGGGTCATTCTATTACAAACCTCGATGTCCTTATGTTTAAACCTAGGATGAGCGCGTGGCATTTGGTAGATGAAATCTTCAATTTCATCAGAGAATGTAATTAGACCATCAATCATCCGTTCATTCAACCTAGTCAATTTCTTGAAAGGTTTTCCAAAAATTATTTGAGTGAGGTCCTTATCTATAAATTCTCCTAAGTCTTCTAAGACCATGAACTCTACCAAATAAGTAAAACTTCCGACAAACACGTGCAAATAAATGACTGCTTCAACAACATTGTTCCCTTGATAAGTTAACTCTTTGACCTTGATTTTGTTGTATAGGTCCCTTGAAATTAAGTTTAAAGGTAAGAATGAATTCAAATAAGCATCGAACCCTTCTAGTCCTATTTTGCAAGGGAATTGCATATTAAAGGGGCCATCTTTCTCAATCCTACACCTAGGGTCAAAACATTGGGATGGGTCTTCCTTAATTTCAGAACTAACTTCTTCATTAATGACCTCCCCGCTATCAAGTGCTTCATCATAATCAAATTCCTCATCAGAATCTGAGTAATAGAAAGGACTTTGTTGTTGCCAATTTATCTCATTATGCTCTAGGTGATTACCAAAATGGTGAGTGGGTGAAGGGTTTTGTGGGATTGCGTTCTCAATCTCGGGATTGGGAACGGGTAAAGTAAAGAATCTTCGATGAAAAATACGGATCATGGTTAATGATGGTTTTTACGAACGGGGGTCACGAAGAAGGGGGATAGACTAAGAGAAATCTAAAAATGAGAAAAAAAAAAGTTTACTTGATAGGAATCAAGCAAAGAAACCTAAACGAGGTGGACTACTAACTAGCTATTCTATTCCCCGGCAGCGGCGCCAAAAACTTGATAACGCTACACGCGTCGTTCGGGGTCAAAGGAACTTCCTTTTCTTCGAGCAAGTTTTATAACACCCTAGGCAGTGAACCTAATCGTTGTGGTGTAGTAATTAGGGTAAGCCACGGGTATTGATATCGTTCTCTAGGGGAATAAGAATGCTAGTAGGGAGTTACTACGCTAAGATTAAGGTTAAGGAAGATTATTTTTTATCTTTTTATATTTTATGAAAATGGAAAGGTACGAATCTCGGGTATTGGATTTGGGGGGTTGGTATTTCTACCGATTACTCTACTATTATCTAATTATCTAAACTAAGGTTGTGGGAGTCTATGTCTAATTAATGTGTGCTCGTATGATAGTTTAAAGATGTGTTTACTTAGTTTGTATTACTCCTTAATTATCTCCTATTGATGGTTGAGTGTCACGTCTTAGTCCTAGTTGCGTTGTGTTTCTAAAGTTGTAGGGTATGCGTCTCTCCCTAACTCTTCGAACTTACCAAAGGGTCTTGTCTACAAACCCACTAGAGATTATAGACTCCTACTCTAAGGCGCTCTTCGGATGGTTTAGACTACAATTACTCAGGTAATTATACTCTAGGGTTCACAAAGATGAATCAAGCATTAAGTGCACAACGAATGATCTATCACACTACTAGATCATTAATCAACTAAGATAAGAAACAACCAATCAATATTTAATAATTAAGTTTCATACTTCCTAAGCAAACACACAAATAAATTAGCCGGACATGGAGAACATGCAAGCATACACACAAATAACCAAAGACATAATTGAATTAATGAAGTAAAGACTTATCTTGGTGTAAGATAGGGTTAAAAACCCTAAAATACTGTACAAGACACCTTAGGTTCGGTTTTAGGTTTTTACTCCAAAGACTCTCCACACAAAGACTGAAAAATTCGGATTCTATATATAAGATTACAATTGCGACGGCGTCACCTTATGTTTAGTGACGCCGTCGTGTCGCCGCCATTAGGGTTTCGTCTTGGCCACGTTAACCTTGCGACGGCGTCACCTTATGTCCGTGACGCCGTCCTCTTCAGCTTCTGACGTCGTCTGGATTGCATCTAGGCCGTCTGAGTAGCGACGGCCTACTCTTTCACCACTAGACGCCGTCTCTTGAAAATACGAGTTTTGAGTTCTGTCCCGTCACAATAATTTTGGGACGGCGTCGCCAATAGCACCTGACGCCGTCGCCTTCTACTTTCAGCAACTGTGAGTGTCTCGATTTCGACTCTGGCCATTTTCTTCATATATTCGCGCCATTTTGTCCAAATAAGTGCCATTCCAGCATTTTGCCTTCACGAGACCTAAAAAGTGAAAAGGAACGATATTAAGCAATAACGGATACAAAAGTGATCAAATAAGGACTTAAACGACCCCTCAAAATGGTACCTTTTAAAACCTTATCACCTAGTTGGAGTATAAGTCCAACAAGTTTACTTGACGTGCAAGTAATTATCTTCTAGCTTATTAGATAGTTATTAGGTTAAGTAAAGTATAATCCTAGTTATAGTCTAATACGAATAGATTAGTCTATATATACCGTGGAGTGTAGGGATTCTTATTGTATCAATTGAAGTTTTAAAGTAAGATTTCTTCAATAAAAGTTTGCGTGTTCCTGGCAGCTTTGTTATTATTATAACCTGATCGTGTACCTGTTGTGTGTGCATCTGCTACTTAACCCTTTGATCACCATCAATTGGTATCAAGAGCTTCGAAGTGTTATTGGTGATTTGTAACTGTGACTTAAGGGTTACATAAAACCAAAATCGACGTAAGAAACTAACTTGTGTCTCAGGGGTTAGTCGTGACTGATCAGGTTAAAGATCTTTGTGTTGTTGTTGGTGATTTGTTGCTGTGTTGAAGGGTTACAAGACCTGAAACAATCGTTAGTTCCTGATCCTGTGGTAAGACGTGAAGAGTTGTTGAACTGAGTATCAACAATTTAGGGTTAAAGAATTACAATCGCCTTAAACCAGTGAACTTGTTGGTTGGTCTTAATTGCAGCCCACTGTGATTGAAGCCCACTAGTCTTTTCTTTTGTAAATAGATTAAAGCCTATTTTTCTGAGTTAATACAGGAAGTTGGAAAAGTACTAAGGTTGTTTATTGTCCCACCACTTGTTGAACTTTATCTAGCCAAGAATATAAGGGCTGGAAAGTTCACCATTACAAACTTATACACGATCAAGAACTAGAACCAGGATGACCGGAGATCCATCAGGTTCTAACCCACTACCACCACCGACAAAAGAATCAAATTTGACGTTTCACTGCCCGACGTTAACGTCAACTAACTATACCATATGGAGAATGCGTATGGAGGTACTTCTTGGAAATCATGGAGTCTGGGATGTGGTCGATCCAGGCTTAGACGATCCAAAGAAGAATAACATTGTTAAAGGATTGTTGTTTCAATCAATAGCAGAAGACCTGATTTTGCAAATCAGGAATCTAAAAACCGGGAAGGAGATGTGGGAAGCAATTAAGACCCGTAACTTAGGTGTTGATCGTGTGAAAGAAGCTAGGCTTCAAACCCTAATTACGAAGTTCGAGAATCTGAAGATGTCAGATAATGGTACTATAGATGCATATGCCTCAACGCTATCGGGTATTACTTCTAAATCAGCCACGCTTGGAGATATCATGTCGGAACATAAGCTGGTAAAGAAGTTTCTCACGAGTCTTCCAAGACGGTTTGTCCATATCATGGCAGCCCTTGAACAGGTTTTAGACCTTAAAGAAACGGGGTTTGAGGATGTGGTTGGTAGATTGAAAGCGTATGAAGAAAGAGTGAAAGACGATGATAAAGCAAACGATACTCAAGAAAAGTTGCTTTATGCTAGGACTGAAAATTCCAATAGGAATAATGACTCAAGTGGAGCAAGAGGACGTGGTTCATACTCTCGAGGTCGTGGTCGTGGTCAAGGACGTGGAAGGGATTACTATCAAAACCAAGGTCAACGTGACTCCTCCAAAAACCGTGAAGATACTAAGCAAAAGGGTAAGAAACAGGAGCAACGAGATCTCTCACATATTAAGTGTTACCGTTGTGATAAGTACGGACACTTTGTTTCAAAATGCCTGGATCGAAACCGAAACCATGAAGTTAACCTCAATGAGACACAAGAGAGATATGTAAATCATGAAGGCACGTTCTTTATGATGAACTTGGTTCAAGAAACGGTTTTCATGAATGAAGAAAAGTTTACTCCTCCAAAGATCGAGTCCAATACCGACGAAGATGATGTATGGTACTTTGACAACGGAGCAAGTAATCACATGACGGGTAATTACTCCTACTTTTCTGAACTAAATGAAAACATTACAGGTCGTGTAAGATTTGGAGACAGTTCGTTTGTGAGTATAAAAGGAAAAGGCTCAATTTTGTTTCAAGGGAAAAACGGGAAACAAAAGTTGCTGAAAGATATCTATTACATTCCCGCTCATCGTAGTAACCCCCAATTTCGTGATACGCAGCGGAATTCAAACTGGGTGTTACTTCATGGCACAACAGTCATAACAATAGAAAACGAACTCTAATTGAGTCGTTTTAAAAGATTTATCATTCGATTTATACAAATATCAGAGTTTACAAAAATGAGGTCCCAGTAGTTTCATGGTTTACAAAATACATTAAATGGGTTTTCGAATGATAATAAAATTTTATAGCCTTCTTGAGTATTCGTGCTCCTCCGTGCCAACCTCGTACAATATGGACCTGAAATACATGCTTAAAACTGTCAACACAAAGGTTGAGTGAAATTCATAGAGTTTGTTTGATGGTTGAACACATTATGTTTGTAGTGTGAGCTATAGAGTCACACAAATGGTTTGAAAACAAAACAGTTATTATTGCACTAAGCTCATGATACCGAAATGTTAACAGCTGTCATATAATAGTAACCGTTGCCCTAATAGGTAAATTGCCATTAAACCTATGGATCTTCAAATAGAGTGTGTTTGTTTGCCTACCCGGTCAACATAAACGGGATTTGTCATTCCCGATAGATCTATCCACATTATTCGCGTTCACTCGCAAGTGATTAATGGTTCATGATAATAGGGACTTTGGCAATAGTAGTACTTAGTGCAAATAATACATTCAAGTATAATTTCAAAGCAATGTGTTCGATTTAAAATAAAGCATGTATCTCCCCCAAGGGTTTGTAAAACAATTAAGTAATAAAAGTGGGGCTATGAACTCACCTCAGAGTAAATGATATCAAATGTATAATGAGAATGATGGATATGCCGTGAGAACTTCTACGAGCAACCTAAAATGGAATGTTGCGACTTAGGTTTGGAATAATGTTTAAGAAAACATAAACCATCCTATATATGTCTATATGTTGATCATGATGTAGTATATGGTTTTTGTGTATGTCGTTTATAGAAATGGTCTAGTTGTGAAAACGTGTTTAGTTTATATATATCATACTACCGTTCGGGCCATCACAATTCAGAGGTCATGTAGTAAATGTTCGAGGAGCTAGGACACTTTAAATTGTAAATCCAGCAACTCGTCGATACGTTTTACTCAAATGAAACCCCTCACATGAAGCTCCCTAGTTTTGTAGCACTTAGTAGATAAAACATAGATTTTGAATGAAGATTTGTTATATCATAAAGTTTATCATGTTTTTAGTAAATATCTAGTTTTACAAGTTCTCATTGCTTACAAGTGATTACAACTTATTAACATGTTCAAGAATAAAGTTTCGGTAAAAATCTTCGAAAAAGGGTAAAATGGTCATTTTTCCATTACTTGTGAAAACACTATTTTGAAGATTAAATGAAGTTTTGTTAAGTTAATATGTAACTAGCTATGAAAATAACTTGGTTTTGCTTTTAGTTGTGACAAAAGTATAGTTGTGAACTATATATATAGGGCAGTTTCGGTTTTTGAAAGATAATGGCCTATTTAAGGGTTTTCAAGGTCCGAGCTTCTTTAACACTGAAGGAAAAAGTCGTTCCGGACACCTTTCTTGTTTTAACTTTTTGATGATTCAGACCAGAAGTACCACTTTTAAAACGATCAGCTGCTTAACAGCTTGTGTTTAGGCAGTTTTGGCGTTTTGGTTTCGCTAACTTCTTTTGACTATAACTTTTGACTCGTTTATCCGTTTCGGGTGATTCAAGTTGCTATGTCTACCTTTTTATCTTGTGTACCATACTATGTAAGTTAGGAAATCCATATGTGGCTAGTTTTAATGGTTTCAAATGTGTAGAATATGACTAGTTTACTAGTTTGTTACTTTTACGACAATATGTGAATTAAAACATGTGATTGAGTATATGTACATCATGAATCAACATAGTAACTATATATATAGCATGAAATTTTTAAGATTATGAATAAATAAGACGAGATGATGGTTGTGATAAGTTGCTTACAACTTTTGGCTTTCACTTAAGAAAGGAGTAACTTAGTAAGGATAGGACTTTGATTGATCACTTAAGACTTTGAATTGAGCTAGCTTTCTACACCTTGGCACCCTTGCAATTTTGAAGAGTTGGTGATGAAGTACTAAGTGACTTGAGTGGATCTAAACTCAAGAAGATCACTTAAACTTGATAGAGATTTGATGTAGTAACTTGATCTTTGGAACTTCTTTGCATAAACTTGGAGTTTATAGATCAAATTATGGAAGATATAAATGTTTTAGTGTATAAACGACCCAAATCAGTATTTTAGGGTTCTTAGGATGTATTTCACTTCCTATTTATAGGAGAGTAAGTTTGGTTAACCATATATTGGGTTAAATGTTAACCATTGGTTAAGTTAGGACACATGTAATGATCTAAATGAACCATGGTTAGGATCAAGCCACCAAGATGATGACTCGTACCCTAAGAGGCGGTCACAACATGTGACTAGGCTTAGATGATAAGTTTTGATATTATCTTGAGTTTAGAGCAAGGTTTGGTTCCGTTAAATGCCAACCGTAAGTTGTTAAGCCATAAAACGTAAAACCGGGTATCGTAAAAATACGAAACTTGCAGGAATGATGAAACTCATCATTATACTCCATATAAAAAAATAAAATGGGTGATAAGTCTCATTGGGTGCAAAAACGCTACTTAAAGCTGGAAACACGGGTCAAAAACGCGTAATTCGCAATTTATCAGAAAAGAACGAAATTTCAGGGAAATGACCGTGAATTTATTTAAAGTAGACTAAAATTAGTCTAAAAGTGATACGAGATGTAAAACTTTGGTTTTCGTCATACGTGCGATAACTTAACAGTTATACGTGAAGTTTAAAAGTTACGCGGTTTAATCAAAAATGTAGAACGTACAAGGTTAATTTCTTTATGGTCAAAGGAGGAGGGAAATATGTTTGAATTTTCTAAAAATGTAAAAGTTTCTAAACATCTTAGAAAATACAGTGCAGAAATGGTTAAGTCTGGGTCTACGTATGTTGATACAAAAGTTGGACGTTCCTAGTTTGGAGCTCCGGTTCTCGTACCAATTGAGAATTGCTGCTTGAGACCTGCGCACTAAGAGACAAGAAACACCGTTAGGCTTACCGTGGGATTGTCTCCCACGATTATCCTCCGGCGTGAGAGTGAGTAATAGATTTAGGGTTTAAGGAGTTTTAGGGTTATGAGATCGTACCTTAAACGAGGGATATGATTCCCTTTATATACGCACGGAATCCTTGTTGGTTCCGTGTTCCCCAACCTTCGGCGTATCCCGCTTAAGTCGGCTGGGAATGATTATCTTCTTAATTTAGAAGATATCGGATATCTATTCCGTAAATAGATTTGGGCTTGGGCTTTCGTGAGCCCAAACGCGTATTGATATTGGCCCAGTTCGTACCGGGCTTGCAAGTATTGGACTGTAGTCGGGTTTATGACACGACTCCAGACTATACATCATCATGTCCCCCCAGTCTAGTATGCGCAGTGCATAACTGCGGATGCTAGACTAATGACCGTAGTCCAAAATAAAAGAAAAAACGTACGAAACGTATTAAAGAAGCCATACACATACCCGTAGGTGCATTGTATCTAGTCATCAAAGTGAAATGCAAATGCCTCGTTATTCGGGGGAAAGTGACTGTCCCGCGTCCCATCAGAGAGATCTCAACCACACAAGTAAAGTTAGTGGGTTCCACGTGGCACATATCAGGTGGGTGAAAGAAACTATATAACCTATCCTTCCATTTTCACCGTCTGCCTCACAGTAAAATTCCATCCACCATTACGAAAGAATTTTGGATAGTTGCAATCCAGAAAGTAGCAAATCACAAAGGTAACCACGCGCGCGCTTTATCAAAATAATAACACGATGGTTAAGCAGTTGTCTGACTTCACCTCCGACCTCACCGTGAGCGAACTGATGGAATTCACGTCGGATTATTTCATACCGCGGGACGTGCATCCTGTTGTTCCGGGAGCACGAGCAACTATTTCGGATTTCCCCGAAGGGAAAGTGGGAGTATATACACGATTATTCGAATTCGCGAATCAACGTGTGCCCCTGTCACGCTTTCTGTGCGATGTGTTAAATTATTATACTCTACACATATCGCAGTTGCACTGTATTGGTGCGGCCAAGATTGCCAATTTTGAGGTAAATTGCCGGTTGTTGGCAATCAACCCCACCATCCATCTATTCCGCGCCTTTTATCACACTACATGGGCGCATGGGTGGGTGTCTTTTGCGAAGCGCGTTGGTAGATTGCAATGTTATACAGATAAATTAGATTCACTTAGGAATTGGAGGGAGTATTTCTTCTGGGTAGATGATACATGCTTTCCCTGGAATTATGATTTTTATACTCGGGGTACATTAGAGAGGGATGAGTGCCCGTTGCCTGGGTCTTATGTCGCCGAGGATGCGGAACTGATAAATGCTAACCGCATCCCCATTAGTGCCTATCCTGAAGGATTTTTGGTGCATATGGGAATCAGCCGTAATTATTTTGGTCCCGAAGATGAGATCCCAATCTTCTTAGACGCACATGGCCAGGGTGGGTACTTATTCCTTCGTACCTCTGTGTGTAAATAATGTAAGAGCATTCTTCCTTATACTTTGCGCATTATATAACCTGTTTGCACATGTTGTTTTGTGGTGCGCAGAAATGGACCTTTTTACCGTAGTACAGTTAGCGAAGCCCGTAGAGGTGAGGACAGGGACACGGCCTTTGAAAGAGAATGAGGAGCCAATTCTAGCTGCTACCGCAGGGCGCGTCCTAGAGCTGAATGCGGGGGATACAAGGACCAGTTCCTCCGTCGCAGTGGGAGCAACACCCCTGCAAAGCCGTCCTAATCCCGAAGTAACTTCTCTTGTGGCGCAGCCACCGCCCGTAGCTGTGGCCCACGCTGTGGAGGAAGAGGAAGAAGAGGAATCTGGGCTTAGTCGTAAAAGGATCCGAAGGGAGGATGGTGTAGGCCCCTCAAGGAAAAAACGCCCCGTGGTCCAGACTGTGGAATTATCCTCCACTGATGAAGCGTCGTCGCATCCTTTTGCTGATGTCGCGGAGCCACATTAAGTAAAGCCGTACATGTATAATTTTCTTTTGTTTGGTTAATGAGCTAGTTGTGATTCTAACATTGCGCTGGTGATCATTCACAGGATAGAGCAGGTTATAGAATCACCCCCAAAGGCGAGTCCGATACGTTCAGCGCATTCTGAGCCATAGAGCCAGGATAATGAAGACCAGTCTGATGCGGATGCGCCCATGGAGCAATTGGTTGAAGAATTGGTGCAGGTCTCCGCACATCAGGCTGCACTAATTGTGAAGCTGAAAGATCGAGTATCTGGTGGGGAGAACCAAGATTCACAAAAGGACCAAACAATAGCTTTGTTGGAGGCGCAGCTGGCAAGCACCCGGGCGCAACTGGATAGCGCCCATGCAGAGGCAAGGGATCTGAGCGCATACGCTCAAAAACAGGCCGAGGACAAAATGGCGCTAATGTGCCAAATGAGTCAAGAGCGTGCTGAGGCTGCCAGGTACAAGTCTGCGTGCCACTGGGTACTTAAACATCTTGAGCAGGGTAAGGAAAATTTGTTTGCGCAATTGGGGGAGCTTGGGGCTACTGTGAGCTGGTCATTGGAGGTGCAGGAGGCAAAACTGTGTAAGCTTAGCCTCGAGTATGACGAGGAGTTGTATCCTCAGCTTATGTCCACGATAGCGGAGCGCAGGTGGCTCATAGGCCACGGTCTCCGCCTAGCTGCCCTCAGTGCCCTGGAATCGCCAGATGTTGTTAATGCCTTCGGGGAGGTTGTGCGATGCGCTCTAGAGCGTGGTAAATCAGAGGCGATTGAAAATCTCCACGAGGCCAAACTGTTGAAGGCGCCGATTGATAAGGTACCGAATTATGATGCTGAGTCATATGATCACTTGGTCGCCGCCATGCAGAGAATGAAAGACTTAGAGCTCCCAATGATTTCTGAGCTTGAGCGCGATCAAGATTATCCTATAAATGTTATTATGGCGGGATTGACCTTGGCGCGTCATCGTACAGAGGGTGCCGAAACACAGCCAGACTATTATTTGAAACCCCATGAGTCTCAGCTTCAAGTACCTGTCTTTGCGCGTCCTAGGGATAGTCAGAATCCATTTGCTTTGGAGAAAGAGGTACCTTTAAAGGAAGTCTTGGAAGAGCATGTGACCCGTCTTGCTAAAAAAGAAAGTATCGCAGGTAAAGCTATTTTGTGTGGAGTTGGTGCAGCGCACTTGCCAAGGTCTGATGGGGTGCCAGTTAGTGTGGCCACTGTGTCGCGTCAGGATGCAGACGTGTTGAAGGGTATTAGCGAAGCCAAAGATGCAACGAGTCACGTTGGCACCTCGTCACTTAAGCGTTGTAGCAGCTGGTAGTTGATATGTTAACTATCTCTTGTAATAACTCGTAGTTATGAATAAAAAGTCTCTTTTTTGCTGTATATATTATTAAAACGTGTAATGTATACGTATCTGTTTGTCTTTGCGTGAAAGATGTATTCGTTGCCGAAGAAACAAACGTGTACGCCAGTGCGAATGTAGGAAATCCATAATCATGTATGAAGATCATAGTATACTTGGAAAATATTTCTAAGTACTTTATCATAATTGTGTATGTTATGATACACAGCGTACTGTAAATATCACATTAAGGAATCAAGTGTCTTGGTTCCTAAGTTGTTAAACGTGCACGTGTGCGTTGCTGCGCAACCATCGTGGGATGCGCACATATCTTATTCCAACGTCTTGAGAACAAGGTGTTTAACAAGGATGCGTGATCCAGTGTTGATGGGTTTGCAACCCTCTTACTCAACAAGTTAGTTAGTAGGTTAACTTATCCTTTTACCATCGTGGGTCTATTCATAGTGCATGCACGCCATCATGGGCTAGAAAAAAAAATCGTTGAGACATACAGTATATGGAGATAACAACTTAAAATGTGCCGCGGAGTTAGCTAGAAACCGCGGCGTTTTATTGATACTTGCAAGTTTTTTGAGACATAACAAAGAAAACAGTATATATGAAAAATAAAAATGAATACATGAATGTTTATTGAGCACTGAAAGTGCGGAGCGTCTGTGCGCTGTGCCGAAGCTATTCTTATAGGTAGCACCTCTTGAGGTTGCCGATGTTCCATGTGCGCGGTAGGTCACGACCATCCAAGCCTCGTAGCCTGTACGCGCCTATGCCTATTGCTTCAGTAACCTCATAGGGTCCTTCCCACTTTGGTCCGAGTTTACCTGTATCTTCTGCGTGGCTCGCCTCATTGGCGCGGTAGACAAAGTTGCCTGGTCTGAATGAAACGCTGCGTACCTTGGCATCATAGTATCCTTTCATTTTTGACTTCGACTTTGCCTCCCGTATGGCTGCGCGTTCGCGTCTTTCTTCCAACAGATCCAAGTCGACACGTCTTTCATCATCGTTTGTTGTCACATTGATCTCCGCAGTGCGGATAGTTGGCATGCCGATCTCAGTTGGTATAACGGCTTCTGTCCCGTAGACTAGAGAGAAGGGGGTGTCCCCCGTGCTGGTTTTTATTGAGGTGCGGTGAGCCCACAAGACATGCGAAAGCTCTTCGACCCACCTTCCTTTGTGTCTGTCCAGACGCGCTTTGATTCCTTCGCCCAGGCTTCGATTTGCGCGCTCTACTAAGCCATTGGTTTGTGGGTGTGTGACTGACGCGAAGTGTTGGGTGATGTTTAACTTCTCGCACCAATATTTGAAGGGGTTGTCGCAGAATTGTTTCCCGTTATCCGAGATGATTTCTCCAGGTAATCCGAAACGGCATACTATGTTGTCCCAGACAAAGCGTTTCACCTGGTTGCCGGTGATTGTCGCCACTGCTTTTGCCTCGATCCACTTGGTAAAGTAGTCTATAGCTACTATGAGAAACTTGAGACCGCCTGCTGCTATTGGAAAAGGACCTGCAATATCAATGCCCCATTTGTAGAATGGCCATGGCGCCGTGATTGGCGTCAGCTCGTGCTGTGGTTGGCGTGGGACGGGTCTATGAACTTGGCAATCATTGCACTTCCTTATTAAGTCCCGCGCATCGCGATGCATGGTTGGCCAGTAGTATCCGGATCGCATGGCGCGTGCTACAACGGACCGTGGTCCTGCGTGCATGCTGCATGAACCTTCATGGATTTCTCGCAGCACGTAATTTGCTTGTAGGGGGCCGACGCAGCGGAGCCATGGTTGGAGGAAAGAACGTCGGTACAGTATGTTGTCTCGCAATTCGAATCTCTGCGCTGTACGCCGTATTCTGCGAGCTTCTGTCTGTTCTTGGGGCAATGTTCCTTTGCTTAGGAATTCCGTAATCGGTGTCATCCATGTAGGACCATCCTCCTCTATGACCGCGGAGACTTCCATCTCCGACATTGATTTGCTTTTCAGTGTTTCCACCAGCACTTGCTTTGATAAATGTGCGAAGCTTGTCGAGGCGATCTTGCTCAGTGCGTCTGCCTTGCGATTTTCTTCTCTAGGGACTTGCTTGATGGTAAATCTGTCAAAGCCTTTGATCAGTGTCTTGGTCTTCTCAAGATACTGAATCATATTCTCTTCTTTGGCCACGTATTCACCCAACACGTGGTTGGCTACTAGCCGGGAGTCCACATTTGCTTCCAAGTTACGTATACCCATTCGAGCTGCAATGCGTAGTCCGGCGATTAGGGCTTCATATTCTGCCTCATTGTTTGTCGCGGTAAATTCAAAACGCAGTGCGTAAGTGAATTCCATTCCCTCCGGGTTTGTGAGAATAAGGCCAGCTCCTGATCCGTCCACGCATGAGGACCCGTCTGAAAACAAAATCCATGGATCTTGTAGTTCCTTCTTGCTTGGTGCGGGTACCTCGTCAGTATCTGGCTTCTCGATGATGAAGTCTGCCAGAACCTGTCCTTTTATTGCGGTACGTGGTCTGTAAGAGATGTTGTGTTCGCCTAGCAACACACTCCACTTCTGGAGTCGTCCTGACGCATCGGGTTTGGAGATGATCTGCTTGATGGCTTGATCTGTGATAACCGCTATCGGGTGCGCTTGGAAGTACCGGCGCAGTCGCTTGGCGGCAAACACTAATGCCAAGACTAACTTCTCCATGGCACTGTAGTTCATCTCCGTCTTCTTGAGCGCTTTGCTGACAAAATAGATAGGGGTTTGCACTGAGTCCCTATCTGTTAATAGCACTGCGCTGACTGCCCCATGAGTTGCTGATAAATACATGATCAGCTCTTCCCCTGGTCGGGGTGCAACGAGTGTTGGGAGCGTTGCTAGATGCTGTTTGAGTGTAGTGAAGGCTTCTTCTGCCTCCGTCGTCCACCGGAAGTCACCCTTTTTCATACACTTCTTGAGCGTTTTGAAAAGAGGCAATGACTTTTCTGCTGACTTAGACAGGAACCTGTTTAGGCCGGCCAGTTTTCCGTTGAGGGATTGTACTTCCTTCAGCGTGCGTGGTGAGGGAAGTTCTATTACTGCCTTTGTCTTTTCTGGACAAGGTTTTATGCCGTCAGGTTCTATCAGGTATCCTAGGAACATGCCTTCAGTAGCGCCGAAGGTGCATTTCTTAGGATTCAGCTTCATGTTGATCTCTCGTAGAGTCTTGAACGTCTCTTCTATGTCACGCACAAGCTCAATTTCAGTATGGCTTTTTATGACCAGGTCATCCACATAGACTTCCAGGTTGCGGCCCACCTGTTTTTCAAAGGCATTGTCTACCAACCGCTGATAGGTGGCACCCGCATTCTTCAAGCCAAAGGGCATTTTTGTATAACAGTAAACGCCTTGGCTTGTGTGGAAAGCTGTTTTTTCCTCGTCTTCCTTAGCCATCTGTATCTGGTGATATCCCTTGTACGCGTCGAGAAAACACTTTAACGGGTATCCGCACAAGGACTCTATTTTCCAGTCTATCTCTGGTAATGGATAGCAGTCCTGTGGGCATGCTTTGTTAAGGTCGGTGAAGTCTACGCACATTCGCCAGCTACCGTCGCTTTTTTTGACCATTACTGGGTTAGAAAGCCAGTCGTGGTAGTAGACTTCACGCATGATTCCCGCATTTACCAATTTCTGTACCTCTGCCAGAATTGCCTGCGCACGCTCTGGGGCTTGGCCACGCTTCTTCTGGCGTATCGGTGAGTACCCTTGTCGGATTCTCAGTTTATGCTCCGTGATCGAGCGTGGTACCCCAGTCATGTGTTTTGGCTCCCACGCGAAAATATCCACGTTCTTTTGTAGGAGCGCGCACACAGCTGCTTTGCCGTTGTCCGACAATGACCCTCCGATGGTTATTTCCTGTTCTGGGTATTCTGGGTGAATCGCGACCTTCAAGTTGGGGACCTTGGTCGCACACTGTTTCGGGATCGGTGCCATTTCGCATGTAACCGTGTTACATTCTCTGTTTGGTACCGTGGCATTGTAAAGAGTGACAATGCCCCCTTCTACTGGGAATTTAAGCATCCCGTGCGCTGTTGATGGCACCGCGCGCATGGCTGATATCCCGGGTCTCCCAATAATGCCATTGTATGGCGAGGGGGATTTAATCACCATGAAGTCCATCCAGGTTTTCGTAGAGTGCTCTGCGTTGCCAATGCTGACTAGTAATCGCAGTTGCCCCATGGGCCATATCTTTTCACCCGTGAAACCGGTGAGCGTTGTGCTGACCGGGTTTAACTGGCTGCGTATTTCAGGACGCAGTCTTTTAAAGCAGTGCTCATACATGATATTTGCCGATGCCCCACCATCAATGTACATGCGGTGTATGTCGTGACCACCTGCATTGATTTCAATTGTGAGTGGCTCTGCTACTGCGTTGTCCGCAGTTAGAGTAGGGAAAGAGATTTCGCTTCTTCGGGAAAACTCTTGGCCGACCTTCTGTCTAGTGATTCGTTTCCACGTTTGTATCATGTAGATTGTGTCGGCCTTATCTTTGGGTGTCTCCTTCTTGTTTCCATTCTTTTGTTTATCTCTTCCCTCTTTAATGTTTTTAACCAAGTGGTCCAGTCTACCCTCTTTGACCATCTTGTCGATGAGTTGGTGCATCTGGACACATTCGTTAGTGGTGTGACCCTTTTGCGCGTGGTAATCACAGTATCCATTCCCAGTGCGCCGATCTTCTGGTGTACGCATCTGAGGTGGTCTTGGGAAATTCGCGCCTTCTGCTGCGAGTATTTCCTTTGGGGTTTTGATCAGGGGAGTGTACCTGTCATTATCTCTGCCGCTCCTCTGGCTGCGATAGTTCCTATTACGGTTACTACTTCGGTCGTTGGATTGTCTCCCAGGTTGTTCCTGTGACCGGTAACTCGAGTGGTTCTTTTTGCTATCCACCGCGGCGGCTTCCCCCTGGACAAAAGACCGAGAGCGCTTCATGAGTTCATCAAAGGTCTCAGGGATCTTGTCGTTTAACCTCTTGATGAGTTCTGGATTTTAAATCCCATTCATGAAGCCAGAGATCTTTAGTACTTCAGGACATGCTTTAACTTGCATGCATTCATCTTTAAAGCGTTCCATGAATGCACTCGTAGATTCTCCTTGGTGCTGCTTTACCCTGGCGAGTTCGACAGGATTTTTAGCGCACTTTTTCCGTTGAGTAAAATTTAGACGGAACGCCTTTCTCAACTCTTCAAAACCATTTATGCTCCTTCGTGGGAGTTTGTTGAACCAGTTCCGCGTGCTTCCCACTAGTGTGGAATTAAACATGTGGCACCACACTGGTTGCGGCCAATTCTCAATGGTCGCTGCTGATTCAAAGATTTTTAGGTGATCGTCAGGATCACCTGTTCCATCATAAGTCTTGACATTTGTAGGCATGCGCCTCTTCTTGTTCTCAGAGAAATCACTAATGCGTCTGGTGAACGCATCCACTTTCTGACGGCGCCATGGGAGAGACATGTCTTCCTCTTGGCTATCGCGTCTGTTTCTAGATTTCCAATGTCCTGTATCGCTATCCTCGTTGTCCGAGGAGTTATCAGAAGATGAATTTTCCTTCTTACGGCGTTTGCGCCGGCCTTCGTCAGAGTCTGACTTATAGTCTGGATCTGAAGGGCTTTCACTTGGGGAATACTTTCGGCCCAGTCTGTCATGTACTTTACGGCTACCCAGTCTGGCATAGACACTGGTACGCCGTTCTTCTCTATCACTATCACTCAAGTGCTGCGAGTGAGATGTCTCATCACCCTCGATTCTCCTCCCGATTCTGTTGAATACTGGGGGTTTATGACCGCTTCCTCTGCGCTTTTCTTTCTGGTGGCGCAGTGGGGAAGTATCGTATTCCGAATCGAAATTGAGTCGGGCTTTCAAGTTCCGACCTGATCTATTCTTCTCCTCCTCTTGCATGAGGGCAGTTAATGTTTCGTAGTTTTGGGATACGAAAACTTCTGGTGTTAATTCCGGCGCGACCCCCTCGAGAGTGAGTGCGTTTGTTTCTGCCGCTATACCCTTATCTCGGCCTGGTGCCTCCGGTATCTTTGTTAGGTCAGTTTCTAGCACCGATTGGAAGGGAGTAGTAAAGACGGTGCGCAGTGGATCTACTCCACTCGTGGTGGTTGTAGTGGCTTGGGTTGTTCCCGAGTGCGGTTCCACCAGAGGGAAAATCAAATCTTGGCCTGATCCCTTATTTTTAGCAGTGCTGGTTGTCCCAGAGGTCTGCTTAGGGGTTAGTCCACTCTGCGACTTCTTCCGCATGAGGTCTGACTGCGATCGCTGATTTCCGTGCTTTGTCATTCTAGTGTTGGTTCTTAGTGTAGGGTCCCACGGATGGCGCCACTTGTTGATACAAAAGTTGGACGTTCCTAGTTTGGAGCTCCGGTTCTCATACCAATTGATAATTGCTGCTTGAGACCTGCGCACTAAGAGACAAGAAACACCGTTAGGCTTACTGTGGGATTGTCTCCCACGATTATCCTCCGGCGTGAGAGTGAGTAATCGATTTAGGGTTTAAGGAGTTTTAGGGTTATGAGATCGTACCTTAAACGAGGGATATGATTCCCTTTATATACGCACGGAATCCTTGTTGGTTCCGTGTTCCCCAACCTTCGGCGTATCCCGCTTAAGTCGGCTGGGAATGATTATCTTCTTAATTTAGAAGATATCGGATATCTATTCCGTAAATAGATTTGGGCTTGGGCTTTCGTGAGCCCAAACGCGTATTGATATTGGCCCAGTTCGTACCGGGCTTGCAAGTATTGGACTGTAGTCGGGTTTATGACCCGACTCCAGACTATACGTCATCAACGTAGATTTGTTTAAAATGTAAGTTTAGTCTCGTACGGCTCAGGGTTTATTTGGTAACACTTAAAAGAAATCTTAAAAATTCTATAATTAATTATGAGTGATCTAAAAATTAATCTGATGTGAGAAAAATTGTCAGGGTTGGTTTTCGTTATGCGCGGGATGTTGAAATGGTGTTCCGACCAAAATGAAATTTAAGACGATGTTTTCTTAATAACTTTTGCGAAAATGATCTGACGATTGTCAAACTCTCAGGTCATTAATAAAATAATTTATCTTACGACAATGTGAAATAAAAATTTTACGGGGTGAATAGTGAAAGTGAATAGTAAAAGTGAATAGTAAAAGTGGATAGTAAATTCTCAAAAAATGAAAAGTAACCTAAAAATGCGGGTGGTTAAGATGTGATAAGTCTTGGACAAGCTTCAATATCCGGTTGTGATATTATAATACGAGGTGATTTCTTAACCATGTGTGATAGTTGTGGAAATTTGCAAATTAAAGTCCCAAGAAGTGCAAATCGTCTTTACAAGGCTCAACTACAAGTTGGGAAACCTTATTGTTTGCAAGCTAACATTGATGAAGAGTCGTGGTTGTGGCATGTGCGACTTGGTCATATCGGCTTTGGTGCGGTGAACTTGATGCACAAGTTAGCTAAAGGGGTACCGGTAATTAAGCATCAAGATCAAGTATGTGAGTCTTGCATGGTTGGAAAACAAACAAAGAAGTCATTCTCGAAGAAAGCAACATATAGAGCTTCACAATTACTTGAGATGGTTCACGGGGATATATGCGGACCGATAAATCCTCCCACTCAAGCAGGTAACTCTTATATCCTAGTTCTTATCGATGATCATTCTAGGTACATGTGGTCTTTTCTTTTGAAGGAAAAAAGTGACGCGTTTGGAATAATCAAAAGATTCAAGACGGAAATTGAAAAACGAACGGGTAAAGAGATTGTAACATTCCATACGGATAGAGGTGGTGAATTTACATCACATGACTTCAATCGGTTTTGTGACCAAGAAGGAATAGCACGTATGTTGACGGCTCCTTATGCACCTCAACAAAATGGAATTGTGGAATGACGAAACCGTACTCTACTTGAGATGACAAGGTGTCTCATGAAGGCAAGAGGTGTACCAAATCGTTTTTGGGGTGAAGCGATTTGGCATGCTACTTATATAATAAATCGAACACCTACACAAGCATTGGTAGGAGTTACACCATACGAAAAGTTTTATGGAGAAAAACCGAACCTTGAAGACTTAAAGGTATTTGGATGTGTTGCATATACGAGAATTGTTTCAAAGCACTTAAAGAAACTCGATGATAGGTCAAAACCGTTGGTTTACCTCGGAAAAGAGCCGAGCTCAAATGGGTTTCGTCTCTACAACCCTCATGAAAATAAAATCATTATAAGTGCTTATGTAGTTTGTGATGAGAAAAGATGTTGGAATTGGAATTTAAAAACCATATCTGATGAGACAAACCAATCAGGAAAAGGACCAGGTACGTTTTCTATTACATGGGGAAATCTACAGGAAACTGATATTAATCAGTTTGTGAATGACAACACAACCACTGCTACGGTTCACGAGCACATGCCTGCTATGAGTCACGAAAATAGCCCACATCAGGCTGTTAACAGCCCCGCTACTGTTCCCAATCCAGAAGGTGATGAAGAGGAACCACGTAATGATATTACACCGATCGCGACACGTTGTTCAACTCAAAACAAGGTTTTACCAACGAGGTTAGGTGATTACGAACTTAACATTAATGAACTAATGTTGACAATTGACGAGGAACCAAGGAATTATAATGAAGCAAAATCAAAACCTCAATGGGTCAAAGCAATGCAAAACGAGCTTGATTCTATTGTAAAGAATAATACTTGGAAACTCGTTTTTCTTCCTAAAGGTGTTAAACCGATTGGGTTAAAGTGGTTGTTTAAGATAAAAAGAAATGCCTATGGTACAATCAAGAAGTTCAAAGCATGTTTAGTTGCTAAAGGCTATGTACAACAACCCGGTATTGACTTTGATGAAGTGTTCGCGCCAGTAGCTCGACTCGAGACCATACGTCTCTTGATTGCTCTCGCAGCCGGGAAAGGATGGAGGATTCATCATTTGGATGTCAAAACGGCTTTTCTTCATGGTGACTTAAAGGAAGAGGTATATGTTACTCAACCTGAAGACTTTGAAAAACCAGGAGAGGAAGGAAAAGTATATAAGTTAGCTAAATCATTGTATGGCCTAAGGCAAGCTCCAAGGTCATGGAACATAAAGCTCGATAGTACCTTAAAGGAGATGGGTTTTCAACAATGCATGCAAGAAAAGGCGGTCTATAAAGCGTTAACCAATGGAGAATTTATCATTGTTGAAATTTATGTGGATGATTTGTTCGTGACTGGGACAAGCTTAGATTGCATCAATGAGTTCAAAGAAAAGGATGGCATCTCAATTTGAAATGTCGAATCTTGGGGAGTTAACTTATTACTTGGGTATCGAAGTATCACAAGATGAAGATTGTATCAAGATCAAGCAAGAGAGATATGCATTGAAAATTCTAAAAGAAGCTGGTATGGAAGATTGCAATGCAACTTTATATCCAATGGAGAAGGATCTTAAGTTGTCAAAAGCTGAATATGAACCAGAAGTTGATACTACTCGTTATCGAAAGGTAGTGGGTTGCTTGCGTTATCTCTTACATACTCGTCCATATTTGACTTACTCGGTTGGAGTGGTTAGTCGATATATGCAAAGTCCAAGAGAATCACATGCTCGTGCTATCAAGCAAATCCTGCGCTATCTTAAAGGTACAACTTCATTTGGAATTGAATACAAGCGGGGTAATGACATGAAATTGGTAGGATATAGTGATAGTAGTCATAATGTTGATATTGATGATGGACGTAGTACCACTGGACACATTTTATATCTTGGTACATCGCCTATTACATGGTGCTCACAAAAACAAACTACCGTGGCATTATCTTCGTGTGAAGCTGAGTTCATGGCAGCCACTGCAGCGGCGTGTCAAGCAATTTGGCTTAGGGAGTTATTGGCGGAAGTAACAAGAATGGAAAGACAAAAAGTGATAATAAGAGTTGATAACAAATAGGCAATTGCATTATCAAAGAACCCGGTCTTTCATGGTAGAAGCAAACACATCCACACTGGATATCACTTCATTTGTGAGTGTATGGAGAATGAGCAGGTAATTGTTGAGCATGTATCCGGTGACGAACAAAGAGCAGACCCATTGACGAAGTCCTTGGCGCGCATAAGGTTCAAGGAGATGAGATCGTTATGTAAGGAATTAGAAATTCCAGGTATTAAAGAGTCGGTCACCTCAAGTATATGTAATCTTTAGAAAGCTCGTAGTCGTAGTTATTTTAAGTTAAGTAGTATTTAGTTAAGTAACACCGTGGAGGACGGACGGGTCTTTACCCACTGTATGCCTGATCCACAGCCCGATGTGTGGCGTTTTATTGTAAGACTATAAATACTCTCTACCTTCCAAGGTAGAGAGTTGGAGCTCATAATAAGATTTTTCTTTCTCTCACTAAAGTTCCCAACCTCTAACTCTTTCTCTCTCTAAAATATCATCTTATACACCACCTTGTGCTTATGGTTTGATGTGTTTGTGAAATCCAATATCCTACAATTGGTATCAGAGAGCCATGGTTTGATCATCTCTTACATATCTTTGGATTTCTAGTGACTTTTAGGTGGCTTTAGAGTTTGAAAAAGTTTTGTGGTTTTTGCATCATTTTGATCATTTCTAGAGTTAAAGTTTGAATCTTGGGTGTTATTTTGTGTTTAGAATCATTGTATGTGCTTGGGTTTTGATTTGGTAAGCTTGATTCATCGTGGTTGGCTTGTTTTGGATTGTAAAGTGTGTTTTTGAAAGTTTTTCATGTTAGCGACTTGGTTCTCATTGTGATTTTCATCATAGCGACTTGCTTCATAAAAAGTTAGCGAGTTGGAGTGTTATTTGGTAGCGATTTGGTCCTAGCGACTTGTCTTTTGAGACAAGCCGACAAATAGTACAAGTTAGTGGATTCCCCACTACGGCTAGCGACTTAGTGAGGATAGCGAGTTGTAGTGCAAATTATTAGCGACTTGTTACTAGCGACTTGGATCTTAGCGAGTTGCTCTTTAGCGACTTGACTTTTTAGCGACTTGGTGTTGTAGCGACTTGTGTCCAGCGACTTGGTTCAAGAGTTATAGCGACTTGCTACTTAGCGACTTGGTGGTTAGCGACTTGGTTCAAGAATTCGTAGCGACTTGGTTGATTTTTCCCGACAAAACTTCAAACGGCCATAACTTTTGAACCGTAACTCCGTTTTCAGCGTTCTACCCATCAAAACGACCGTGAGAACGAGGAGAATGGCACGCCGAATAAACTAGTCAATCTTCGAGGCCTAAATCCGCTCCGAACAGAAGTTATTGAGGTTTTTAAGTTTTTAGACCTAAATTCTCGGGATAATCGTGCAACAACCAATCCAAATCTCAACTAAACAACATATCAGCCAATCCTTCCAAAGCATAGAACACAAACTCATTCCCGATCCAATGTTCAAACAAGCTGATGCTGATGCAGTCATGGGACATTTCATCAATCAACTGGCTCTTATGGTTAAACAAAACTTTACTCTCAATCCTCATACCAACAGTCTTCACACTAACAATAAGATCAGAACTGCATCCAATCTTCACAATCATGTGGTTGTCAGAGATGGAAAAGTTATGGTGCAACCAGTTCAAGGAAGGCAATATGAACTGGGAAGAGGTGGAGTAGGTGGAGGTTATACTGGAAATCAGAATCGGGGAAGGAATGGAAATCAAGGTCAAGCAAAGCCAATTAAGTGCTACAACTGTGGTGGTGAGGGACATATTGCTAGGAACTGCACATCTCCAAAACGTCCACAGAATGTTGAATACTTCAGAGACAAGATGTTGCTTGTGCAAGCTAAGGATAATGGAGCCGCTTTGGATGAAGAGGAGTTGTTGTTTCTTGCTGAGGGAAATGCCCGAACCTATGATGCTGATGTTGATGAACAGCCAACTCAGGAGATAGGTCATAATCATCAGAATGCTTTTCAAGTAGTTGATTGTGATGCATTTGATTCTGATGTAGATGATGACCCTACTGCTCAAACAATCTTCATGGCTAGCATCTCTCCTATGGTCTCTCCAAAGGTCCCTCCTACACAACAAGCTGACTCATCCATAGACAAAATCATTTCAGATGTATTAAAACTATATGATAATGTTGATGAGCGAAAGATGCATAATGAAGTACAAACTTTTGAGACATATGAATCAGATATTGATAATGAGGGAAATAGCAATATTGTCCCATATGATCAATATGTGATGCAAAGCGAAAGTGAGATTGTACCAAGTAATGCATCTTCTGCAGTCAATGATGACTATGCTTTTGATGAATTCACTACATGTGCCCCTGAGGATTCTGTTGTCTCTGAACTGAATGCCTATAAAGAACGAGTTGCAATTTATGAACAACGTGCTAAGTTTGAGTTAAACACCCGTGAGCAAGAGATGGATGACCAAATGCGTACAATTATTAGAAAAAGTAGGTTTAAAGAAGAGGTATTAAAACAAGAGTTAAACTCCTTACAAGAAAAGCTTTCTAAAACTGCTAAGCAAAAACAAGAACTTCAAGATAATGTGAAAATGCTTAAGCAAGAATTCAATGCTAAGGAGTCAAAACTTTTGAATGAATTTTCCAATCTAAAAACTTTGAAAAACAAGCTTGAAAATAAATTGTACATACAAGGGAACACCATTCAGACTGCTCACTTGATCAATAAGCATAGAGTCTTAAGCGATAAGCATAGCATTCCCCTTATTGAGGAACCAAATCCAGAGGTCATTAAAAAGGCTAGAAATGCTCATAAGGTTCTTTATGATGGAAATGAAATCCTTAAGCCTAGACAGAAACCTAGTTGCGTTGAGTGCACTGAGGAAGATAAGAAATCAGATGAAGTCACTAGGGAAAATTGAACAAGAAACTAGATGATCTGTTAAAACCTAGATCCGGACTCAACTAAGGTATGAGCAATATTGATTGATTAGATGCACAGTGGAATAGAAATAACACAATCAACATCAATAATAAGGTTTTCTTTATTAAAACATAAAGAAACTAATACTACTACTACTACAAGACGCTCTATGCGTTTTCTTAGACTCTCATTAGGAGATGTCTTCTATGAAAATAAATGAAAGGATGAGTTAGTAACCCTAGCCGCCATCCCTCTTTATATAATAGAGGGAGGTTACAAACCCTAGCTTACTAGAAAAGCTAACTATTACATTTTGGGCCCTCATTGTTTCTTTTTTCTTCATTCTTGCTCGTGGTTTTGTAACCATCAAATCTATAATTCCCAACAATCTTCCCCTATTTGATATTACAAAACAACATGTATAAGAAACAATGCTAAAACATGTCATCACAAATAATAAGCTGCACATCATGAATCTTCTTCCCCTTTTTGTAATCATCTAATAGGGGTCTTGTGCAACTCGTAGACGCTTCCCCTCAAGTGATGCATGTAGATGGTAAGTATATAAACCATAAGCTTCCCCTTAAAATTATACTAACCATCTCATTTTTTTATTTTTTTATTTTTTAATTTTTTTACAACTAAACAAAATAAATAAAGCATAACAGCAGAAAAATCATATCAACAGCAGAATCAAAATAGCCTACCACTAGTAGGAATGGAGAACCAGTAGAAACACCAATGCATGTGTCTTATATCTTGTACTATCCACGTGACTCCAAACTCAGATGATGCACTAGCAAATGTGAGCATTAAGCACCTTTTCTATAGATCTCGCCCCTTCACTAACCCTGAGCACTACAACGTAACTCCTTAAAGAGATAGCAAATGCGAGCATTAAGTACTTTTTGTAGATCTCACCTCTTCACTAGAATCATCAAGTCTTTGTCACATCATGTACAAACAAGTTATCTCAAGAGTGCCTGACTCATTTTGAGATATGATAAGACACGCACCTTCAGCAGAAAACCGGTCAGCAGAAACCAAA
Source organism: Chrysanthemum seticuspe (assembly GCA_019973895.1). Classification (NCBI taxonomy): domain Eukaryota; kingdom Viridiplantae; phylum Streptophyta; class Magnoliopsida; order Asterales; family Asteraceae; genus Chrysanthemum; species Chrysanthemum seticuspe. Next base: position 88,215,034 of record BPTQ01000001.1, on the reverse strand, counting down.
ACGAATCAAAATATGCAGCCAGTAGGAACACCAAATCAAGCCGAAAATATGTTAATTACTAGGGTTCATCGTTGAATAAAAATTCAACTCACCAAGACTAGTAAAACATTAGAAGCACAAACTGTCAAGACCAAAATAAGCAAATACAACAACCGATCATGAACAATATAAATGTTATCCGACCAGAATTAAGTTCCCACACTGCCATTATAAACCATCGTCTACCAGTATGAAAACAGTAGCCAATCAGCAGAAACACACGATGCATCAGTAGATATAAATTTACTGAGAAGAAACAAAATTAATACCCATAGTCCACATAACCCACGTGATCATGTGATGAGTAGCCAATCACTCACCAGCAGAAACAAATTGGCCCATGTACATAGCATCCACACATCTCGTTAGCCAATTAACATCTTCAGCAGAAATAAAATCCAGCAGTATACACAATTTGGCTCCACTAGAAACCAGTAAGATATAATTACCATTCCTGCTGTAGTACAATAGACCCACAACAAATACGAGCCCCACATCAAATCCACATGAGAACAGCCAATCAAAGTGAGTACAGGAATTATTGGACCAATGAAATTCACGGTAACACCATAACAAGCATGCACCATATCTCAGCGAATCAAATCAAATATGGGACCCACGATCAAAGCCAATCACGCAATAGTCTTGGTCACTTGATCAGTAGAATGGGAAACCCATCACATGACCATCAAAATTGCAACCAATTGGACAACGTGAGATACTAGTACAAACAGTCTCAAAATATACCGAATAAAAAAAATCTTTGTTACCCATAACGTGAGACATAAACGTGGGACAATGAGAGATCAGTACAAGCGAGTAATATAGTACGAGGTTTTAATTGTAGAATCAATGATTATAATATCACCGAATAATCAAAGCAGAAAATCAATTACCTCGAAACCCCTTTACATTGTCGCATCTGTTCGATGATTGTAACCAGATCTTTCTGCTTCCTCTTTTCTTAAAACTGCTGCATAAACCCTAAAGACATGAAAACCTTATCAACCCTAGATCGAGAGCCACCCGCTCTGAAACCAATTTTTAAAACCTAGATCCGGACTCAACTAGGGTATGAGCAATATTGATTGATTAGATGCACAGTGGAATAGAAATAACACAATCAACATCACTAATAAGGTTTTCTTTATTAAAACATAAAGAAACTAATATTACTACTACTACTACTACAAGACGCTCTATGCGTTTTCTTAGACTCTCATTAGGAGATGTCTTCTATGAAAATAAATGAAAGGATGAGTTAGTAACCCTAGCCGCCATCCCTCTTTATATAATAGAGGGAGGTTACAAACCCTAGCTTACTAGAAAAGCTAACTATTACATATTGGGCCCTCATTGTTTCTTTTTTCTTCATTCTTGCTCGTGGTTTTATAACCATCAAATCTATAATTCCCAACATGATCCTAAATGTAAAGAGAATAAAATAAATATCACACCCCATGATTACAAGAAGGAAAATTGGATTGCCTTGAACAAGTTTAAGCCTCATACATTGTTAACGCCCGAACAAGTGTTCTGGAAAATGGACTTAGATAAGCAGAAAGCGGAAAATATTGTTGAAACCAACCCTCCCCTTAGGAAAATGCCTAAAGCGACTGTGTATCCTCCCAATACACCAATGCATCTAGTCCCTAGAACTATTGCCACTAAAAGCAATACCTTAATCAGTCAATATGTTATCTTTCAACTATTTGTTGATTTTGAGAAAACTTGCAAGAAAAGGATCACACCCACTGGTATAACTGAATGAGAAAGGGGTTTTGAGCAAACCAAAGAATGTTATTTAACTGAAGTCATGCCTTTCTTTAAACAATTAAAAGATCAATTTGAGAGTCTTAAAAAGGGAATGAATTCAGACATTAAAGAAATGGAAAAGAAATTTGATGCGATGATAGTTGAGGTTAGTGATTATGAGCGAGCATTAAAATATAATGAGATTGAGAGGAAGAACTTGCATACACTGAAGGATAATCTGATTTCTGAATATATTGCTCAAGATGTGTTTTTCACTGCTACAAATTGTTCCATTAATGCTTCTCAATTTCATGAATTATCTGTTGCTCTGAAAGTCTCCCATGATCGTGTCATTGAGCTTGAAAAAACTAATGCTAAACTAAACGAGAAAATTGAACTGGATGATCATGATAATTTGGTGAAACATCTTTCTAAACTAGAAGTTGATCATTTTGATCTACAACTAAAATATCAACATCTTAAAGAAAATGTTAAAACCTCAAACATCAAGACATCCTCATATGCTCCAGAGTTTGATGCAGTTTTTCAAATAAACAAACGTGATGAACAGATTCAGGCTCATTGTAACACGATCAGAAAGTTGAAATCCCAAATCGCTAAATTAAAGGGCGAAAAGAACAGTGTGACTGGTTCCCAAGTGCCTCCTCTTTTAGATTCTCAGAATTCACAAACGTTTCATCTTCAAAACTTAGTAAATTCTACAAAAGGAAAACGAAAGTTTTCTAGAAGAAAATGAAAAGGTTAAACGTCATTTCAATGAGTTATTTGAATCAATAAAGGTTACTCGTAACAAAAACAATGAACAAATAGCTTCATTGCAAAAGAAAATTAAGAATCTGAAGAGCCAGGTAAAAGGGAAAATGCCAATGACCAATGGGGAGAATGGTGTATCAAAGGTTCACTCTAGTAATAAATATGCCATGTCTGTGAAATATGTTCCCCCTCATCTCAGGAATAACAAACTTGCTATTCAAACATATTTCTCATGCCTTAAGGATTGTCTAGAATGTCTACGTGAGATTGTTGAAGAGGATAAATTAGAAAAACCACTTTACAATGCAATTGGGCATGCATGCTCATATGCCAAACGATCTCAAGAAATTATAGAATGTTTAATCACAATATGCCCAAAGTCCTTAGGTGAGAGAGTTAATCCTTTGATTCCATGTTCTATGCCTAGTGCCAAGTATGATATTCATTCGATGCCCGATGTTTTGAATATGAACCTTAGTGTGCCTTCAAGTAGCTCAGATTACAGATCTGTTAATGCTAAGATAGCAAACTCATGTGTGCCTTCTAGAAGTACAAATCCCAACACTTTTAGTGTTAAGAAAGTGAATCTTAGTGTGCCTACATGTAGTTCAGATCCCAGCACATCTAAACAGGAGAAGCAAAGAGTAGCAAAACCAACTAATGTTCCCATCCCCTCTACAGTAGTAATCAGTGACATTAAAGCGAGCAGGTCAAAGTCTCAAGACAATACAAGGAATGACAGGACCTCGCAAGCTAAGAATGTGCATTGGAAGAGAGTAGAAGACCAACCTAGGAACTTTAAGTTTGAGCCGAATAAAACGAATCGTGTTGATTCTAGTATTAGCCATAGGCGTACTGTAATTAATTCGAATTCTGATACTATTTGCAAACCTTGTAATGATGTCTGCTTGAATTCTGTTTCTAATCATGAATGTGGTGTGAATGTTTTGTCTAATGCTGTCAAATCCCCAGTTAACTCTGTTAATGCAAAATATCATGCTAAGAAGGCAAAAAGGCAAAGGCGAAAGAGAGTTAGAAAACAGTGGAAACCCACAGGAAGAACATTTAGTAAGATAGGTTATCAATGGATACCTTTTGGCTATAAGGTTAATGAGTCAATGCCCACTAGAAAATGGATGCCTACTGGTAGAACTATTCCCTTAAGAAGTGAGCACACTTTGAATAGGGCAAATACGGACACTAGTACTGCATCTATTCATAATGATTCCATTGCCTCAATTTCTGATGTGAATGTTTCTATTTCTGATGAAAATGTTCCAATCACTGTTACTAACCAAATGGAACCCATTCTTGCATGGGGATCCTAATTATCCAGTTATCCATTCTTGTCTGTGTTCAACTGCAGATCGTTCAAATCGTTCTGTGGTACCTGGACTCAGGCTGTTCCAAGCATATGACTGGCGACCGGTCGTGGCTCATGAACTTCGTGAGTAAATTCATCGGGACAGTTAGATTCGGGAACGACCATTTTGGAGCTATTATGGGTTATGAAGATTATGTGGTTGGTAAAAGTGTAATTTCCAGGGTTTATTATGTGGAAGGTCTTGGTTATAATTTGTTCTCTGTTGGTCAATTCTGTGATTCCGATCTAGAAGTGGCTTTTAGAAAACATACTTGCTTCGTTAGAGAACTTGATGGTGTGGAATTATTAAGAGGTACTCGAGGTTCAAATCTATACACTATCTCTATCGATGACATGATGAAGTGTTCTCCAATCTGCCTGCTGTCAGAGGCTTACCCAGATTAAAATATAAAAAATATCATCTTTGCTCAGCTTGCCAATTGGGAAAAAGCACTAAGTATGCCCACAAACCAAAACCCACAAACTTTGTAATGGAAGTTCTTCATACCCTTCATATGGATCTGTGCGGCCCAATGAGAGTGCAATCTATCAATGGGAAGAGATATGTGTTAGTAGTGGTCGATGACTACTCCCGATTCACTTGGGTTAAGTTCTTGAGGACAAAGGACGAAACTCCCGATGTCATCATTAAACTCATTAAACAACTCCATATCCGTCTCAACAAAACGGTCTGAATCGTCCGAACTGACAATGGAACTGAGTTTGTTAATAAAGTACTCAATGAATTCTATGAAAATATTGGAATCAGTCCACAAAGAAGTGTTCCTCGAACTCCTCAACAGAACGGTGTAGTCGAAATACAAAATCGAACTCTTGTAGAAGCTGCAAGGACAATGCTGATCTACTCAAAGGTTCCAATGTTTTTATGGGCTGAAACTATCGCCACTGCTTGTTACACTCAAAATCGATCTCTAATTCACACTTCTCATGGAAAGACTCCTTATGAACTTGTCCACAATAGAAAACCTGATCTATAATACCTTCGTGTGTTTGGTGCTTTATGTTATCCAACTAACGATGGTCAAGATTTGGGAAAACTGAAAGTTAAAGCTGATATTGGAGTATTTGTTGGATATGCACCAAACAGGAAAGGTTACCGAATCTACAACAATAGAACCCGAGATATCATGGAAACATCTCACATTACGTTTGATGAGCTGACCGGTCAAACGGCTCATGGACAATCCAGCTCAGGACCCGCACTTCAAAACAGTCCCATTGGTTCATCCCTTGTTCCAAACTCTTCTCAAGAAACTCCATATGTACCTCCATCTGAAGATGATTTAAAGAAATTGTTTGATCCTATGTTTGATGAACAGTATGAGCCAAGTGCTAATGAACTGACGACTCCTACAGCAGAGGTTGCTCATATTCCTGTGAATGAAGTCAATCCTTCAGTCTCAATATCATTAAGCCAAGAAGCGCCTGCTGTT
>BPTQ01000001.1:87897348-88209549 GCA_019973895.1 Chrysanthemum seticuspe | reverse complement strand
TAGTCACAATTCTCCTTAAAAAGCTTTCAAAATCATTTTAAATCTACAGAGATCAAAAATCTCAAATGATTTGATAATTGTGATCGGGGGAGAATTTGTGATTTAAACTAAATTTAAACTGATAATTCGGTAAATGGTTTTATAAGGATGTACAAGCTCTCCTTCCCTCATGTGCCTAACGATTTCAAATTTTCCATGCACATGTTGAGGGGGAGCATTTATCTTAAACAATAAAGATCTGAAACGTGATCAATTTATATCAATGTGCAGGTTCCCTCTAGTATGTGCAAAAACTCTTTCAAACCTTAAGGCACATATTGAGGGGGAGCAAGCTTATGAAAACCTCATCCTTCCCCAAAATGCTTTATCTACTTGATTCGATTTGGGAAGTGATGTTGATATCTTTTAGAAAATGGTTATTAAAGAAGTTAATTCTTTCTCTTGCCTCCATGTGCAAAACGATCTCAAATACTTAATGCACATGTTGAGGGGGAGTTCTCGTTCTAAAAATATAAAAAACAATTCAGGTACAAAATGCTTTGATAATATATCACAAGTATCTGGATTGATTTTCAAATGGTTTTCAATTGGTTCCAATGGCAGATGAACAATACCAAATAGACCGACCAACTTTACTTTATGTATGGTGATATAAGGATGATAAGGTTAGGTATTTGTTCCCATGATCCGCCAGAACCGGAGGGATCTACCCAGGGACTATCCACTAGTTAGTGTAGAGTTCTTAGGTATGATGATAAAAGGAGAAAAATGAGATATGGGAAGAGTACGGACTAAGACTGAGCTAGTACTGGAATAAACCCAACAAGGTTCTTGCTATGAAGTCTCGGTAAGCACTGAAGGGGTTGAAGAATGAAAAAGAATTGAATGAGAAAAGGGTAAAAACAAATAGCCCTCCATATATTCAACCTTAGGGCAGAAACCGGGTTCAATTCATATGCTACTGATGGTAACATCGGTATTGAAGACAAGACGTCATGGACCCAGTGACGCACTGCACTTCAACTTTCCAAACCACTCAAGCTCCTCTTAAAAGGACTTGTTTCATTCTCACGGGGAACCAACATTATCTATCGAATTTCTTTTAAAGATTGTTGATATTGAAGAAGGAGACCCTCTCCCTAGTCTCCGATATAGGATCCAAATATGCACAAATTGAGTCTAGAGCCACGAGATCATCAATAAATCTCATTAGGACACTTTCAAATGAAAAACTCTCTGTTTCACACAATGTGGAAAGAGATATTATATCTTGAGTCCTACGCATTATCCTTGTGGTATTGTCAGAACATCTGAGTGATGTGTTAACATATTCACAATGAAGATGGAAAGCCTTCTGGAGCCAACATCAAACAAGCTCCTGGTAGGTGGCATGTGAGATCTATTATATAGATCAACCATGTGACAACTGAACAGAAACAATGGGCGATTCAATCTCTTGAATCAATCCTGGTTCAGGTTATGGATTGACAGATACCTTTGAAAAACCGATCTTCATGCTTAAAAACTCCTTTCTTTAGCACATCGACCGTGTACGAATTTTTCAAATCAAAAGGTGTTTTATGATTGATAAATGATTTTCATTAAAACCTTCGTTGTATTGCGAAAACAATTTCTATTGAGCAATACACGATTGTTTTTCAAATCTCTTTTCATCAATCAGTGGACTTAAATTCGCTGGTTCACTCACTCCGTGTTGTCTTCTTTGAGACGTTCCGGTTTGAGAACAGCTAGAGCAGCTGCGAAACCCTGTCAAGGAAATTCTTCGGAATTTTACCTGATCACAGGCAGTACATGTACTGATCAACGGGGAACCGTGGGCCGTGTACCTCAATTCAACGAAAGTGGTCAAAGACACTTTCGTACGTTTTATTGCTAACTGTTGTATACAGGTACGCCCTACGTTTGCAGCTGATCAGAATGAAGCGGTCAATCCTTAGCCGCATGCTCACACTACACATTCATCTCAAAAGAAATCATGATCTGTGCTTCAATGACTCTGATATTTTCACTCCATGCTTCTGCTACGCTGCTGCCAATATCATGAATTATCGAAAGCTTCCGCTACTCTGATGAGAAGATATCATGATCCAGAATGTGAGCATGTCGGTCCAAAAGTCACAACATCACAAAATTCCAACACCACAATGGATGTCTCAGAGATTTTTGTTAGCTGATGATCTCAAAAACTGGCTCAAAATTATTATCACGTGGATCAGTAAAAGACCTCCACTTGGATTATCCAATCATGCAATGAGAAGATTCTATGACTACGAGCTTCGGAGCTAAGCACTACATCAAGAATATAAGAACAATTTTTAATGTGATATCTGTTTGTATTCAATATAACTTTAGTACATGATTGAGGTGACCTCCCTTAGGGGGAGATTGTTAGGAATTAGAAATTCCAGGTATTAAAGAGTCGGTCACCTCAAGTATATGTAATCTTTAGAAAGCTCGTAGTCATAGTTATTTTAAGTTAAGTAGTATTTAGTTAAGTAACACCGTGGAGGACGGACGGGTCTTTACCCACTGTATGCCTGATCCACAGCCCGATGTGTGGCGTTTTATTGTAAGACTATAAATACTCTCTACCTTCCAAGGTAGAGAGTTGGAGCTCATAATAAGATTTTTCTTTCTCTCACTAAAGTTCCCAACCTCTAACTCTTTCTCTCTCTAAAATATCATCTTATACGCCACCTTGTGCTTATGGTTTGATGTGTTTGTGAAATCCAATATCCTACACGTTACTTGGTGTGCAAGAGTTACCCTATTCGACTCAGAAATTCAGGGGGTGATTGTTTGGGAATTCCTGATCTATTGGATGTGGCTGTAAAGCATGTTCCATAATCAAGAAAGCTATCCTAGTTAGAGTAGAAGTACAACAAGTTTACTTGACGTGCAAGTAATTATCTTCTAGCTTATTAGATAGTTACTTGATGTGCAAGTAATTATCTTCTAAAAAAGGAGTCACAAATGGGAAAAGGGTATCTATTGATAAGAAAGAAAGGAAAATACAAAAAAAAAATAAAAAAAATAAAACATGACAACGGATATGTCAAAATCCACTTTTCGAACAGATCAAGATCGAAGCCACAACAATATGGCGCGTTTAATGTGTGTTTTTTCAAGAAACAAAGAAAGAATGTCTTAAGGTATTACAATAAGATGGCAGGTAAATGGGCAACAAGTTGTGTCGCAACCCCCTTTTGGATGGCAAAACCAATCCTACTAAAAATGAAGTTTTGTGTCTTGGGGGTCAAAAAATTGCTTTGCACAACCCGTTGAACCCTAGTCAAAAACTCCACTGCTTCTGGAGCTAGGAAACCAAATGTATCAAAAGCAAAGGGGATAAACACGTGTTGATTCTCTAAACAGACTTTCTCGTGTTTAGCAACTTTGCTAGATTCCGCTTTCAACGCAACTTGTCCTGCAACAAACCCATTGTCCCTAAGCCCAATAAGAAAGGACACTCCAGTAAGATCGACACAAGCATGTTTCCCCCCAGCCCACCCAAACACAAGTATATCAACTGGCCGTAAAGTAGACCTCCCTTCAAGCGGATCTGTCAGAAAGTTCACGGGGGCCTCTTTTTTAGAAGAAATTCCAACTCGTTTAAGAACATCATGCAGAACATCCCTAACCAAATTATGCCTATATTTGAAACCAGGTAACTCCTTGCAATGGACCGCATGCTCGCCAAAAGAATCCAAGCAAACCTTGCGGCAGACTGGGCAAGGCTCATCAGTTGGGAACAAAGGGATCATTAGCCGGTACTTAAGGATAGTCCGGTACTATAGAGCCGACATATGTTGGCCTAGTCCATCTATAAGGATAACTGTCAAGACATATATTTATATTCTATGAAGTTTCTCCAAAAAATCTCGGTGGTGTAAAACAAACTAATACAAATAAAAAAAACTTCAATTTTTTGTAATAAAGCAAATCTTCCTATACACTACTTGATTACTAGGTACCTGTCCAAAAAAAATTCTACATGATTATATGTCTTCGCTGGAAGTATTAACTACAAAGTACCTGCCACCGCATTGCGCGGGTACTCTGCTAGTTTATACTCAATTAATAATTAGTTCCTTATATAATTTGAAGTATTGTTGGGATGTCTTGTATAATCATGACAGAAATCCAAGTTACACATCAGCTTCATTTTCATAAGTAGAGGGTCGTGCACGTCGTTTCATCTACTCTTCAATGTCGAAACCATAAGAAGCAACTGGAAGTGATCTCGCTTTATGCGCTTTTCAATATTATGATAAGGTTTGGTTTTACCGATAAATGTTGATGTAAAACTGGTGAAGGGGGAGGTGTTGGTACTTGATACAAAAAATTTAATCAATTCAACAGTCTCTTAGATTAAGTGTAATGGTGACCGCGGATGACCAAAGTCACCATTGCCATATGAGTGTCCTGACTACAACTTTCTTCATGACAAACTTTGTGTAATAAGGCAACCTCGGTCACCATAAAAAGCATATCTCACTTAAACACAAATATACATCACAAAAATCAATTGATTAAAACACCCACACACACAAAACATACTCACACGACTTGGCCGTTATTTCGACTGAGTCTTTGCAAAAAGCATGGTTGGACGCGTTCATAAAGACTGAGTAATGGGGAGGACGCGTCTCCCTTAGGGTGACTGAGCCTTCACGACTGAGCCATTACGGCTGGTCTTAAAAATGAATTACACAATGAAGAATATTACGGCTGGTTCTTCTGAGGTCTTGAGGCTGCTCCTTTGTCTCTAGGCTTAAAAAATACAATGCGCTGTTAGCTCGCCCTGGGTTTTAATTCGAGACCAATCCCTGACGTGAGAGTAAGAGTTTGCTTGTTATAAATTATAATGAGAGAAAGTAGAGAATAAGTGAGTTTCGGAGTGTGTGAGAATGTGTCCTTCGTCTGGGTGAACGACTCTATTTATATTACCTTATATCGACTCCACGACAGGAGCATTGTGGAGACGAGATTGTCTTCTAAGTGTAGTGCATAAATTGCCGATGAGTACAAGCCTTGGCTTTCGAGGCTTAGGTTGTCGCAATGTGGTAGGAAAATGTTGTGGACCATGTATTGTTCCATTTGTACTCCATCGACAACAGTTGTTAGCTGGTACTATCCAGGTTCCGATGTAGACCTAGCTCCATCGCCATTTCCTTCGGACCTGAGGTGACCTTTATAACCCCAGCTACTCTGGATGACTGTTCCAACATATGCTAGTTCTTTCTAGATGTTAGTGACTAAAGTATGATTACCTCCTCTAAGGTATCCGGAGGAGACTATACCTCATCAGGAAGTCCATGAACATATTCATATTCGAACACACTCAACATTGCCCTAATCAAGTAATTTCACCGCTAATGTTATGATACATGAAGCAGACAAAAGTCTTTCACACGACTCAGATTCTAATCAGTTAGCTCGAAATGACTCATCCCAAGATAGTTCACCTAAGTTGGTCCCCCTACCTTAAACACGTTGAACCTTAATTGTGATGGAGCCTTTAAACTGAACCACGGATCTATTAGTATTGTTGCTCAAAATAATAAAGGGTCCCTACTTTTACGTCTTGGAGAAAGATGACATGCTTCTTCAGCTACCGAGCCTATAGCTCTACGCAGAGCCTGCAATCTTGAAATGACGAAAGGATGGTAAGACGCGCTATTATCGAGTCTAATTCACAGCTTGCTATCTCAAGTTATCTCTCTTGCTTCAACAAAGTGTGATTCTCCATTAGAAGTGGCAATTTGTGCCCAAAATCAAAAAAATGGGCTAAATGGGCAAATTTTTAAAAGATTTGGGCACATTTGGACCCCTCCTTTTTTTGAAATGGGCATGTATTGCCCATTTAGAAGTTAAATGGGCATAACGGGCTCATGTTTTTCTCGAACATTATATTGTTTTTAAAGAAAAACTTATATTTAATTTTGTAAATATAAATGAGGTGTTAAGTTCGAGAAATTTATATCGTCGTTTTGGTCTTTTCAAAAACGATTCGTATAACATGAGCCCGTTTGGCCCGTGCCCATTTAGCCCGCGCCCGTTTAGCCCGCGCCCGTTTGGCCCATAGCCCGTTTGACCCGTAGCCCGTGCCCGCCCGGCTCGCCCGTTTTGCCACCTCTATTCTCCATGCTCTTTTGTTGTTGGTGGTGGTGACATTAAAGCCTGGGCACTCCATGTAAATTTGCATTTCTTTTGGATGGCTCGTACATGTAATTGTGTTACTCAATCATGTTGCTAATCTTGATTTCTATTTGGGATGAAAATTTGGCGGTTGTAGAAATTACCTTCTTAGCAAGACATCGATTGTTCTAGTTATAGGGAAAAAAGAATGAAGGTTAATTTATAATTTAAACAGCAAATGAACAAATGACTGGGTGTGTTTGTTTTTTTAAAAAATGTCTTACTAGGCCTCTTACTCTTACCAGTAAGAGGTGGGCAGACGTTTTTCTTGTTTGTTTTTTTCTTTTGAGTAAGACCCAGTTAGACATATAACATCTTACTCAGTAAGAGGTGGGAGACTTGTCTTACTGCCTCTTACTCGTTTTGTAAACTTTATATAATATATTTAATTGCTTATTAACTATATTATATTTATGATAAAAAGTCTTGTTTCATATTTACATAAGTTATTTATTATCGCATTGCGTTGGTTTAATAAACAAATTGCAAAAACGAGCACTTAAAATCATTCGGACAATTATACAAAAACAAACAACATTATTTCGTTCAGATTTAGACCTTCTACCCACCTCTTGGCTCTTACCAGTAAGATGTGGTAGTCAGATTCAGACCCAAAACATCTTAATGAAACAAACACATGTCTTGGTTTGTAGATAAGATTATGATTATGATTTAGATTTGAATTTTTTTTAGAATTTAGATTTGAAATAGGAGAAAGAAAATAATTTTGAAAATATATTATATATTAAAATATGAATTAAAAGCTATTTATACTAATAATGATGAGAGGATAAAAAAGAAAGATATGAGAACGAAAAAGTTAATTGCCCTACATTTGTCATAAAACCCTTCAAGCCCCCGACCTTTACTACACCCTCTTTAACTAAACTTTAATCCCACCCTCTTTTACTTGAGATTAGTAACTATACTTTAATCCCAAAAATGTAATCAAACAAGTTCAGTATTTTGACTTAAGAGAAAACCCAAACCCACCATAAACGGCCTAAATTCATAGATTGTCGAAAGAGTTGAAAAGTCAAAACCTTCATTAATAGACTTTCTTTTTATAGATTCACTTCTACTCCGTAGTAGAGGTGCAAGCAAGAACCGGTTTTTAAAAAACCGAAGCATAAAACCAGAACCGGCTTTAAAAAAAACTGGTTTTTACTAAAGTGAAACCGGTTTTCTAAAACCGAACTGGTTTCACCGGTTTTCAGTTTTTTCATATGACCGGTTTTTTATCGGTTCTAAACCCGGGTTAAACCGGTTTTTTTTTAAAACCGATTAAAACCGTTTTTTTTTTTTTTTTTTTTTGTCGAAAACCGGTTTTAAAAACCGGTCAGCGCAAGTCAAATAGTAACGTTGGAATTCAATACCGGTTTTGAAAACCGGTCAAAATCAGACCGTTGGAATTCAAAACCGGTTTTCAAAACCCAACGTATGGAATTGTATCAGTAGCCGTTGGAATGGGCAAGTTACCGTTTTTTTTTTTGTGTTTTTTTTTTTTTTTTTTTTGAATTTTTGAGTATTTTGAAGCTAGAACTTGTAGTATAAATATGTGTATTGGGTTGAGGTTTAAAACACATCAAATCTCTCTTTAATCTCTCTAATTTCTTTATAATGGAAAACGCACAATCACAATCACAATCACCAGCTTCCACTAATCCCTCCGTTGGGTCTTCCCGGTCACGAAAACATTACACACAAGATAATGTTGCGGTTGTTAAAACAACTACACGAAAATGCGATGTTTGGTCTCATATGGATTTGTGTGTTATGAAGGATGGGACGGAAAAGGCGCGTTGCAAAAAATGTGGGAACTTTTATGCTTCGGGGCTAACACTACACTAACGCTCAGTTCTCGAGTTGAAATGGAAGAGGAAAGTAAAGGAAATGGAAAGTTTTTTGTGTTCTTGAGTCTTTTTTAAAGGGGGAAAAGGAAATGGAAAGGAAATAGGGAGGAAGATTTGTTAAGTAAATCTTCCTCCCACTGTTGGGAGGAAAGGGAAAGGAAACGGAAGTGTATGTTGTATAAAGACTAATAAACCCTTTTTAAAACATTTGACATTAACAATTAAAGGGCATATATGTAATTTGACCAAGTTATTTTCCTTTTCCTCTCACTTAAGAACATGATTATGATTACTTTCATTTTCATTTCCTCTATCTCAAGAACATAACAACTAACACTTACTTTCCTTTTCCCCTTTCTTTTCCCTTTCCTTTTCTTTTCCATTTCCCTTCCTTAAAAACTCGAGAACTGAGCGTAAGGGGTCATAGAACCAAATGTACCGCGGTACCTCAAAATACCGACGATACTATTGGTGAGGATGGTCAAATTTGTGTATATGATAATGATGCGCTTCAAAGAGATTTTGCGGGGTGGGTCATTCAACATACTTATACATTCAACCTCTTCGACAACGCCAAGCTTACGGCCATCATCAAAAAGAGGCTACACTCGAGGTATAAACAAGTAAGTCGTACTAAACTTAGAAGTTATGCTTTTAAATTATGGGAAACAGCTAAAAAAGATATTATTGATGGTTTTCGTGATTATAAATATGGTGTTTCTATAACTACAGATGTTTGGACCGCACCACATGGTTAGGCAAATTCTTATCTCGCCGTTACGGCTCATTGGTTTAATCCCGAATCTTGGTTATTAATGAAACGGACAATTGCTTTTAAACTATTTGGTTATCCTCATACGGGATGTAATTTAAGAAAAATTTTACATGACACTTTAATTGAATATAATTTAGATGATAAAGTTTTTACGATTTCACTAGATAATGCATATAATAATACTAGAGCTATGGAATTGTTAAAATTACGTATAAAACCCATTTTAGATGGTGCTTTTTTTCATTCCCGTTGTGTTGCTCATGTTATAAATTTATCCGTTCAAGCGACATTAAAAATATGTGAGAGATTACGTTTGAGATTTAGGGGTATGTTAACAAATATATATCGCTCGTGCAATGAACGACAAATGAACTATAAACGTTTTCGTAAACAATGTGGTGAAGCACCCCTAGGACCGGCCTTTGATACACCTACTAGGTGGAATTCTACTTGCATTATGTTTGAAAATATATTACGACAACGTAATACTTTACATGCTTTTAATGAATTACTTGTTAGAAAAAAACCGTTCCACTTCGATAGTTGACCAAGATTGGGATCGACCAAATGCCTTAACTATTTTTTACAAATTTTTAAAGAGGCAACAACTATAGTATCGGGTGTTTATTACCCAACTAGCCCATTAGTTTTAAATCAAATTTAAGCTATGACGGTAAAATTAGACGAATTAAAAGACTCACCTACTCAAATGTTTAGAAAAATGGTTAAACATGAAAGATCGTTGGAAGGTTCGATTGAAGAAGTTGAAGAAACTATAGCACAAGAAGAAGATGAAATATGGATATCACATCCGACTACCGAATTAGATGAAGGTGAATTTGAACCATTTGATGTTGAAGAGTTAGATGTAGAAGAAGTTTGGGAGGATTTAATTTCTTGAGTATACACGGGTGATGGCAATGCCGAAGCTCGATATACTTGAGTACACTAATATGTTTTTTGGTGATGGCCATGCCGAAGCTCGAAATGTATTAGTATTTATTTATTTTTAGTTCTATAATTGTATTGTTTAAATAAAAGTTATGATTGTATTCGAAATGTATTAGTATTTTATAGTTTTAGTTGTATATTTGTATTGTTTAAATAAAAGTTATGATTGTATTCGAAATGTATTAGTATTAAATGTTTTAAATTCCGAAAAAAAACCGAACCGGTAAAATACCGATAAAAAAACGGATCCGAACATTTAAAACCGAAGAAAACCAAACCGATAAAAACCCGATTCCGAACATTTAAAACCGGAAAAAACCGATTCCGGAAAAACCGAAACTGATTTTTGAGAAAACCGGTTTTCCAAAAACCGAAAACCGGTAAAAACCGGTTTGTGTGCACCTCTACTCTGTAGTAATATTCGTACTTTTTTGCTCACTCGCTTGAACCATACAAATATAACGCAATGCCTAACATCGTCTTTGGATCAAAAACTCTAGATATATCGAATTACTAACGAAAAACCATTTTCTGCAACACCATTCATGATTTGATACAAGAAAAGCTCACTCTGACGTTATAAAAACGTAATAATGTTTCTCCTCAAGAAAGCCAAATCAAAAATGGGCTTAACATAAGAAGGCACATGCCTAAGCCAATCTTCAAATACATGAATTGATCAACAAAATAAGACCAGTCAACTTAACAACACTACTGCATAGCCCATTCTCCTTATGTTGCAATTTCTTCAACTTCAGAATTGAACACAAAACTTGGGAAGGTGGTTGTAATATCCCTGCATTTCGCATAAATTTGATAAGTAAATTGGATGTGATTTGGGTTCAGTTTTATCTTAAAGGATTCAAATGGGTCAAAATTATAATTCATTAATTGAGCTAAAAGGGGTACAGTGGAAATTTAGTTTTGATAGATACCTCTTGAATCATTTTATTCAAAATACCTTTGTATATGCTAGAACCCAATGTAACTCATTACCCAACCCGCCCATTGAATATGTGTGGAAAGGTTCTATTTTCAGTACAGGTAATGAGGTATTCCTCTATAGTGTGTACGCACAGTCGCACAAGGAAGAACGTAACTGTAGAGCTAGATACCTTAGATATGGAAGAGTCATTATCTTGAGCAAGGAAGGGTTGTGGGTGACAAAATTGTGCCATTCTGATTTGTCTATCTTCCCATCCTGATCTACATCGGCTTCTGAAAACGTCTGCTCAAACAAAAATGGAGACATGAATCATGCTTTAATGAAAAATTAGTTTGTCTACCCTTATGCCAACACCTACTGTACGAGAAAAGTTATTCATCCAGCAACTGAACATGATGTTCTAATCACTTTTTTCATGTTCTCTTGTCTGTCAAAAAGTTAACATGACCACATAGTTTTTGTTTTTAAATGATAACAGACATTTTAAAATGGTCAATTTGGTTTCTTTTTGACCAAATAGTAGGGACCTTACAGGCAGAAAGGTGTAGTGTGAATGAAAAATCTTATTCAATAGTACACGGGCCAAATTAAAAGAGTTCATTTTTTTCTCATGAAACTTATTTATATCGTTAGGTGCTGGTGTCGGTTTCAAAATGGTCATAATAAATAAAATTGAACCCACCTTATCAAGTATTGTCTCAATGGTGTCATCAGCTAGCTTTAGCTCCGACTCACATAAAAGTGCGATTAGCATTTGCTTAACCTACAAACGATACACATAATGAAGATGTTATGACAAATAATTACACACGAGCCATAATAGCTTTAGAAAACAAAACACAATATTTATGTAGGGGCTTGGTTATTTCCTTTATACGAAGGAGCTTGTTAATACGATTCTTATTATCTTTAGTAAATATTTCAATCTTCTTTATGACAAATAATTACACACGTGCCATAATAGCTTTAGAAAACGAAAAACGATATTCAGGTGGCTTTTTTTTTCCTTTATACGAGCTTGTTAATACAATTCTTACTATATTTAGTAAATATTACAATCTTCTTTATCGAAAGGAATTATTAAGAATCTATAATATTTGGACACAAACATGGAAAAGCATAGAGCATTAAAATGGCAGAAATGTACCTCCTGGCGCTCTATGAATCCTGTTCCGTCCATATCATAAAGCTTGAAACAAACTGAAACACGAACAATGAGTATTACAAGACCATTCATGGCCACTTGAAATTTACAGTTTGGGTCATCATGATCAACTTACAACTAATCTTGTCTTCTTGAGGAGCATTAGGATGGAAAACGTTAAGTGCTCTAACAAAGTCACCAAAATCAATAACCCCCTTCTGCTTGACGTCGAAAAGATCAAATATCTGCATATGAAACTTACAAGCTTAAGAAAACTTACAAACTCTCTTGAACAGCAGTAACGAAGTATAAAAACAGCACCACCAAATCCGAAATCTAATACGAGTGCATTTATCATTTCAGCCGCCTTGCACAACATTTTTAGCACCTAAACTCCTTAATGATATTAGATGGTCTGTTTCAACAAAATCTAAGATTAGGTGCTCAAATTCATTTATGTGAAGATTATGTATAAAAACGGTATATGATGAAAAAGGTAGGGCGTTTTAGTTATTATGTAAGCACTAAAAAAAAAGGCTAACTTCATGAGATGTAAGGTATTTAAGTTATTATAAATTTATGATTATGTGCCAGAAAAGGGAATAGATGAAAATATTAACAAATTTTAGTTGTAGATCATTTTCATCTGTTGGGTTTGAATTGAATGGTGAGGAGATACAATGCGTCATCGTTCACGTGCACTTGCTCTGAAATAACATGGATATGTAACCCCCAAAATGCAAAAAACTGAAGTTATTAAAGTATGAACTCCAAAATGAAGCAGCTTATGTAGTTTAAACTGCAACAAAGGTAGTAAAATAATTTCAAAAAGTGTATATATATGCCTGGACCAGTATCGAATCTGAAGTGTTAATATAAAGATCAGTCATAGCCATATCTGAAAGTATCCTAGTATATTCTTAAATCTTAACATATATTATGTTACAGAGTTATTACTAGTCCATTACAAAATGATACTCCTAAAGCACAAAGACGCACACTCATTCGATTATTGACGTGCCTTTTTTTTTTAAGTCGCAAAGCTATATGTGCGCAACCCGATCAGTTACATCACTCACCTTCTTGAAAGAGTAATTTCGAATGATGAAATATGATTGAGATGCAGGTTACAATCTCAATAATTATTAGGTTTTAATACTAAATCTTATAGTTTACCAGATATGTTATACCCTATTAGGCTCATACAGGTTCTTACCTAATTATTCTTATCAATATATGCATATTTAATGTAGCAAACTCCTAAAGAAAAGAAGGTGTTACGTGACATGTCAGCAAGTAAAATAATTACTAAATTAACATGCAGGTTCCAACCATCTTCTAGCCGAACTGCCGACTACTGATACTTATCATGAAAATTTCTCAACAACGAAAACTTAGTAAAATCAATTTCTTGTAGTCCTAGACCAGCAGAGTAAATTTTCAACATAACACAATCAATCTTTCAGATTAGCTACATACTGACAATGCCCAAAAGAAATAATGCACAAAGAGAACTATACGTGACTTAAAATAAACTGAAGAAGCATCATACCCTGTTTGCAAAGAGATTCTCTTTCTTTCTGTTCTTGAATAACGCTAGTTGGAACTCTTCCTGTTCAAGAGAAAATCAGGGATACATCAAAGGCAATCACAGATATCATAACTGGATCTGATACTAACATAATAAAACAATGATGAACGAAGAAAAAAATGAAGTGTAAGGAGACAAATTAATACTTCGTGTTTTATGAAAGACACAATAATTGAACCGATAGTTCAGGTAAAAAATTAAATTTCCCTTTAGCGAAAAGAACATTAGAACCCAAGTTTCTTAAAGAGAGTTTGATTCATTAAACGATAAATGTTGCAACGGAAAAGATGCCACATAAATTTCCTATCTACACAGACAAACAGATTGACCGCATAATTTGTTTTTAGACATTGAGGATAACTTAACATCAACGAACAAATTGATTACCTTATTAATCAACCCATCATCGATTACAGAACTACTTATGCTCTTGAATAGCTCAAATAGAGCTTCAACTTCACTTACACTAACTGGAGAGACAATTAAGAAAGACCAACATAAGCAACACGTACCAATCACGTTGGATAAAACATTGCAACAATGATTAACTTACAGGCTGTTTGAGAAGCAAGTAAAGTCGGATTTTCATGCCCAGGAACCGGTTTTTTTACAGTAGAATGAAAGCAGCCCATTAGACAACACGAGCTTTACAATGCTAAAAGCACAGCAACGTTATTGCTGCTACGAAACATGTCTCAACCTTAACTGCCAAAATTGTAAACCACAAAACTAATCAATTAACTAATAAAACATAAACCACAGGGATAATTACCAACTTAGCTAACTAGAATCATTTGATACGTAGAAAACACGTACAGCTATAGAATCACAGGGGGGTTAAAATGAATAAAAACGAACTTCCAAAATTTGCCGTTCATCTAAAATCGAGGATTCTAGGATTAACAACATACATGCTCATACTAGTTTACGCACACCAAATAACCTCCTCATAGTTTTCCAACCACAATGTACTTAGACTTAAATTAGTGCTCAAATTAACCAATCTACATAAACTAATTAATTAAAAAAAAAAAAAAAAAAAAAAAAAAAAAAAAAAAAAAAAAAAGCTTCAAACTTAATCTATCACAGATCTAACTAAAATTAACAAACCCCAAATCAATTTTTTACTCAATAATCCCAAACACAAACAAATTAAACATGCACAAATCACTAACTAACCATCAAAAAATTAACCTAAATATGATATTATCAACTCTCAACTGAATTTAATCAAATTAAACTAAAATTAAACAAGTTGATTATTTATACCAGCTAAAAAAGCGGTCTAAAAGTCAAAGATCTGGTCAACAAACACACAGTGAAAGTGTAACTGTGTGTGGATTTAGTTTATGTTATTGTGATTGAAGGAATTAGGGTTTTGATTTTATAAAATTGTGTAAGAAAATACAGCACACAGAGAGTTATAAAAAAGAGGGGTTGGGGTTTGGTTATGTGAGGAGGGTATTAAACGGTTTGGGTTTATATATGGTGAAAATATGGTCACGTGACATGCACGTGTGTTGAAAAAGTGTGTGTGTGTGTCTTTGATTTGCTTTTCTTGGGGTTGAATGGAATATACCTTTGATAATATTTGACTTAATTGTTTTTGTCAAAGATTTTATTTTTAATAATTACAATTTATTTATTTATATTTTAGTAAAAAAGGCGAAATAATAGTTCCTTCTATGCTTTTCAAAATGTATCGTTTTGGGATGTGTATTTTTATAAAGTTGTAGAATAGCAACGTATTTTCATAAGTGTTTTAATTTGGTACGGGACGATGACGCGTCATATCCAAAAGTTTGACACGTGGCAGCATTTACAGCATGACACGTCATCGTCATGTACCAAATTAAAACACTTATTAAAGTACATTACTATTCTATAACTTTAAAAAGTACACGTACCAAAATGGTATATTTTAAAAAGTATATTGTTATTCTACGACTTAATCCCTTTTGTTAAAGACTAGTGTAATGCAAGTTATTTTGTATAGGTTTTTTCTTTGAACTTATCCAGGTTATTTATGTAACATAACGGGTAAATGTTTAAACTTACAGATTATTTAAGAGCTTGGTAATCACTAACCTTTTACGATTCTATATTTTGTGGATAGGGCAAGCGGGCATGCTAAATAAGATGTGATGTTTCGTAATTAATTTGTTTTAATTGTTTATATTTGTGTAGCTGAAAACGGCGTTTTTTTGTCAAACAAGACATTTATTGGTATATTACTTAGTTGTAACATGATCAATTAGCATTATAGTCTTCGATCTACTCGTTACTTGTTTAGCATTTTTTTTAATGCGTCGATAATTAAGAGGAAGTTCTTAATTAAGAAATATATGATCTTAGTTACTCATAGAATAATTTGCTAAAAAAACAGCTTTTAGCTTATGACATATCCGTATATGACAATGAGAGAAGTTCTTAGAGAATTTCTACAAATTTGCGTCAGATAATCAGTTAGTTGGCAAGTTGTTATCTTTGGCAATTAAAGCCGAACATATCATCTTCAATTCAAATTCCTAGCCATGTCTTTGTACATTTTTGTACTCCTCATTTAAAATCTTGCTACAGATGTAGTGATATATAAAATTGGGTTCAAAATTGACATACTAGCATACATTCTCCTGATTTTGGTCAATCTTGAAAGCCAACTTTATAAGGGGGTTATATGGTTTATTTATTGTGTTATCAAGTCACAATAAGCTTAATAAAATATGTTTTACGAAACAGTTGTTACAATAGCTTTTATAAAAGGAAAAAGAGTTTATATTAAGATCTTTCACTCGGGTGTAATGGAAAGTTCTTCATTTTTTGTTTAAGAAGATCGGATATAGGTTTTATGTTTTGTTGCTGCTAGTTGCAGTTAGTTTTGGTTTGCTATCTGTAGAAAACTAGAATGGGGGTTGAATAGTTTTACCGATTTAAAGTTAGTTTCAAAAACTTTTAGATTTAGTATATTTGAAACATTTGGATAGTGAGATGTTGATAATGAAAGAATATAAGTAAAGAAGTAAATACAATAAAGTAAAGTAAATAAGAGACACAATGATTTATAATGATCGGCTACAAGGACTTCTTCCTTGCCCTACTCCACTCCCCAAGTACCCAACTCGAGAGTTCGTAAACGCTATGTCAACAAGCTCTTAACCGGCGGAGAAGCCTTACAATGTCACTTACACTTTATTCAATACAAAGCTAAATACCGAGTTCTTTTCAAAGCGCCTCTCTTCTTGGAAAGCTAATATTTTATCAATAGGTCGTTGTACACGCTTGTTAAGGCATTGCTTTTGTAACACCCCCAAAATTATCGCAGCGGAAGATTGTGTCACTGGGGTATTACTTCATAGTTCACAGCACAAGTTACAGAAAACGACTCTAAATGAGACGTTTTGAAATGAATTATCATTCAATTAAAATATCAGAGTTTACAAACCGGTCCCACAAGTTTGTACAATCATAAAAAGTACAACATAAAAGTTGTAATGTTTTTCGAATGATAATATATGCATTGTCTTCAAAATATTTTTCCGTGCGCCTTCACATGCCATGCCAGCTAATTCCTTTCGAACCTGATATAACATGCTAAAAAGTGTCAACACAAAGGTTGAGTGAGTTCATAGGTTTGTAAGTACAATAGTTTGATCACAATATTTCAAGTTTAGGAAAAACAGTAGTGGACAATATAGTTCGTAGTATAATTGCAATGTGTACAATTATCTTCTTGATAGTTATTATTGCTCTAAGCTCATGGCACTCACGACTGACTGTTGTATATATATCACCGGGCGATATATACAGTAAATAACTTGCCCCGGGTAGGTATTTTGCCCTTTACCTAGATAACCTCAAATAATGTGCGCCTTGTTATTTCCGATAACATAGACGGGTTCGTCAATTCCGATAGGCCTATCCACAATATTTGCGCTCACTCCCAGTGATTAGTGGTCCATGATGTTGGGGACTTTTGGCATAAACAACTTAGGCATGCAATAATACAGTCAAGGCATTCATTTTGAAAGTAATTGTCCATAATAAAGCATTTTAGCATGTAGTAAAAGCAGTAGCATGTATCTCCCCCAAAAGAGTTTATAAAACAGTTAAAACAAAAGTTGTGGCTATGAAACTCACTGTAGTGATCAGCAGCGGAGTGTAACGATATAATGTTTATCAACGGTAGAGTATGACAAGACCACGATCTTTAACGATTACCTACGAAAGCATAGTATTTGCATTTTAGTATGGTGTACGATATAAGTGTACAAGTATATGTAGTTTGTTGGCTTTCAATATGATGTTGTACATGAATCTTAAGTTGATGTATCCCTTAAGTGTTGTTTGGCCTATAGCCCTTTTATAAATAACCTCGTACCATCGTTCGGGCTATCAAAATCAAGAGGTCGTGCAGTGAACGTATGAGGAGCCAGGACACTTTAAATCGTAAATCCACAACTCGTCGATACGACACCCCAAAGAGGCCTCTTTATGATAATGAAATTCCCTACTATTATTGTACTTGTCATTTATAAGTGAAGTATTTGACGAGACAAATGTTATATAAAACATGTGTCGTGTTTCGTCAAAGACTATTGATTGACTTGTGTGATGATATGATGATATAAGTTGTGTGTCGTGAAGTAGTTTAACATGCCATATGGTCATTTACTTAGTTTGTCAAAGTCTAACCCAATGAACCAAGTTTTAAAAACAAGTTTCGGGTCATTAAACTTATATTAGCCGTGCGGCTAAGTCAAACAATAATCAAGGACATTCTTGAGGATGTATCTAAGTTAAAATATCTTGAAATAACACCTTGGCTTAACCTTGGCTTTGTTTTGGCCTCAAGGAATCAAGATATCACTTAAAGTTTCTCAAATAAGGTTGTTTTCCGATATACAACAGGTCTGGTTAGTTTTTGTAGTTTTTAAGCTTTGTCGTTCACTTTCTGCTTATGTACTCCTGAGTTTTTGTAGAAAAAGTCATTCTGAGCAACTTTCGTGGTTTACACTTTTGCTGATTCGGACCAGAAAATGGTCAAAACCTCGTTTTAAAATCGTTTCAGCAAGCTTTCTTGTTCCAGCACTATATTTCCTTTTAGTAACACTTAACTAGGCATAACTTTTTAACTACAAGTCCTTTTTAAGTGATTCAAAAGCCCAAGTTTAAGTTTTTACTTCCTCTAACAGCTTCTCAAGCTTAATCAAGTCCAAAGTCCAAAGTTTACTTATATCAATTGTCTAATAACAAGTATATACTTATATTTTATTGCAGAAAGTTTGGCTGCACATTCAGTCCTGCCAAAACGACCATAAGTTGAGTTCTACAAATTTTTTTTGACACGCGGATTTCTCCAAACTTCAAGTTTATGTCTTAGCTACATTTCATAAAACTGAGTCGACTTCCAGAAATGACCAGAACCATAGGTGTTTTCCAAATGAAATATGGTGTGCAGATTTTGACATGTTTTGCCATTTTGGCTCTCATTTACTCATCGGGAGGAGTTATGAGGTGCGCCACCCGGCGAAACGACCATAAGACATAGCTCTACAAGCCTATCTTACTGAATTAACCTCAAAGTTTACTGAGATGATCAGTTTAATCAATCTTTGGGACTGTTGCAGAATTCATGTTCATAAAACCTACCTAAGGCTTGCTCTAGCTTCTTTTCATGTTACAAACTTCATGTACAACATCAATCATGCCATATTACATATACTACTTGTATAAGGTATAAATTACATCAAAGATGAATGAAAGACTTGAGAACTAAATATAATCTTACAACTTCTTGGATGAGAATCATAAGAACTTAAGAACCACTATCCTAAGTTTTTCAATCACCAACTTAGCCTTTCAATCTTCAACCCAATCTTTAATCTTTTCACCACTTGATTCAAACCTTTATTAACCTCCCAATAACCTTTCTATCTCAGCCCTTGAACCTTCTAATCACCTTTGTAATCACCAAAATAACCCTTGAATCATGTAGAGCTTATCAACACTTTCATCTTTCTTGTACAACTTATGTATTGAATCAAACTTATGGATGGTGATTGTGATTTATGATATACGATTAGGAGAAAGAGATACCAAGAAATTTAGAGTTTTTCTTTCTTAGTTGCTTAAGTTTTCTTTGATATGAAGTTTAGTATAAGCTCTTATATCCCTTTAGGAGTACATGTGTCTACATATAAACACATAGTTACTAATACAATGCCATGTAGCTTTGTGTTAGTCAATTGCACGCCACCTCTCTATGAGGTGGTGAGGTGCTTGTGTTTTAAATGGTTATCTTGTATAACTTTGAGTGTAAAGGGTATAGTTTGATCCCGATAATTACTAATGTTAAGCCTTTAAGTCACGAAACTTAAAATCGGGTAACATAAGAATATAATACTTATGAAAATATCTAAATTTATCAATATACTCCAACCAGGTATATTAAAGGTGTGATAAGTCTATTTGGGTGCGTCTATGTTGTTAAAACCTAATAACGTAGGTTCGAGTACGCGTATTACGTAAAGAGTAAATATTTACGTAAAACTAACAAAGTGGCAATAGTTCATATAAAATATGACTATTGGTACAAATAGAGTATTTTGAACACCTAGACTTATCGTAATCTTGTGTTGACCACGAGGAAAGTTTACACGATTAAACTTTCGTAATTAATAAAGTAACAACTTTAAATAATTATTTATAGCCAAAGGTGAACAAAAATGTTCAGAGTGTAATAATTCGAAATAGATTGAATTATTAACTTGGGAAATTACTGGTTACTACCAGTTACAGTATTTGCTTTTACGTTACGGTAAAAGTCAAATAGTAAAAAGTCAAAGTCAACTTTTAAGAAGTCAAAGGGTAAAATAGTCATTTTACCTTATGAATAATTTACGAGTTGCTACAGCTTGGTAGTCTCCCCTTTTATTATTTCTTGCTCTTTCGTGCCCCTGACCAGGTCATTGCTTATTTGGAAAAGATTATAAGTCGTTTTTTTTGGGGTTTCATGGAGAATGAAAAAGGTGTTCATTGGGTGAGTTGGAAAAGTACTATAGATGGCTACCAAATGGGTGGCTTGGGCATTGGTCATTTGAAAATAAAAAAACATTGCCTTGGTTGGCAAGTGGTGGCGGCGTTTCTTAAGGGAGAAAGATGCTTTTGGTGTAAGGTTATCTCAACTTTTCATGGGGACGATGGTTGTCTTTCCTTGAATCTGGGGCTCGGTTTGAAGAGAGGTGTGTGGGAAAATATCATTGGCAGTGGCTTCTTAATAGATAAAATTGGAATTGATTTTTCGAAATCTTTTGTTAGAAAGGTCACAAGTGGAAATGACATTCTTTTTTGGCATGCTATATGGGCCTCATCTCACAAGTGTATAAAAGATCAATTTCCCCAACTTTATGCGTTAGAGAATCAAAAAATATCAACTCTCGATGGATATGTGATAATAACGTTTGGGTTTGGAATTGGGACTGAGGATTACCTCTAAGGAGAGATCTTTAGATGATTTAAATGACCTAATATCCTCTATAAACCTCCCTCCACTTCTGGTCGATTCTGTTGACTCTTGGAAATGGGTCCTTTCTCCAAAATGAGACTTCACTGTAAACTAACTTTCAAGATCCATCGACAAGCAACTTTCTGCCTCCTCATCAAACGTCCAGATTATGCAATGGAATCCATGGCTCCCGAAGAAGATAAATATTTTTATTTGGAGGGTTGTTTTGGATCGACTTCCGCATCTCGAGAACTTAATCGCTCGAGATGTTCCTGTTGACTCAGATTTATGTCATCTATGCAACGAGGAACCTGAAAAACAGAGATCACCTTTTTCTTAATTGTCAAAGGAGTGTAATCGTTTGGAGAAAAGTTTTCAGTTGGTGGGGCATTCAGTTTCCTGGTAATCGCTTGAGTCAGGTGCTTCCTCTCATGTCCTCTCCTTCAACCCCAGGGATTTGCAAGACAACGACTAAGGTTTTTAGAGGTGTTTGTTCGGTCGCTCTTTGGCTAATTTGGAAGTGGAAGAATGCAGCTTGTCTCTCCTCCCCCGAATCTAGAGAAGCCATCATCACATCAGACCCTTTTGCCCCGATTCAAAAGTTAGCTCTTATTCGGATTTCTCATAGATTCAAAAAAATTTCGGGTGCATGGTCTAGCTGGATAAGTGACCCAAGGCGTTGCTATATGTAATTATCCGATCCTTTTTTTTTTTTTTTTTTTTTTTTTTTTTTTTTTTTTTTTTTTTTAGCTTGAGGTGTTTTTTTTTGTTTTGTATGATTTCTGTCTTCGAGATCTTGTAATCTGCTTTCTTTGTTTTTCCTTGGCCATTTGTGCCTAATAAAATCTTATCCTTTAAAAAAAACAATATGATGAATTAAATATAAGAATCAATTCAGTGATATTGTAATGATGATGAAGCCTAGCAATACTTTTCTTTGAAGTTCAAGTCTTGTATGCAAAATCGTGATCTCGTCTTTTACGAAAAACCTTGAGAATCACTAAAAGAAAACTACATGAATGCTCTGAGACATGAGGTTAAAGAGATATAAGAATGTAAGAAGAGATGTACAAGAATGGGTAAGAAATAATAATAAAATAGCTCTTTATTTATAGACAAAACTGCCTCTAACCCGACGGATTCTTATAAAAGGGATTCGGTCAGTTATAACCTAAGGATCCGACACAGTGGCTATTCTAGTCCGGATTTGGGTTACAATTTCGGGTTTTTGGGTCATGGGTAGGGATGGCAAAAGCATCCGAAACCGACGGGGAAAACCGAAACCTGAACCGGTTGGATCGGGTTCGGGTTGGCGGGTTTGGATGCGGGTTTGGGTATTGATAAAAACATATAACCGGGTACGGGTTCGGGTACGGGTTCTGGTAATACCCGCCCGATTACCCGTACCCGTATCCGTTTACCCGAATATATACCCGCTTAATTGATATTATACTTAACTATAATATATATACATTATATAAAACTTCTTCCATTATATTTTTTATATAAGTATCTCTATTACCTAACACATTTTATTTTATACATGAATAATTCAAAGCGTTAAATCGTTGATACGATATTCATTTTCATTAAAAAATTTGAATATATTAGGGTGTTTTCTTTTCTTTTTTCGGTTGATTTTAGTGTGACTTAATCTTAATACCACCATTTTGTTCATATAGTAATCAATTGGCGATAACCGATACCCGCGGGGAAACCCGAAAAACCGATGGATAATATTAATCGGGTATCCGGCGGGTAATGGGGCGGGTACGGGTATGGATATTATAAATGGGTTCGGGTACGGGTACACTAAAACCCCGCCCCGAATCCGACCCGTTGCCATCCCTAGTCATAGGTTATGGACTTTGGGTCATGGGTATTGGGTTTTGGGTCATGAGTGATGAGTTATGGGTCATGGGTACCCAATATGATGTCATGCATGATGTAATAGATATTTTTACTTAACTAATTAATTTAAAACAAATGTATAACTAATTAGTGAAAAATGTCTAGTTTAGTGAACTAATTATAATGACTATTAAAAAAAATGTGATATTAAATTTTTACTTGAGATAATTTTACGATTGTTAACGACAAAACTTTTAGATATCGAGAAATATAAATAAACGTTTTTACAACTTATTTATAGAGGATAAATATTGCTTCTTTTTGTTCAACATGCTTTTTTCCTCCTTTTTCTTTTTTGTATCGTTGTTTAGTCTCTTCCTTTGAGCAATTTTTTTAATAAAATTTTGCCTTTCAAAAAATAAAATAAAAAATAAGCATAAGCTA
Organism: Chrysanthemum seticuspe; assembly: GCA_019973895.1. Taxonomy (NCBI): domain Eukaryota; kingdom Viridiplantae; phylum Streptophyta; class Magnoliopsida; order Asterales; family Asteraceae; genus Chrysanthemum; species Chrysanthemum seticuspe. The sequence continues at coordinate 88,186,268 of BPTQ01000001.1, read as the reverse complement.
ATAAGTAATAACTCCCCTAAGTTGTTGGGTTATTAAGGCGTTGTAATTTTATTGTGTATATCCAATTTGTAATATGTAAATTTGTTGTACATCTTGAGAGTATGTAACATTTTCACAATGTCACAACAAAGCTTTTAAACTAACCACGAAGGGTGTTGAGTTAAAAAGACTTGTGATTATCTTCATTAGATTGTACTTCGTAATTGGTTATTAAGTTTAATCTTGCTTGATGCATAACAATTTAAAGTTGTCACGTCAACCTCTTAAAAGTGAATTCTTTATTCTCAATAACCTTAAACTTCGTAGACTAGTATGGAAAAAATGAAAACGATTGTACGAAAACGAACTTTCAAAACAATTGTGTTGATACATTGTCGATGTAAGAATAAACTTACCGCGTATTGGCTATTGTGTGGGGACTAAACTGTAAACCAATGTTTTAAAACCCGGGTCGACCCGGCCGGTTCAACCGGTTGAACCGGGAACCGGTTGGGAGGCCGGGCCGGAGGTAAACGGGTTTTTGGCTGTTTCGGAACCGGATTAAACCGGCGGGTTTCTCATGACCCGGGTCGACCCGGTTTTGTAAAACCGGCCGGGTCAAGGCTTATATGAAAGAAGACTGATGTATAGATGATGTATTTGGACATTGTTGTTTGCATAATTGAGCCATACGCTTTCTAATATTGTTATAGACCGACAACACTTTCAATTTTTTGTACGTTAGCGTAGAGTAACATGACGTGGTGGTGATGGTTGAAAATAGAATCACCAGATCAATATCTTGGTGAGGAAGATAATGAAAGAGTTTGTGTTTTGCTAAAAAAAGGTTGGAATGAGAAGAAAGAAATATCCAGATGTAGGTTTGAGGTGATGCCTTAATAAGCCAACCAAGTACTCCAGTAATCTAGTTTGATGGCATCTATAGCATGCAGTCAAATATACTTTTTAAATTGTGCTTATTGAAATGAGTTGGTACTGTATTTCTATAAACAATACAAAAAATTTACACAACTATTATTGTTGGATGTTTAAAAACAATATATGAAATATGAATACTACTTCCATATAAACTTGTCTGACATTGTATTGTTATTATGGGTAATTTTTTCATTTGGCATAAAACCGGTTTGACCCGGCGGTTGAACCGGTTGAACCAATGAACCATTGAACCGGTGACTCAGCCGGATCAGTTAAAAACCCGGGTTTTAAAACATTGCTGTAAACTATACTTTATTAGTTGGTGTAGAATTTTTACAAGACATAAACGTACAAGTGGGAACATATAGAACGTACAATTTAGTCATAGATTCAATATTTCTCACCCTAACGAATATTCTCTATGCAACAAATTCCATTTTGGAGAAGCTTCAAGCTTCTCTAGAAGATCCATTTATTTTCACATAGATGAATGTCCTGTTTGGTATACCATGAACGTAGCAAATTCCCATTTATGGTAAAACTAAGAAGCCGATGATAGTTTTACTCTTTTGAATTATTATAGGCTGTGGAAGATTATAGAGTTGATTATATTTAAAATTGACGAATTCTTTGTTGAACTTTTTTGAAGCTCTAGAACTAACATGTTATCAATGTGGTTGTGCCCAGGGGCTCCGAAGTCCGAACCAAGGTAGGTCCCCGAATACTCAAACATTTTTTTTGGCATAAGGTATGTTTGGCGAAATGGGCTGGGGCTGAGGCTGAGACTTATATTATAAGCCAAAATTAAAATTTGTATTTTTATAAACTTATTTAGCAAATGGGCTGGAGCTGAGACTTATTATTGCAAAATTACTAAAAAAAACATAATTAAATGTGTTTTTCATATATGTTAGATATTTTTGTGTGTAAATAATTAATTTATTCTTCAAAAGCCTCGGGCTAAAGGTTTTAGCCCTTTTTATGGGGCTAAAGTTTTTAGCCGGCTTATTTTATAAACCCTTCCATAAGCCCTATGACAAACGACACTTATTTTATTAGTCAGCTTATTTTAAAAGCCCAAGCCCCAATAAGCACATTTAAGCCCTTGCCAAACAATCGAACATAGCCATAGTATAACTTTTTGCAAAAAGGTTTTGATTTTTTTAAAGGAGAATTGCATATATACTTGCTAAAATATGAATATTTGTATATTTTTTTTAAAATACAAGTTTTTAATGCATAATATACAATGATGTTTAAGCTTACTTTTGGTATATATATGCAAATATGCAAGTTTTAATAAGTAATGTAATTGTTTTTTTTTTTAAATGTACTAAGTTCAAAAAATTGTGTCCTTACTCTTGTTTAAGTTACTTAAATGAACCTGGTCAATTTATATCCTATTTTTGTCTTTGTTTGTGACCAAAATAGAATATTATGTTGTGTGAAAAGTGAAATTTGAAAAGTTTCGCAATAAATTAATTGTGAGTGGCTGTGTGTTCAACTCATGTTTAAAAAAATATGAGATTAATTTTTGATATATATGTTGTAACATAATTAGTTGTTAAAATGAAAAGTTAATATGTGGATAGGCTATTATGAAAATCATGAAGTTTGTGAGATTGCAATATGAAGATATGTTGTACATAATTAGTTGTTAGTTAAAAAGAAAAGTTAATATGTGGGTAGGTTATCATAAAAATCATAAACTTGATGAGTTTGGCATATGAAGATATGTTGTACATAATTAATTGTTAAAAAGAAAAGTTAATATGCGGGTTGGTTATCATAAAAAATTAAAAATCATAAACTTGATGAGTTTGCCATATGAAGATATGTTGCAACATGATTATTACTAGTTGTTAAAAAGAAAAGGTAACATGTGGATATGCTATTATGAAAATCATAAACTTTTGACTTTGGCATATGAAGAAAAGAAATGGAATCTAAAATTTTGTAAGTGGGGTTTTGCTTGCCGCCACACGTGTTTGAACCAAGTTTAGTATAAAATCACCATTTTATGCATCTTTAATATTTGTGATCAACAAATATTGACAAGTCTCATTCGCTACATTTTGAAGCTTGATCGCTTGATGCACATGCACTGTCTTTATTTTGACCCGTCTAATATGGAATGATTCAATGTAGCGTGAGTAGTCTTATAATAGGTATAAAAGTTAGGGGCTTCCTCACTTTAATTTAAAAGAAGTATCCATAATTCCATATTACATTCTCTCTGTTTTCAAATAAGTATTTTGTTTTGATTTTTTCATATGTTGTTTTAACAGCGGATAAAGCTAGAAACAAACAATTACAAAGAAATAAGCGAAAGGTTCTTAAGCCAATCTATCCAATTAAAATTTGAATTGCATCTTGACCTACATCAAGAGAAAGAGCGAGCCACAATATCATCCAAAATACGAGATTTGGAATGAGGTTTTGACCCAAAAATAGAGTTATTGCGAAAATTCCAAATCGACCACCAAGTAATATAAAAAACTCCTTTCAATTTTAACTTGGCCGGGAGACGAAGAGTCATAAACCAAGTCCTACGATCTTCATAAGAAGACGCCTCCAAAATATTGATATCCCACCAACTAGCTATTCTTTTGTAAATCGCTTTCGCCATGGAAACATAAAAGAAGATGTGGCTAGTAGTTTCAGTCGCTGCATTGCAAGTAGGACAGAAGATAAAGGTAAGATCCATACCTCTGCGAGAAAGATTGAAACGTGTGGGAAGGTTGTCCATTTTAACTCTCCAGGCATGAATGTTAATCTTTTTCGGGACGACCTTGATCCAGCGAGTTTTGTGAGCAGCCACTATAAGGATATGATCATCAATGAAGTTTCGAGCCGAAGCAACATAAAACTCTCTATTTGCTGATAAAGACCAGAACCATCTATCATACATGTTAGGAAGAATTAAACCCTCCACATTTTAGCACAAATTCACCAGCTGCTTTTGTTCTACCCCACCTCTCGGCATACACCGTAACGAAAAACACATACCAGGATGAGGTGGTTTAGTAGCAAAATGAAAATACATTTAAAATCTAATTTATTCATATATTTTGCATCAAGTATTATATAACCAATCAGAGGTGGCTTAGTAGCAAAATGACTTGTTACTATCACTCTAAGATGTGTGAAGTCTTAAGTTCAATTCATGTTATGTACAAACAACCATAAAGTGGCTACGTCAACCTCATAAAAAGGGAGGGCTTTACTCGGTTTGAGTCTGTATGACGGTCGGTTTAAACCGCTCGAATTAATCGGCCAAAGGTCGGAAACCGCGGTTAAAAAAGAAAAAATTAATTAATGTCAAAGTAAAAAAAAAAAAAAAACTATTTTGAGACCGAGGAGTATTATTTATTTATTTATTGTTTTTAATTATAAGTGTAACAAACATTAACAATCAAGGTTTCCTAGTGGTAAAATGTGTTTAAAAACTCACAAGAAATCATAGCTCAAATGTTGTTGGATAAATATTTACGGCCAAAAAATAATATCGATTAAGCAATAACTGTGTAAAAAAGGCTCGACTTTCTCATTTGACATGAGCAGTACTGATGTTTCTTTGTTTTCGTGTTTTGGAAATCATTGAACATACAATAGAATCATCAATCATGGATTAAAAAGAAAAAACAAACAATTATCATTTGCTTTCGGAAACAAGACTTGTTCTGTCGTGTATACACAACTTGTTCAAAAGACGAATTATAATACTACGTAACAGTTTTACTTTACAAAAGGACAAATATTATATGTATGTACACATGCATGGCTAGCTAGGGAACATAATAGGTATAATTTAACATTTTGACCTACGTAAACTTTCTATAATCATATACAGTAGTCAGAATCATATACGTGATGGTTATTTAATAGAAGAGGTTTGTATAGTTGTCTCTATCTCATAAACTTGGGTATAATTTAGTAAGTGTCGTATTAAAACTATTTAAATAAATATCGTATTTATCTTATTATGTGAATAATATTTTATTAGAAGGGTGATGATTTGCACATTCAACTTTATTATTTGCACATTTTATAATACAAGCATATAAAATAGGATGTTAACACTTTACAAGTATTTAAACATTTGAAGTGTCACAATTAATCGTAAATGTGTGCAAATCAATTCCGATCGAAAGAAAACATAACAATAACAAGACTTGATTGATGCAAAGTAGGTTTGTCGGATAATAAGTGGGTTTGTCCGTGAGATAATCAATCAATTAGAATATTAAACCAATTGTGCATCATTCGCCAAGTCAATAAAGCATAAAGAACTCACCACAAATCGACACGTTTAATGTTCATTCTCACTCAAGACAAAAGTAATATTTGATAATTGAGTTTATGTTAAAGTATCAATCTGTTATTAACTTATTATATGACATTTGTTTGCTCAATAATTTAATATCATTGAATGGGTAGAATGATTAATTTTTTTAACGTGTTACATAAATCATGTTATTGAAACGTAACTATCCTGGTGACCACATGAAATTGTTTTAGCATTTTATTTTAATAATTTTTGGTCCAAAATATTGAAGAAGATGAATCAAGTTTGACAAAACCGACAACTAATTCAACTGTGGCTTTCCGAGAGAAAAAAAATATTGAGCATCGGATATACTAGCTCTAAGGTTATGTTTGTCAGCAAGCACTTTAAAGTATTTTGAAACGACCAGCGTTTTAAATGCAAAATTTATTTGATATATTTGCATATTGTATAAATTGCTCATTTTTAAAACGCTTTATGAGAAAGCCTTATAATATTGCTGCTAGTGTATGCTTATTAAATTACATATATAGTCTCAAGTTTGTTTAATTAATTTTTTAATGGATATATGTCTTTTAAGTCATTTGCCATGTTATAAGTAGAGCTACAACTACGTAGGGTTGAGAAAAAGGTCCAAAACAAACCGACCCGACAAAAAGTGAACCGACCCGAGAAACTATTTCGTAAAAAAAAAGAACCGAAACCGAATCGAATATGATCGGTTCGGTTTGGTTTGTCGGTTTTGGGTCGAACCGAACCGACCCGAAACCGGAAATAAGAAAAACATGAAACCGTAACTGAATCGAATATGTCGGTTTTGTCGGTTCGGTTGTTCTGTCGGTCCGATTCAGTTTTGAGTCATTTATGCTCAACTCTACAACTATGTTACTGAACACTTTTATAAGGCAACAACTATTGGTAACGGCTACTCCTTAGTGCTAAGATGATTGACATGTCCTTTTAATGTGTAAGCTAATATAAAAAAGGAACTTGAAAATCTCAAATAGACGCATATGCTAATTGCCAAGGGGTTCTTTCTCATTTTTTCGCCAAAACTATTGCCTACTAATTTAAACATAATCAAGGTTATAAAAAGCATGGTTTTTGGTATAGTACGATTTGGTACTGTCTTGTTAGATAAAGATATGGTCCGGTTCGACCTTTTATTTAATTCAATGATGCCGTTTTAGCGAAGAAATAGTTTGAATAAGTAGCGAGAGTATAGTTCTGCTCCAGATTTAGTCAAAACTGCTACTATCTAACTCAATTTTCTTCACTCATTCTCGAATGTGGAGTATTGCTGAAATGCAATTCAAATTGTACCGTTATACATCCTACTTATGAAACGAGAAATAAATGACGCAAATACTTATGAAAATTAAAAAATCTTCTTTCAAGAAAGCCCACTTTCATGGATCAAGAAATTAAGCCCAAAGCATAACATATGAATGCTTGCGATTGGATATGATCCATTACTCTGTACCCAACGGACTGGTATTTCACATTTATAATCACTTTTTGAGTTTTGAGTAAACGTTAGCGTGAAAGATGTATAAAGAAGGAAGAAATTGATTTATAGGTAGCTGAAAGCTTGTAAGAGTTAAAAGTTGTGAAATAGAATTAGAGTTTCTAATTTTAAAGGTTTTCGCTAATATCTTTAGGCGTCCATTACATTGCATGTGTAAAGCAACATAAGAAAATAAAAACATATATTTCCATTCATCTTAAAATTATAGTCCATTTTCTTTTTTTGAGATCTCAAAATAATTGTTCAATTTCTATTTTAAGTAATAAAAAGATAATTTAGTGAGAGAAGATCTTATTTGATTTGTTGAGAATTATAGTGGCCCCGCTTTTATTACAATGTGTGATTTTTGTCTCATAACAATAATTTTGAGTTGAATATTGTTAGTACAATTTGTGCGACGGGGTTATAGTGGGTCTGGATGTAGCTTACCGGCTGGGCCAACAAGCCTTTGATGGGGGCTGGTCTTGTACTTATCCAAGTAATAAGAGTGACGTTCCTACACAATAAAGGTAAACCATTAGTCTTACCGTGGGGACGGACCCCATGATTAGACTCCGGCGTGAAAGTAAGTACACATTCTTGAGAGGGAAAGTAGAAGTATGTGTGTGTAATTATGAGAGAGAAAGTTTTTGTACCTTGTATGGGGATTAGAGCGTGGAGTTGAACATGTGACACCATGTTGGCATGGCCCATCGTTCCACCTTTGCTGCTGCCTGGAAAATCTTTAGATGATCCTCCGGGTCTCCGCTCCCATCATATGTTTTCACGTTGGTTGGCATCCGCGTTTTTATGGGCATTTCGAAGTAGCAGATACGTGGAGTGAACGGATCAGTCTCCTTGCAGACCCAGGGTTTGGCCAGGTCACATTCATAATCGTTTGTCTTCCGCTTTTTGACTTCGGACCCTCGGCATCCGCTTCCGTGAGGTTCATCGTTTTAACAATTATTCGCCTTTCGTGACCGAGTTTTTTCGGTTTCATGACTTCCCAACCTTGATCCTACCGGCCGCGATTGAGAACCCTTGCGGTTGCTCCTCGCTTTCCTTCCAGTACTGTGGCGGACTTGTTGCCTGCGGTCTTTGGGACATACGGAAACACTTTCCTCTTTATCTCCGAGTCGGTGGAACACACTTTCGCGCAACCTCTTGAACACTGTTTCCCTTAAGTCTTTTTTCCTTTTGGGTGACCTAGATCGGGCACGTCTTTGACTGCCACCATCTTGCGTATTCCGCCATTTCACTGCCTCGGGCTGTTTTCGTAGGTCTCCGCTTGGCGTTTCCGCTCTATGGTGATGTTGGGTTTCATGATAATCCTTCCGGATTTCTTCCGCCTTGGCTCTTTCTTCTCGTTTCTGAACTTTCTCCGTCATAATAGGCAAGATCCTGTCGAAAAATTTATCACAATACTTCCGGAGGGCTGCGTCGGACGCAGGTCCCTCAAGGTCCGTCGAGACCGTGTGGTTTTTCTTTCTACCGTACTCCGCAACGTAGACATGAAGGCAGGAGTTGGTCCAGATCTAGTGCTCATGGTGAGTAGTTTCTGAAACGCAGTTGTGTACTGGGTCCCACGGATGGCGCCAACTTGTTAGTACAATTTGTGGGACGGGTTATAGTGGGTCTGGACGTAGCTTACCAGACTGGGCCAGCAATGCTTTGATGGGTTAGTCTTGTACTAATCCAAGTAATAAGAGTGACGTTCCTGCACAAGAAAGGTAAACCGTTAGTCTTACCGTGGGGACGGACCCCACGATTAGACTCCGGCGTGAGAGTAAGTACACATTCTTGAGAGGGAAAGTAGAAGTATATGTGTGTAATTATGAGAGAGAAAGTTGTTGTACCTTGTATGGGGATTAGAGCCCCTTTTATAGGCAAGGTTTACCGTTGGGGCTTCCTGGATTATCGCATATAGTGGTTAGTCACCGGAGCCGGACCCTTGGAGGACAAGGGTTCCGTGTTAATCGTGGATGCGGATGTAAGAGGTCTAAAGGTTAAAGGTTCAGCCCGTTGTGTATCTTGTGCGCATCTCAAGGTTTGGGCCATAGCCAATTTAGTCATTGGGCTTACTGTAGGCCTAGGGTTTGTGATCGTTGGACATGAGTCCAGGGTTTGCAATCATTGGGCCTGAGCCCAGAGTGTGCGTATAGTATGTATTGGCCTAGTAGACCTGTTGTACATACTATACGTCATCAAATATAGTATTTTTCAATATAAAAAATAAGCACGGTTCATGTACCGGAAAAGAAATGATTGGCATAACTAAATGTATACCTAAACTTATGCTGAAATATGCATGTTCTTGGTTGATTCGTTTGTGAGAGAGTGGACCACCAAGCTTAGCACCACTAAATGATTTACATATAGTTTTCGGCATAAGTTTAGATATAAATTCAGTCATGCTAATCATTTATCGTAATGAAAAAAACATATTTTTTCTAGCTATGGTTTAACTTAAAATTTATTTTGCATCTTCATATCATAAAAATATGGTAGATGAAAATAATATGCAAAAAATAAGTTCCTCAAAAACCGGTAGTGAAATAAGTTTATTATCCAAATCCCTTAAATCAACACTTACACTCTGTTCTCAAGCTCGTTTTTGAGAGGAAAGAAAAAAGAATACTAAGATATAAAAAGTATTTCATGTTCTCATGAACTTTTACACTGCGTTCCCAAGTTTTATATTTCAAAGAAAAGAAAAGAAGTGGACAAAAAACAAAATAAATCCGTGTTTTTTAGTTTTTTTAAAGACAAAAGAGAAAATAAAAGGAGAGTAATTTAGGCTAAACTTCTATCCAAAACTTTCTTCCCAAAAATGAAATGATTTGAAAAGAAGTTATATTAGAAAGCTCTCAATAAACAAAATTACTTAAATGACTTAATAAAAAACATAACCTTTATATATTACTAAATGTATAATGGTAAAATCATTTGTTATCTGTTTATATAACATGATATAAAAAATTTAATTTCATTTATCTTCTCTTTTTTTTTGCCCATTTTTAGCTCTTTTCTTCTTTTCTTTAATTTCAAAATCTTGAGAACAAGAGTTAGGGAGGAAGAAAAAGGATATGGCAGGACAGTATAAGTGGGTTGAATTTTGACATTTTGGCACACCACAAAAGCGTATACGAGGTTAATACGACATTTCTAACTTATAAAGAGTTCATAAATAAAGGGTATAAACGTAAACTGCTTTACTTATTTATTTATTTTCTCCTCCCACTCATAAACACAAAATATATATTATGTCATTTTTGTTCCTTTTAATTTTTTTAATCTAAAATAATATTGGAACATGTAAGACTTATCTCACACTGCTAGAACAATGAAATATTTATTTCTTTTTAATGCCTTTCCAGACATGACTAACAAATGTATCAAGTCCTTAATAGTGGGCTTAGTGGTGCATTTTAAGCTTGTTTTAGCTTAATTGGGCTTAATTTATATAAATTAATATATATATTAAACGGTCCAAAGATGGGCTGTGGCTCTTCGGGCCTAACTGAGAAAATTTGAAATTAGTTTTTTATTAAATTTAGGTTTAGGTCTTTTCATTTGTATATAATACTATAGCGCACGGGACATCCAAACTATTATATTTTAATCCTCTTTTTGGGCCTTTTTTAAATAAATATATCCTGGCCCATTGTTTTGGCCCGTTGTTGTTGGCCTACTTGCAGTTTGCGCACGTGTATTCTTTCCCTGGGTTATATGTGTCGTTTTATTTTCCTTCCTCCAAAGAAACGTCTCTCTCTTTTGGCAAGGTTGGTGAGATCTACTGCAGGTAAGGCATGCAGATCTATGTTTAGGGTTTGTGGTTCTTAGCTGTTGCATGGCGTTTGTGTGAACATGTCCTTTATGTTTCATGATTTCTGTGGGGTTGAAGTGTTGCATGTGGTGTGTGTGTGTCGTGCGCTGTATGTTTGATGCATGTTTTTTGAATGGTTTGTTATACCAATGGTTTTCCTCCGTTTTTCTGGATGTGTTTATGTTTTCAGCGTGTGAGGTTTTTTACGTACATGTAATTGGTGGTATGGTTTAGTATACTTTATTATATCTCATAAGTGTATATTACTGACCTGTTTTATGATCTTTGGGTATCCGTTTTCGAAAAGTAAAATAATATATGTGCAGTTCCAACGTTAGCTATCCTTTTGCTTTTTTTGCATTTTCTGTTCATTGTGTCTTCTACATATATGAAAACAAAAAGAAAACCTGTAGCTAGAAAAGAATGTTTAGGAATCACAACGGATGTTTCTGGTGGGGTTGTAGGTGGTGTTGGAGGAGTGCGACTGGATACCGGTGTGGATGTTGCGCGTGACGGTAACACAGACCCTTTGTTTGAGCTTGGTGAGGCACCCGTCTCCCAAACCAGTGTATGTGTTGACGTGGTTGCGTCTGGAATCCTTCCAGGGGGTTTTGATTTTCTTGGTAAACGACCTACGGATGACATTGATATGTCTAATCCTGTTATGCAAGCCAAAAAGCTCCGGCATGATGATATTTCACAGACAGGTGAGTATTGTAGATTTTCTTTCCATGTTGGATCCCGTGTAGTTATTGTTATTAATGGTTATGTTCTCCTGTTAGTGCATAGGTTTTGGTCCATTTAATTTGGACTTTGGGACTGGCACAATTAGCCCTGTGCCAATTGGTGCTGCCACCCATGTTGGTGAGACAGGTCATCAAGTTTTGGGACCAGATCGTAGGGGCAGGAAGAGAAGGATCGATTCAATAAGTCAACATCTGTTTTAGTACATTATGAATTTGTTATACCAACCTTGATTTCTATGCCTTTCATAGGTCTTATTATACTTTCGCTTAACGGTTACAGGTGAAGGGGTGTCTCTCCATGATGTGTGCACCATGTCTGTTTCCCATGATTCTGGTGGCTCACCAAATTGTGGACGTATGTTCACCGTTATCTGTTCATAAACGTTTGTTTTGTACATTTTTTCAGTTTCCATAGTTCTATGGTTGTATATCTAACTTTATCGATGTCAATGTATTTAAGGTGTGTTTCCTGGATTAGTATCTGAAGATGCCGGGGCTTGCCTGCCACATGCAATGACATACGACAGTGTCCCGGTGTTAAATGAATCAGTGGTTCTTGGTACGACACCTACATTGGCCAACTGTAAGTGGGTTGGCTTTCCTCGACTGATTTGGTTGTTCGGTTGATGCCAATGTTTATAGGGTGCTTCCACTAATAACTGTCATGAGCATCTTACATGGGTGCAGCTACACGTGTGCCTGTCCCAATGGTTCAGGAGCGTCCGGGACATGCTGAACCTTTGAGCGGTATGGGTGTAGTTTCTGATGCTGTAGGTCACTCAGATACCATGTCACGTGGAATTGAGAGAGGAACAGGTGCATTTATTTTTTACAACAATGATGTGTAGTGCTTTTTTTATAATTGTGCTCTGACGGTTATCCATAACAGATGATAACCTTTATCTGTTGTGATGTGTTACAAGCAGCATGTTTACTTGTTGATTATTCGCTCAATGTTGCTACGCCAATACAGGGTATACCGTATTCCTATTTATTGGATAATTGTAATTTGTTCCTTATGGAATTGGACGATAACATGTATCTTATGTGATCTAGTACCGTCCCCATGTTTATGTGGTGGTCGGATACCCCGTGCCCACAGGCCTAGACACGGCGTTCGGTCATCTACCAATACAGGTTTGTTTGCTTTTAACATGTTATTCCTCAAACGTCGTTGTCCCATGTTCATGGAATTGTAGTAGTAAATATCTGGTACCATTTTCTTTTAAAAGTGTATTCTTACCTTTTGTAACTTTAATGACAACGCACGTTTACCATGAAACAGCAAGGTCCATTGACACACCCGGTCGGCGTCCAACGGGTTTGGCTGCACCTGCCGGAGATGTTGCATCATCGAGCCGTGCAACACCTTCTTTTGTTAGAGGTACAGATGCTTTAGGGTATTTCAAAAGCTTGATAGAGTTATTTGTTGAAATTTTTTTCCCCATGTATTCACAATAGCTTTTTCTAAAACTGTAGGCGCTACGGTACAGAATGAAAGGCCTATTTATCATGAACCAACATCGTCCATGGATATACCGACTGGCCATCCACCGGTTTTCCCTACGGCCGATGGACATACTGCATCAACGAGCCATGCAAGGCCTTCTTTTGTTAGAGGTACAGGTATTTCAGGACACTTCAAGAGATAGATAGAGTTATTAATTGTATTTTTGTCACCAACGCACTAACAATAGTTTCCTCCAAAACTTCAGGTGCTCCGCAGCTGTATGAGAGGTTTGGTTCATGCACCTCTATTTGTAGGCATTGTCACGTACGGTTTTGGTACGAAGAGCGTTTGAGCAGCTCAACACGTTGTTCAGGACCGTTATACCACCGTTGCTGCATGGGAGGCAAAGTGCAATTGTTGATTCCCCGGGAATATCCACCTTTCATACGACAGTTATTTGAAGACCCACATTTCTTTACTAATATCCGTGGCTATAACCAGATGTTCGCAATGACGTCTCTAGGGGCATCTATTGATGAAAGTGTCAGCGCAGGCCGAGGTCCCTATGTTTTTAAAATTTCGGGTCAGATATACCATATGATTGGTCGTATGTGCCCAGTTGAAGGTGAAGATCCAAGGTTTTTGCAGTTGTATATCTATGACACAGACCATGAAGTGGACAACAGGCTAATACACTTTAACACAGGCACAGAAACAGTGTTTCATTGCAATATTGTGGAGGGATTGATAGATTTCCTTGACCACAATAATGCTTTGGTTCAGCTTTTCAAGACAGCTCGCGACAAGCTGCAAGGCAAAAATGTCCCAGAATTCAAGGTAGCGCTTTATGGTATTGTTGCTTCGGCCAGGCATGAACTTCCTACAGTCGATTGTATTGGAACAATTGTGTTTGAACCGGGTCCAGAAGCATTGAGCGAGTTTGATGTGGTCATTGAGTTACACTCGGGTGAGCCACAGCGTATCAACAAACTGCACCCTTTGCTACATGTCTCTTCAATTTCCGTTGCTCTTTGTTTATGGCGAACAAGGATACCATTTGGATTTGAAACTCAGAAATGTTAATGGCCTTCAAACAGATGAAGTGAAAAAGATGTCCATGAATGCTTACTATTCCTATCTGTTGCACGACCGCTACAACCGTTATGGGCTTCTAACACGAGGTGGCCGTCTATTCCAACAATACGTATTGACCGCTTACTGTGCTATTGAACAGGAACGTATGGATTTTGTCCGAAAACACCAAGCGGATATTAAGGGGAGTTTTTGAACGGTCTGTATGACGCAGTTGCACGGGGAGACCATGAGGGTTCTGACGTTGGCTCAAGAATCATACTGCCTGCATCATTCACCGATGGACCGCGGTATATGTACAGTGACTATCTTGATGCGCTGGCCATTTGTAGGGTTCATGGAAACCCTACCTTTTTTTTGTCACCTTCACATGTAATGTCAGATGGCCGAAGATTGAAGAATACATGACAGAGTTCCCTCGCCTAACAACCACTGACAGGCCGTATGTAGTTGATCGTGTTTTTGAACGCAAGATCCATAGGCTCATCAAGTACATTCGTGACAAGAGGCCGTTGGGTACTATTAGTGCAGGTGAGTATTGAATGCTTTTATTAAACAATCTGTGCCTTTTTTATATGGTTTGTTTGCAACTCATCATACAATAGTGAATACATTCCTTTCAGAAACAACCTAACACACAGTTACAATGCCTGAATTTTCGTGCAGTGTTATACACGGTTGAGTTTCAAAAACGCGGCCTTCCACATTGTCACTTGCTGTTTTGGAACGACATGTGTTCAAAGATAACCAACCCGTTGGACGTAGACAGGTTCATCTCAGCTGAGCTACCAGATGAATATGCTTACCCTGAAGGTTTTAGGATTATTTCAGAACTCATGATGCACGGTCCATGCGGGCAGGCATTCCCAAATGCTCCATGTATGCGTGAGCGGCAGATGTGTAAGAAGCACTTCCCAAAAGAGTACTGTCCTAGCACCTTTATTGATGAATCCGGCTATGTCCATTATCGCCGTAGGGACATGCAATTTCAAGCAACACGCCAGAACATGCAACTTGACAATGGTTACATCGTCCCTTTTAACTTAGAGTTATGCAAAAGGTTTTACGCTCACATTAATGTAGAGTGTTGCAGCTGGACAATGCTGATCAAATACCTTTTCAAATACATATCAAAGGGAACAGATAAGATTGTCGCACGCATAACCATAAAAACAGCACCGCTGGCAGGCCTTGGTGCATAACCAAGCAACGCTAATCCGGTTACACCAGCTCCATTGACAGTTGTAGATGAGATCCAGAATTTCATAGATGCACGATACATAGGTCCACACGAGGCATGTTGGCGAATACTTGGTTTTTATATTCATTTTAGAGAACCAGCAGTCCAATTCCTTGCTGTTCTGTTAGGAATTAGAAATTCCCGGTATTAAAGAGTCGGTCACCTCAAGTATATGTATTCGTTAGAAAGCTCGTAGTCGTAGTTCTTTTTAGTTAAGTAACACCGTGGAGGACGGATGGGTCTTTACCCACTGTATGCCTGATCCACAGCCCGATGTGTGGCATTTTATGTAAGACTATAAATACTCTCTACCTCCCAAGGTAGAGAGTTGGAGCTCATAATAAGAATTTTCTTTCTCTCACTAAAGTTCCCTAAACCTCTAACTTTCTCTCTCTAGAATTCCATCTATATGCTACTTTGTGTTATGGTTTGATGTGCATGTGAAAATTTATATCTTACATGTTCACCTTGAGAACATGCAACGTGTAACATTCAAGGCTGGCCATCGATTACAGTCGGTGCTGAACAATCCACATTCTCGGAAAACAACACTCACAGAATGGCTGAACTTCAATGCTTCAAGCATCATAGGCAGACACCTCACATATTTAAAATTCCCATCAGAATTTGTTTGGTCAAAAAAGGACAGAGAATGGTTTCCAAGAACCAATCTTAACAAGCCATCTATTGGAAGAATGGCATATGTGCATCCAAGCTATTTTACCAGCTATTACTATTGTGTCATCAAACTGGTTGTACCTCATTTCCTGACATACGTACGGTCAATGGTCACACCTACCCAACAAATAGAGCGGCATCAGATGCCATGGGTCTATTGGAGGACGACAGTGATTGGTCAATAGCATTAGAGGAGGCAGCTATCAGTGCATCAGCAACAGAATTGCGCGCTCTATTCGTACAAATATTGCTCTTTTGTGACGTAACTAGCCTAGTAACACTATGGGAACGGTTTTGGAGACACATGTCTGATGACATTCCGAGGACGTTGTCAGAGTTATTCGGCGTCCACCTACTATACGTAAATGACCCAGAACTGAAAGCTGGTATCCTTTACGAGTTACAGTCAAGTTTATCACAACATGGAAAATCCTTAGAAGAATTCGGCCTCCTAATGCCTTCACCGGAACTACTAAACATACTAAACAACAAGGCAATTATGGAAGAGAAATGTTACAATCGTGTAGAACTGGATCGAGAAAGGGACATCCTAATACCTCAATTAAATGAGGAACAGAAAAGGATCTTCGATATTGTTATGTGTAGCGTAGACACTCAACGGCAGGAACTGGTATTCGTTTATGGTCACGGTGGTACAGGAAAAACATTTTTGTGGAAAACCTTGATAACCACCCTAAGTTCGTATGGCAGAATAGTGCTTGCAGTAGCATCTTCAGGCATCGCTTCATTGCTGTTACCGACAGGCAGAACAACCCATTCCAGGTTCAAGGTCCCCCTGGTATTGACTGACGGATCGGTGTGCAATGTAAAGAAGAATACGCAGCTCGGAAACTTGCTAAAACAAACTGACTTGGTGATTTGGGACGAAGCGCCCATGAATGATCGAAGATGTTTTGAAACTTTGGACAAGACACTGAGAGATATCTGGACACTGACAACGTACCGTTTGGCGGAAAGTCACTAATGTTTGGGGGCGACTTCAGGCAAACACTACAGGTCAAAAAAGGTGCATACAAAAACGAAATAATAGCCAGTTCAATATCAGAATCATACCTGTGGCAATACTTTAAAGTTTTTGTCCTGCGGCATAACATGAGATTAGAAAGGGAAGGGATGACCGCATTAGAAAGAGAGGAAATCCGGAGATTTTCCCAGTGGTTACTTGATATAGGTGACGGCAATACAGGAACACGTGATGCAGATGATCCACAAAATGTGTCATGGATCCAGGTGGCAGAACAGTTTCGCCTTCCTAATAACGAAACTGGAAAGCAAGAGTTAATCAGTTTCATCTATGACGAGGAAACGCTACAGCATCCTAGCGCCGATAACCTCCAAGACAAAGCTATTGTTTGTCCAAAGAATGAAACAGCCGACCTTATAAATGCAGAGGTGTTGGAAAAGATAATAGGCACAACCCACACATACAAAAGCATCGATCAGGCACTTCCAGCAGGGAATGATGGTGGTTCCACATAACTCCTTTATCCAACCGACTATCTGAATACTGTCAACCCCACGGGATTGCCACCACACGAACTCCAGCTCAAAATAGGTACACCAATCATGTTATTACGCAACTTGAACCCAACCGGTGGTCTATGTAATGGAACCCGGATGATTGTCACACAACTTCTTTCAAAGGTTTTAGAAGTGAAGATATTACTGGTACGAGGAAATCCCCAAAAGTGTACCTGCCCCATATAATTTTAACCATGAAAGATGAGAAACTCCCGTTCATATTCAGAAGAAAACAGTTCCCGATGAAGGTCTGCTACGCCATGACAATAACCAAAAGTCAAGGGCAATCACTCCAAAAAATAGGAGTATACTTACCCCGAACCAGTGTTTGGACATGGTCAGTTGTACGTCGCGCTGTCGAGGGCAACATCACCGTCAGGCTTGAAAATGATTGTAGCTGAGAATGAACAACGACCCAGCAATGAGACCAAGAACATCGTCTACAGAGATTTCCTAAACAGGATTAGGACACACCAGGTTTAACTTTGTATCACAAACCGAAACACCAAAATTTTTTTTGGTCATGTGTCACATAACTTTCCATATGTACATGCATACCTTAATGTTGTATCATGCATTGCATACGCATACGAATGTCGATTGATCACTGTTACGAATACCTTTTACGTACACATCATTCACATTGTCAGTTGAACATAGCCACAAAAAAATAGGCACTAAAAAAACCAAACCCATACCATCACATTCTGCATCTTAGAATAAGTCTCTGTCTACAATGTTATATTACCGATTCGAAGATTCGGCTTGAATATATCAGTTTCATATGTACAGAGATTGTAACATGACTAATTGTTCTGTATGTGTCTAGAGATATGGCTAACAAAGGTTCAGAGATTCCCGTCACGGAAGCAAAAGAAGAAACGAAAATTGCAGGTACACCAATAGAAACGGTGCAACAACAGGAACACAAGACAGATCTTGAAGAAACCGAGGCACAGCCAGCAGTCGAGGATCCGGTCCAGCCTCAACAAGTACCACTTACACCTTCTGCACCGGCATCATCAAGCCAACAACAACATCATCAGGACAAAGGTAAGGGCATAATGGTCAAACAAGAGGAAACTGACCTGGCCAATCTTACACCAACAGATTTAGCAAAACCGCTACGCGTGAAGGTCTATAGAAAGTGGATGTCCAGAAACTTCCATGATCCCAACCCGACGGGCCTATGCTACATGCTACTTGACAAAAAGTTACATTTTCAAAACATAATTGATGAAACATTTGTCATACTCCTCCAATATTTGAAAGTGATGGTTTCTTTATTGTCCATGAACAAAAACATACAGGGTGGTGCAATACAAGCCAACGTCCAGCTCTGGGACATGAAGCTATTTGAAACAAAGCTAGACACAAACACTTGCTATCACATCGAAGGCTATGGTTGCAAAAAAACTGAACACTGGAAACAGACCGTGAATAACAACTTGACTTTGCTCTTTGGAAAATATACGAAGGTCACGCAAATAGAAGACGACGGTTTCCCACGTCATTACTTTAACTTCGTCCCCTACAATGAGGTTGGCATGCGAACTGAAACAATGGACGCTATCCTAACAGGTAACAAAACTTAGCACAATACACACACACAATGCCATGTTTCCGTATACTAACAAACAACGACAATTTACATAGGAATAATCCGCAACGTCAGTGATATAAGGGAATTTGGAGACACGACGACAAACAGGATTTCACGTAGGAATATAGCAATCCAGAACCTGAGGTACATGTGATTTGCCACATTGACACACCACTATATGCAGATTTCCTTTAACCATTACATAACTTTTTTGTAGCGGTAACAACATTACGTTAACCCTTTGGAATGAGGCGGCGACAGGATTTGCAGTCAACCTGCTCTCAGCAATGGAACAACCAGTAATCATTGCCGTTAGCTCATGTTGGGCAAAGCGTTTCTCAGGTATGTAATTCCCATGATGTGGAAAGCACTGATTTTCTATTTCTTCATCTAATCACCAAAAACTATGGAACAGGCGGCCTTCAACTATCCGCAACACCAGCCACCTGTTACTATCTGAATCCAACAATCCCGGAAGCAGACCATATAAGGGAAATGTGACTACAGACTTGCACATATCTGTTTACAAAGCTTTTTATTTATTCCAACATATTCACAATTGCTATGTCACAAAAGGGCCCCGCACTTTCTAGGTCCCACACCATCGCTGCAGCTGCCGGCAGCGGAGGCATCCATCCCCGGTGGACAACAACAACAATCCACAACAAACATTAGTGCGTTATTGGCACTAAATCCAGAGGCACATACGGTAACCATATTATTACCATTACAATAAACTAAAAAAACATATGCAATAATCATTTACTAAAACAGTATACTCAAATTTTTACAGCAACAACAGTTCACAGTCGATGCCACAATAACATGGATAGACGAAAGGCGAGGATGGTACTTTAATAGGTGCCGCACATGTCATACAAAAATCAGCGAAGGCATGCCCCACCTCCATTGCCAACAGCATGGAGGCGTCTCAGTACCTAATTACAGGTCAGTTCTTTCCATTATTCAACAACTTTATCCAAAATACTTGCCATACCCACCAGATGATATTGAAACATGTACCACATAACTATGTCACAGTTATTGCTTCAGAACATCTCTGACGGACAGCACCGGCACAATTGTTGTCACTTGCTTCAGCCCCGCTGCACATTCGTTGCTACCTCCATGTGGCGAGCTTCTCAGCTACATACCTGAACCCAATCCATACGACCTACCGGCAATCATAAAAGACCTACACCAGACTAGGCGCTTATTCAAAGTGCACTTTGCCACAGGGAGCCGCTGAGGAAATGCTAGGCTCATCTTGGACAGCGCAACAGAGTTACCAGCGGCACACCCACAGCCTGTTTCGGTTCCTGTCCAAGCACTGCCACCAATTCCAGAAAACGTAGAAGATAGTGCCTCATCTTCAACACCGGTAATGGAGGTCGCAGCAGAAATACTCACGGAAACTATCACGCCCCCACCTCACACGGCTGAACCAACAGAAAAACAGAAGGAAGCCGTCACAGATGGACCAACAGGAATCCACAAAGAACTCTTTCCAGAAGAAGAATCCAGCACAACCCCAAAAGGTGAAAGCAGCACTCCCCTTCCACAAACCAAAAAGGCAAAAAAGGACTAGAACCCAGCCGCTACCGGGTTTGTACGTGCCTAATGTAAGGTACCAATAGTTGCAGCTACCAAGTACAATCGTGTAACCGTAGGATATGTAAAGTAACTATTAGGAACTATAAGACCATAAGTAGTATTAGATGTCACGAGAAACAGTCACTCGACTGACCAAGCTGTACACAGACATGCTAAGCCATGTCATTTTCCTTATGCTAACAGCAATGAAAGTAAATTACCATCATGCGTAACAGAATTTGTCCATCACGGTAATCCGACACCCGACATACATTCCAGGCTTCAGTATTCTATAATCACACACACATACAGAACCACTACACTAAAAAAAAGTCAAATGGCACCAACACATCACAACCAAAAGAGAATAACATTTATAGAACAACAGATTCCACAGATACATTAAATCATATCAGCCCTGATCATACAACCAAAGAAAGACATAATGACACAGGAACCACAACAACGACGACAAAAACAATGACAACTAACACAAACACAAGGAACACAATCACAGTCCTCGAATGGCGTTGATGTATCCCGCAGCAGTACAGAGAGCCATCTGTGCCTCACGCACCATTTCCTGAAACCTAGCCTGTTTTGACAACTCGCGTGCAAGAATCTGTCTTAAAAAATTCACAGAATTGTCAACAACAGCGCCCTGACCTTCTTGCAGCACCTCTTGGATAAGCTCATTCAAGTACCTGACACGACTTCCAATCTCCAAACAACGCCCACGAACCATACTTTCCCACTCCCGTGATGCAATCACTTCTCTCTCAAAAAACAGACACATTTGATCCTGCAAAACATCACTGTCACACGCAAAACTCAGTTCATCCAAGCAGTCAGTGAATGACATTTTTAGATTGAAAGGTTTATAACCAACTCAAAAACAAAGACACCTAAACCATTAGAAAATTTCACAATTATAAACTATTAAAGTTACAAGACACAGACCACTAAGAACAGTGAATAAACCACTAGACATTACCTCTGTTCAGTACGCATAGGCGTGCAAAAAGCACCAAGGATACAGGAATATCACACTGCACAAAATGCCACCAATACCTAACACACCACTATAAACAGCAAAAGTAAAACATAATGAACAAACAAGGAAAAAAAAAAAAAAAACCACACAAGCCTCAACCGAATGCACCAACGCCTACCCAAAAAAATGCCACAACGAACCATCGAAAAAAAAAGCATCAGAGTACCCCGCCGCATCGCGGCGGGTTCCGAACACTTGTTGTAACTATTCAACGAAGTGATACAATGTTTCTTTTTTAGAGGATTAGGTGTGGGCTCGTCGTTGGAGTTCGCCGTCCGACGTGGAAGTTTGCCGCGACACCGGGCTATCGCGCCGTAGCTCGCTGTCACTTTGCTCTTCGTCTGCACGACGAAGATTTGCCTTGTAACTTTTTTTTTTTAATTTTATTATTATTTTTTTTTTCTGTTTTGGAATAAGAATATATTTGGAGGGAGAAAAATCTAAATTGTTTTTGAAGGTGAAGTGTTTTGTATAATAGAAGAGGAAAAAAAAATATAAATTTTTTATTTTGAATTTGAATTTTGAATTTGATATTGAATTTAAATTTTGAATTTGATTTTTTTTTTTTTTTTTTTTTTTTTTTTTTTTTTTTTTTTTTAAGTAAAAAAACCTTATACCACCCCTATAAATAACAAACCATAACCATCATTAATTCCAACTTTCTATATCTCTAGCTCAAAAAAAAAGAGAAGAAAAAAACAATGTCTCAAAATCCGAAGTGGAACAAGTTTGAAGAAATGTTACTTACGCAAATTTGGATAGAAATTTTGCAAGCTCGAGATATGGGAAATAGCCGTTCAGAAGATTTATTTTAGAACGACGTTATGGAGATGTTCAATGATCAGACTACCGATGACCATCGTACCAAAAATTCAATCACGGGTAAATGGTCGAGGATTAACGTTGATTGCCAAAAATTCAACGCTATTTACAAACATTTGCAGCGTCGAAGTGGTGAAAATGACCACGATCATCTCGAGAATGCGAAACTGAACTTTGAGCAACACTTTGGTGGGAAGAGTTCAAGTATGTTCACGTTTGGGAGATTTTGAAAAATTACCCGAAGTGGGATGCCAAAGATTTGATCCATTAGTATGTGTTGTATTTTTTCCCCGTGTCGTTGTTTTTTTTACGTATCGTATTTATTTTTCCTTATTATTGTGTTGTTAATGTATTTTAATTATTAAAGTTTATTTGAAAATTTGAAAAAAAAATAAAGTTGTAGTGATGGACCAAAATGAAGAGGTTGAGGTTTGTTGTGAGTGAGGGGGGTTAGTTGTGGATGTTTGTTATAGTGATGTGACAGTGACGTGACGGTGATGAAGAGGGGAAGCCTCTTCACGACACCTGATCCTCTTATCGTTATAACAACATAACAATAATTGAAGAGTTGCACTAGTTCGTTGGTGACTTTTCATTACGTTTTATTTCTGGAACAAATCATTAAAAAACACAAAAAAAAAAACTCATAAAAAATCCATCATGAAGCCATACCAAATTCGACAGATTCAAGGTTTTCTTGAATGATTATTGTATTCTCAAAACAAACGTTGTACGAACGAAATTCTGTTTTAAGACATTGCGATGTGTGATAAGGATTTAAAAGGTACATTTTTGAGAGGTCATTTAAGCCCTTAATTGATCACTTTAGTATCCGTTACTACTTAATTTCGTTCTTTTTCACTTTTTAGGTCTCTTGAAGGCAAATTGCTGGAATGACACTTATTCGGCCGAAAAGGCGCGAATATACGAAGAAAATGGCCAAGTCAAGAATCGAGACACTCAAGCTGCTGGAAAATGAAGAGGACGGCGTCACGGATTAATTGCGACGCCGTCGCGACACATCTTGAGACGACTCATAGAGCAAATTGCTATTTTACAAGTGACGGCACCAGGTTTAAAAGAGTAGGGCGTCGCAACTCAGATGGCCTAGATTTGGATCCCGACGGCGTCAGAGGTTGAAGCCGACGACATCACGAGCATAACGTGACGCCGTCACAGAGTTGACGTGGCCAAGACGAAACCCTAATGGCGGCTACCCGACGGTGTCACAATTAAAGAGTGACGCCTTCGCATCTTGTAACATTATATATAGAATCCGAATTTTTCAGTTTTAGAGAGGTTGTTTTGTGGAGTAAAAATCTAAACCGAACCAAGGCTGTCTTGGGCAGTATCTTAGGGTTCCATACCCTATTTTACAACAAGATAAGTGTTTTACTTCATTAATTCAATCATGTCTTCAATTGTTTGTGTGTATGCTTGCATGTTCTCCATGTCCGGCTAATTTACTTGTGTGTTTGCTTAGATATATGAAACCTAGTTATTGAATATTGATTGGTTGTCTTTTATCTTAATTCTGATTGACCTAGTACTGCGATAGGTCATCCGTTGTGTTATTAATGCTTGATTAGTCTTTGTTGAACCTTAGCTTATAGTTACTGTGGAATTGTAGGCTAAATATCCAAAGATAACCTTAGTGTTAAGTTTATGAATCCTAGAGATTTCGTAGTCATTAACCTTAGGTAGCTTCAAAGAGTTAGGGATAAACGCATACCCTACGACCTTAGAAAACACAACGCGTTAAGAATAAGGACGTGACAATTCAACCATCAATAGGAGATAACTAGGGAGTAATAACATCTAAGTAAACACATTTTTAATCATCATAAGAGCACACAACAATAGACATAGACTACACTCACTTTAGTTTAGATAATTAGATAAGTAGAGTAATCGGTAGAAATACCAACCCCCCAAATCCAATACCCCGAGATTCTTAATTTCAATTTTCTAAAAAACAAAAAAAGATAAAAAAATAATTTTACTCAACCTCAACCTTAACGTAGTAACTTCTCACTAGCATTTCTATTCCCCTAGAGAACGATATCAATTCCCAAGGCTTACCCTAATACTACACTACAACGATTAGGTTCACTGCCTAGGGTGTTGAAAAACTTGCTCGACTAAAAGGAAGTTCCTTTGACCCCGAACGCGCGTTTTACGCGTATCAAGTTTTTGGCGCCGCTGCCGGGGAATAGAATAGCTATTTAGATTTTTACCTCGTTTAGGTTCCCTTGCTTGATTCCTATCAAGTAAGATTTTTTCCCATTTTTAGCTTCCTCGTAGTCTATCCCCCTTCTTTGTGACCTTTGTTAGTAATCCCATCACTTTTCATCATGGAAGGTGATAATCAACCACCACTTATCAACCCACCACCAAATGACCCGCCAAGAGGCCGTACTCTTGGTGAATACTCAAGACCAAGCCACCTAGGCTATAGAAACACCATTGAGTTTCCCGACCAAGCCCAAACTACGACCCTGCGATCCGACACCATCCTGTTGGTGCAAAACGGATGTGCATTCGATGGACTTCGTTCCGAAGATCCTAATCAGCATCTTAAGGATTTCCTTAAAATAGTCGATTCCATCGACCTCGATGCTACTACTCGGGAGACCATGCGTCTGCCTCTCTTCCAATTCTCTCTACGGGACCAAGCTAGTAATTGGCTTGAGCGACTTCCCGTCGTTCCATCTCAAGTTGGGATGATCTCACCTCTCGTTTCCTTGCTCAATTTTTCCCACCGGGGAGAACTACTAAGCTTAGGAATGAAATCTTGATGTTCTAACAACGTCAAGGTGAATCTCTCTACGAAGAATGGACTCGATTCAAGGACTTAATCCATAGAGTCCCTCATCACGGCATTGATCTTTGGCATCAAGTCTAACTCTTCTATGATCATGTCAACTTCCCTACTAAGCGATCCATTGACCAAGCGGCCGGTGGAAAACTTAGTGATCTCACCGCGGAAGAATCATGGGGTATAATAGAGGACCTTGCTCTCTATGACAATAAAAGTTGGAATGACCCCCGTGAGTTGCCCAAAACCGTAAAGGCAATCTCCTTGCCTCCCATTGATTCACAATCTTCCGACCGTAGGATGCTTGAGCTTGAAGATCAAGTTAAATTACTAATGAGCTCCTACGAAAATCCTAAGTCTCCACGCCAAGTAAACAAAGTTTCTTCCTTGTGTGAACCATGCAGTGGTTCTCAAGCTTCCGTTGACTATGCATCCTCGCGTATCAATAGAGCGGGAGGAAGATTCCCTACAACACCCGGACCTAGGACTTTTAATGACGCCCGAGAAGCATGGAAGGGCAAGCCCAACTTTTATTGGGGACAAACCAAAGAATTCACATCTAATGATTTCTCATGGCCCCCATCTCACGGCCCTAACCAACAAAACATAGAAGGGATGTTGCAACACCTAGTCACATCCCAAGAAGCTTAAGTAGCTAAGCTCTCGGACCGTTTTAACCAACAACAAGCCGAGATGGATAGGAAGATAGATAACCTCTTGAAAGCCATGACCAATAGTGATAGGAAGGTTAATGCTATCCCAACTCCCGAAGCTTCCGGTGTAGAGATTAAGGACCCAAGTAAGTTAGCTAAGTACGTTCAATTCGTCAATAGCATCGCCTTAGTGAAACCTAATAGAATAAATGATGAAACGAACCATGAGGCGGTACTTGAGGTTAGTGAAACTCCTAGGGACGAATTAGATGAAGTAGGCGATGACTATTTCAATAAGTTTCCTACGAAAGAAGAACTCTCTCGCCACCCACACTTAGTATGAGACCTCCGTCACATGTATGTTAGGAGAAGCCCTAGAATCAAGTTTAGGAACCCTTGGAATCTTAACATACCATGTTGCATAGGACACCTTTTTGTGGCAAAAGCCTACGTTGATCGCAAGTCCACGATAAATATCATGACTAGCACCTACTATAATTGGGTAATGAAGAAGCCTATCCCAACTAGGCAAGACCTCGATAATCCGAGGGTTAGTTACAATTTTCTTGGTAGAGTTAAGGGATTACCCGTCTATGTAGAAAGTTTCACTTTTCTTACGGATTTCATAGTTGTGAATGATATTAGTACGGACATAGATCCTAGCTTGTCCCACGTTATTCTAGGAGAGCCTTTCATAGAAAACACCGGGATGACTTATGATCCGTCGTTAGGAATAGTAAGATTCAAGGATGAGACCGATGCTGTAGCATACCAAATGCCCTTTAAGATTGAGAAATTTTCATCACTATCCAATGATGAAAAAGAAATTAAGCTATCGGTTTACTATAGGAATGAGGAAGATAAGGAAAAGGGAGTTGATTATGTGATGAATAAGATCTTCGGTATCTATAAGGATTGCTTGAAACTAGGACAGGAATATAGAACTGATTGGGGAGAAGATGACTTCTTAGAAAGATGCATAATAGGGCATTACTATAACATGGAAAACCCCAATAGAGACCGTCATGAGGAAGAAGGTGACGGTAATGAAGTAACGTAGGGGCACGACTTTGAGTCTAGCTACAAGACTCATAAATAAAGAAAAGCGCTTCGTGGGAGGAAACCCATGCTTAATTGTTTGCTTGTTTGTGTGTCGTATATCTTTTATTGATTGTTTATTCTCATGTTTAAATTTGTAAAAATGCTTTATTTTGTCTTTAACCTCGTTTTAATTACATATAAAGGTATTTTATATAAGGGATAAGTGTAGGGAGGATTACACACGTTTTCAAAAAGAACGTGAACTTGAGAATTACAATTATTTAAAAGATATACATGTGTGTTTGTTCGAGTCAAATGCTTGTATCGAGTCATAATGGATGTTTTGCAGGAAAATTTTTCCAGATTCTAAAGATATAAATTTTTCTGAAAATCGTAGACCAGTTTCTGTCAGGATAACCTGACGGCGTCAGGGTCGCAACCTGACGGCGTCAGGAGGAGTAGAAACTGCTTACTACTTTTTCTCGTTTTCTGAGCTATTTATAAATTTTTGGAATTTTCCAGGTCTTAATTTTTCAGAAAATCCGTAAACATCCATTCCACAAGCATTATATCCTAGTCTAGTAGAGTCATATATATATTGTTACCGCCGATTTTACGCTATGGCTTCATTTGTTTTTTTCAAGGGTGCAGGTTTAATTTATCAAGAAGAAGATACATAACATTGGAAGGAGCTTTTCACGCAAAAACTCTTCTTGGAAGAAAATTTAACCACTACTTCACACGGATACTACCGAGCTAATCAGGGGAGTACTAGTTTCTTTCGTTTTTAATTAGCTTCCATTATCAAAACTTTGATACTTTCGGGGAACATTGGGGACAATGTTCAGTTTAAGTGTAGGGAGGGAAAATAAAACGAGAACTTTGAAACTATGCTTATCCTTGACTATTTGCTTTGTCTAATTTCATTTGTGTAATAAACTATAAGAAATATCGGTTAGGGTAATTTTGGCACCAAATTTAAAATTTTTCATGACATGTAGGAGTGGGCCATTAGTCTTAATAAAGCGTCTCATGGATAGGAAGTTATGTGACTAGCACAAAAAACCCTTTACCACTTAAATTCCACCCAAAATGTGAGGATCGCCCTTAGATTTGTAGGAATTAAAGCCTTCCACTTTAATGCTTCGAGAGTGTACCGATAGATAATAGATTCTAGAACTTGTTTTGTGATGCATTCCGAGATCGCTAGTGAGACTACACTTGTGTAGTTAGGAATAACTAAATGATAAGAGGCATTAGGATAACCCTTGTTTGATACCCGTAATATAATTACTTCTTCCACATCGGTTGAGTAATTCTCCCACACCCTTGCGTTGTACTCATCTTTAGTACACGATACCCCTATTTAACCCCTCAGAGCTTATCCTTTTCGCGGTTCTCGTGATGTTTTGGTTTTCCAGAATATTAATGAAGAGCATTGTTTACAATCCACCCCAAATGTACACCCAAATCGCCTTAGCCTACCTTGTATGCACTCACTTTTAGTGCATTATTGTTATCATATTAACCCTTAGTTCAATTATCTAGTTGCTTGCATAAGTTGCTAAGTCGAGTCATATCCTTTGTACACAGTTTTGGGACGATTGGGACTCATGGGAAAAGTTAAATTTTATAAAATGACGGGAAGGGAATGTTAAATTCAAATTCCCTTTATTTGCGTAATAATGTACTCCAAGTGTTTTGATCTTTTCAATTCCGGTCAAATTAGTGTTAGAGTAATAAAAACTCAAGTGTAGGGATGTGCCTATAAATGCCTATTATTTTGATGTTATCGTAGAGGATGGTAGAGTAAAAGTGTATGAAAAAAAAAAATCGAAAAAAAAGAGTGTTCAAAAAAAAAAAAAAAAAAAAAAAAACATACGGGCTACCATCCTACATCTATCTTTAAATTTATGTTTGTTTGTTTCAATTTATCTAGAGTTTAGAGTGTCGAGTCTTGGCTTAGCAACGCCATTCTTCTCATGCTTGTAACATAAAGATTTTTGACTTGCCACCACTAAATCGCCTATCCCACCAAACCCTTTGTTTCCCTACCGTAAGCCTAACATTACAACCCTTTAAAAGACATCTTGGATAGTTTTTCCTAGGTGCTTACGCCAAAATGATGGAGGTTTGATCTAGTCTCAAGCCTATGGTAATCTATGTATTAGGACCGGTTAATGAGTGTTTATCTTCTATTTTCATCTTGATATATTTCATATACACCCGAGAGATGAGAGTATCCAAACACCACTTTTGAGGTGCTAGTATGTAATTTCCGTGCTTGTTATGACTTTTGCGGGGCTTATATGTGTTGTGAATCGTTCTAAACTAATGCTTCATGACCCCTAACTTATAAATTAATTGGCCAAAAGCACAATTGCTTGAGGACAAGCAAATACCAAGTGTAGGGATATTTGATAAGGATTTAAAATGTACACTTTTGAGGGGTCATTTAAGCCCTTAATTGATCACTTTTGTATCCGTTACTACTTAATTTCGTTCCTTTTCACTTTTTAGGTCTCCTGAAGGCAAATTGCTAGAATGACACTTATTCGGACGAAAAGGCGCGAATATACGAAGAAAATGGCCAAGTCAAGAATCGAGACACTCAAGCTGCTGGAAAATGAAGGGGACGGCGTCACGGCTTAATTGCGACGCCGTCGCGACACATCTTGAGATGACTCAGAGAGCAAATTGCTATTTTACAAGTGATGACATCAGGTTTAAAAGAGTAGGGCGTCGCATCTCAGACGGCCTAGATTTGGATCCAGACGGCGTCAGAGGTTGAAGCCGACGGCGTCACGGGCATAAGGTGACGCTGTCACAGAGTTGACGTGGCCAAGACGAAACCCTAATGGCGGCGACCCGTTGGCGTCACAATTAAAGAGTGACGCCGTCGCATCTTGTAACATTATATATAGAATCCGAATTTTTCAGTTTTAGAGAGGTAGTTTTGTGGAATAAAAATCTAAGCCGAACCTAGGCTGTCTTGGGCAGTATCTTAGGGTTCCATACCCTATTTTATAACAAGATAAGTGTTTTACTTCATTATTTCAATCATGTCTTCAATTGTTTGTGTGTATGCTTGCATGTTCTCCATGTCCGGCTAATTTACTTGTGTGTTTTCGTAGATATATGAAACCTAGTTATTGAATATTGATTGGTTGTCTCTCATCTTAATTGTGATTGACCTAGTATTGCGATAGGTCATCCGTTGTGTTATTAATGCTTGATTAGTCTTTGTTGAACCTTAGCTTATAGTTACTAGTGGAATTGTAGGCTAAATATCCAAAGATAACCTTAGTGTTAAGTTTATGAATCCTAGAGATTTCGTAGTCATTAACCTTAGGTAGCTTCAAAGAGTTAGGGATAAACACATACCCTACGACCTTAGAAAACACAACGCGTTAAGAATAAGGACGTGACAATTCAACCATCAATAGGAGATAACTAGGGAGTAATAACATCTAAGTAAACACATTTTTAATCATCATAAGAGCACACAACAATAGACATAGACTACACTCACCTTAGTTTAGATAATTAGATAAGTAGAGTAATCGGTAGAAATACCAACCCCCCAAATCCAATACCGCGAGATTCGTAATTTCAATTTTCTAAAAAACCAGAAAAAGATAAAAAAATAATCTTCCTCAACCTCAACCTTAGCGTAGTAACTTCTCACTAGCATTCCTATTCCCCTAGAGAACGATATCAATTCCCGAGGCTTACCTCAATACTACACTACAACGATTAGGTTCACTGCCTAGGGTGTTGAAAAACTTGCTTGACGAAAAGGAAGTTCCTTTGACCCCGAACGCGCGTTGTACGCGTATCAATTTGCAAGCCTGATAAGGTTTTAAAAGGTACCATTTTGAGGGGTCGTTTTAGTCCTTATTTGATCACTTTTGTATCCGTTATTGCTTAATATCGTTCCTTTTCACTTTTTAGGTCTCTTGAAGGCAAAATGCTGGAATGGCACTTATTTGGACGAAAAGGCGCGAATATATGAAGAAAATGGCCAAAGTCAAAATCGAGACACTCACAGTTGCTGAAATTAGAAGGCGACGGCGTCAGGTGCTAATTGCGACGCCGTCCCAAGATTTTTGTGATGATACAGAACTCAAAACTCGTATTTTCAAGTGACGACGTCCAGTTGTGAAAGAGTAGGCCGTCGCTACTCAGACGGCCTAGATGCAATCCAGACGACGTCAGAATCTGAAGAGGACGGCGTCACGGACATAAGGTGACGCCGTCGCAAGGTTAACGTGGCCAAGACGAAACCCTAATGGCGGCGACACGACGACGTCACGAAACATAAGGTGACGCCGTCGCATATGTAATCTTATATATAGAATCCGAATTTTTCAGTCTTTTGTGGAGAGTCTTTTGGAGTAAAAACCTAAAACCGAACCTAAGGTGTCTTGTACAGTATTTTAGGGTTTTTAACCCTATCTTACATCAAGATAAGTCTTTACTTCATTAATTCAATTATGTCTTTGATTATTTGTGTGTATGCTTGCATGTTCTCCATGTCCGGCTAATTTATTTGTGTGTTTGCTTAGGAAGTATGAAACTTAATTATTGAATATTGATTGGTTGTTTCTTATCTTAGTTGATTAACTGATCTAGTAATGCGATAGGTCATTCGTTGTGTACTTAATGCTTGATTCATCTTTGTGAACCTTAGAATATAATTACCTGAGTAGTTGTAGGCTAAACCATCCAAAGAGCGCCTTAGAGTAGGAGTTTATCATCCCTAGTGGGTTTGTAGACGAGACCCTTTGGTAAGTTCAAAGAGTTAGGGAGAAACGCATACCCTACAACCTTAGACACACAACGCAACTAAGAATAAGACGTGACAACTCAACCATCAATAGGAGATAATTAAGGAGTAATACAACCTAAGTAAACACATCTTTAAACTATCATACATGCACACATTAATTAGACATAGACTCCCACAACCTTAGTTTAGATAATTAGATAATAGTAGAGTAATCGGTAGAAATACCAACCCCCCAAATCCAATACCCGAGATTCGTACCTTTCCATTTTCATAAAATATAAAAATACAAAAATAATCTTCCTCAACCTTAACCTTAGCGTAGTAACTTCTTACTAGCATTCCTATTCCCCTAGAGAACGATATCAATACCCGTGGCTTACCCTAATTACTACACTACAACGATTAGGTTCACTGCCTAGGGTGTTATAAAACTTGCTCGAAGAAAAGGAAGTTTCCTTGACCCCGAACGACGCGTGTAGCGTTATCAAAGCCTCAATCACGTTTATTGTAATCCTATATATTGTTATATCATTATTATATATCTATATTAAACCGCTACATCGGTGGCAATATTTTAAATATTTTATTTCTTTTTTTAATGCTCCGTATTTTGTTGGGCTTTTGAGGTATATGTTGGGTTCTTATTCTTGGTCCAGTGTGCAACCATCACTTTACTTATAGATAAGCTTCACCGATTCCTTCCTTCTACACTTTTCTACACATCGGTTTCTTCGCAACATTGGTATAATCGGATCTTGAGCTATTTTAGCTTATTGATTTGTTGGTTGTTATGAGTTTGAATTGGTAAATTTTATTCGATCTGTGAGTTAGGGTTTCGATTTCGTTTTTGGGGGTTTTTGTGGAATTAGTTGTTGTTATTGTGGTTGTTACCATCAGTTTGTTAATCACGGTTAGTTATTGTGCAATTAGTTGTTTCGAACCATGGTGGCTGCGCTTCTTAACAAAGTTACAATTGAGGTAGGCCGCATCTTGGCGGGGCAAGTTCTTGAATTTGCAGCCATGGTGGCTTCGCCCATTTCTTTACTTTGATTGCTTAGAAAGCATGCTTCTGTTGGTGCCTGTAGTCTAATTGATATTTACGCCGATGTTGTTGTGCAAAATAGTATTTGTATTCTCATTTCTGTTTCAAAAACATGATGGGTAACAAAACATGCATTACATTTTGAGTTTATGTTTGCAACCATGGTCAATATGCTTCTAAATAAAGTTGCAATTGAGGTTAGCTGCATCTTGGCAGGGCAAATTGTTGGATAAATATATATCTATATTAAACTGCTACGACTGTGGTAATATTTTAAACATTTTATTTAATTTTTTAATGCTCCACATGCTGTTTTATTTGTTGGGCTTTTGTGGTATTTCGTGGTTTTTGTGGAATTAGTTGTCGTTAATGTGGTTGTTGGTTGCGCTTCTTAACAAAGTTACAATTGAGGTAAGCCGCATCTTGATGGCGCAAGTTCTTGAATTTGCAGCCATGGCGGCTTCGCCCATTTGTTTACTTTGGTTGCTCATAAACAAAGTTACAATTGAGGTAGGCCGCATCTAAGCAGGGCAAATTGTTGGATTTGCAGCCATGGCGTGTTCACTGGCTCGGTGGTATTATTTTAAACGTTGTTTTATATTTTTTCATTAAGCGTTTTATTTGACTCTCATTATAGAAAAACAATCGAAGACAAACCAAAACATATCACCTACCTGAGACCATTTTAAAATGATCTTGAAATCATTTCCCTTGAAGTGACGTCGTGTGAGAACGAGCAAGAATGACATCTTTGGGTTTGAGACTTGTTCGTGGGTTGTGATAGATAATGAACATCGGATATGACTAATGATATATGGGAACTGAGAATGAGATATCTTTTAATCGGTTTTGATGGAGTTCTGTGATTGAGATGAGTTCCAGGAGTTTAGGTGGGAGAGAATTATTGGTGGTAGGCGAATATTTGAGAATGTGTCTCTAGGGTTAGGTTTGAGACTATCTGGTTCTAACGGTTTTATATATCAAATTGGATTTGGTTCGTGGGCTGTACACCATTTTAACTAAATTCATTGGATATGGGTTTTGGGCCTAATACTCGTTCTAACGATAAATTTGGAATGGGCTGATGGATTTATGTATTGATGGATTTGGGCATATATATGGACGATCAATGTTATATCCTAATTAAAGAGTGGTATTTTTGGTATGGTATATTTTCACGGAGGGATACAAATTCACGGCTTGAATTAATAATGGAAAAAGGTATGACTACGGGGTTTTTGTACGGTATTGCTTACGAGAAATTGAAGTGACGTTTCACGGGTGAACTTCTTTATCATTGAGACGTTGGTTGGTTGCATGTCTCAAGATAACTTGTTTGGGCATTCATAGAGTGTGATAAAGACTTGGCTATTTAGTTACTTTTGTGATTCTTTCTTGCTTAACCCACAACGTAACTATCACTTCGGTGTCTCACGCAGTTGAGGATATGTCAAGAGGTTTTGTACATTGGGTACACCGTTTCTTTTTCACAAGGTTTAGTACAAGCTTAAGTAACAAATCTGGGGAATTTTACTTCAAGTTCAAGTTTGGTATATCGGGTTTACTTCTCCAAATGGTCTCAGCTATTACCTACAGAATTCATGAATGACATGTTTACCAAAGTGTTTAATGGTTGTGATGTGAACAACAATTCCCATGAGTTATTCGACGCCACAGAATGTCAATGATACTTCACAGTCTAAGCAAAATCTTTCAAAGAATAGTCAGCGTCAATCATGATTTTTCAAGATGTTTGCTTATGACAAGAACTTCTCGTGCAAATAGTCATACACGTTATGATGCTTCCGAAAGTTCGAAACCATCATGGTGGAGAAACGTGTACTTTGATGTGATAAGGTCACCTCCAAGGAAAAGTAGCGTATACTGCTTGACTTAGTATGGTTTGTGAAGCTGTCTACATTTGGGTAAAGAATTGTTGATGGTGGAGATGAATCGTTGAAGAACCGCTGCATGTTCCCCTAAAACTGATACTCACCGAAACCAAAGTTGTCAAATCACATTCAAGCTGACATTGTTTACGGTTTAGTCTTGATTTTGTAAAATCCCGTGAAAGAAACTATTTCTCGGTTTAAATCATAGATTTGTAAAATCCCGTAAAAATGGAAACATCCTGGTAATAGTAAAGTGCATTTCCGGATCTATCTTAAGGTTTATTCTTGGTTTTGTAAAATCCCACGAAATAAAATATTTCTCGGTTTAAACCACAGAATTGTAAAATCCCGTAATGATAGAACCATCCTGGAGAAAGGAAAGTGTATTTCGGAATCTTATCTGATGCTGGTGCTACGGTTTCTACT
Source organism: Chrysanthemum seticuspe (assembly GCA_019973895.1). Classification (NCBI taxonomy): domain Eukaryota; kingdom Viridiplantae; phylum Streptophyta; class Magnoliopsida; order Asterales; family Asteraceae; genus Chrysanthemum; species Chrysanthemum seticuspe. The sequence continues at coordinate 88,151,245 of BPTQ01000001.1, read as the reverse complement.
TCGAAGAAGGGATAAAAGGGTGTACTTCATGAATTGGGTGTTTGTTTGGATTGTCTTCTTGGCCGTTTGGTTATCACATGGTTTTACGGAGTTATGTGCGTTTAACCATGGTCGGGATGAAACCATTATCATAGTTCACTTAAAACATAAAAGGAGGCTAGATTTAAGCTTTTAACCACAAGATGTGACAACGGCGTTAATTCAATATTATTTATTTGAGGTAGAAGTGAAATATCACGGGAGAGTGTACTTAGTATCTGAAGGTATCGGGGATGGTTGGATGAAGATTCATCAAGATCCTTGTTCGAGCTTTTAATATTTTCAAAAACGAAGACTTGGAAATCTAGTTATTTTTTGGTGATTTTTCCTTTTCTTTCTACTACTTGGGGGAATTGGTCTCTTACCACCACAAAATAACTATCACTTTAAGGAGTTACGTTGTAGTGCTCAGTGTCACATTAAATTGTGGATTTTCAAGAGGTGATGTACGTCTTATACTTGATGGTTGGTTGGATGAAGAGTAGAGAGTACTTAGGGATTCAAAGGGGGATGAACTCTCGACACCGCTCTTTGTTACATATGTGCAAGTTTAAGTCACGAGTTTGGGTTATTTTACTTCAGGGTCAAATTCATCATATTGGGTTTTTCTTCATCAGCCGTCACGACAAAGAGCCTACTGAATGATAATGGGGTTGATTACAAGTTTTTCCTAGAGATGCTGAAAAGAGAGAGATAATGACGTTTGGACATATCAGTTCAAGCCTCGTTATCTAAGGAAAAGAAAAGTGTACATTTCAATGCGCTTTATCTTTAGAAGAAGAGAAATATTCTCATTTATGACCATTCCCATCAACATGCTTCATGCTTTTTCCATGTGCGCTAAGTCACCAAGTGGATCTACTTACCATTTTTTGTATTCTTATTTCATCTGCTCAATCAAAATCGGCAATGACGACATCAAATGCAAGTTTTGCAGGGGAGAAGTGTGAATAAACTACATCGTGATGATTTAACTTGGTTAATCAAGAATGGCAACTTCATATGCAATTCTTGAGGGGGAGAAAAGTGTGAAAATACTACATGTTGATTGATATTAGAGAATAAATGGTCATTCGGCTTCAAACTCATGTAAGAACCGAGCTTCTTCTTACCGGGTCATCTTCACATGGAGTTTTTCTTCTAAGAGCCGCTGGTTGACATCTTCTCACGGACTAATAATGAGTTTAAAGACAAGTGCTTCCGGTTAATGCTTCACGTACACATCATCATGATGATTCCGATCTATTAGAATCATCAGGGGAGAGAAAATGTGTACACCAAATACTCACAACAAGTTTACCTGATCGGGTTTAATGACTTATGAAGCGATTTGTGTCGAAGTTGGGTTGATTCTGATCAGGGGAGAGAGTTGGGTTGATTTGTGTCAAAGATCTTCTACTTTATCCACCTTCAACTATCTCGGGCAACAAATTGAAGATATCAGTGTTCCGTGTTACCATTTCATGTGTTCGTTGCGGGCTAATTGCTTATTTCCTTGATGAACATCTTTCTGTTCTTGTTTGATTGGGAGGGATTTTAGTTAAGGGGATTTGCTATATATAAGTTAATGGGAATGCATTTGGTGAGAAGAAGATGTTAACTTTCTATTCCCCAAATGGACAATCTAGAAGAAGGTCGAGTCTACAGTCGGTTCTACATTTTTTGCTGTATGTTAGAAGACTAAAAGACGAGTTGCATTTGATTATCAAAAGACTTCTTCTTATTCTGGGAATTTATTAAAAGATTTTCGGTTTAGGGGAGAGCACTAATTGGGGGAGAGTGAAAAGTCAGATTTAATCCCCAATTAGACTTGCTCACACTGTCCTTCAGCAAGTTGATTCTCACAAAGATTTCATGTGGTCTTCTTAAAATATTTCAAGTATCTGGGCTTATAATGTGTTGCTGATTCTGAATTGTCAAAACCAGCAAGGGGGAAGGAGACACGCATCTAAGCGCGAGTAAACTTGATGAACTTAATACTTCTAAGTGATTGAAGATATCCCGGGAAGACAAATGTCATTACCATAGAGAAACTCAAGGTTTGACTCATGGCGTTTAGTGTTCTTATTCCAACTATGTGGGGGAAGAGATGGAAGAGTTAGTTTCTGGTGATAAAAGAGGTACACAAGTGTGTGATGATTTCAATGATATCACAATCATCAGGGGAGAGAGATTGTGTACATTGGGGACGCTCAGCTGTTTCACTTGAGAGCTTAATCAGTGATTCTGTAATAATCACTTATACCGAAGTTGACTTCCGTAGAGATAATTAGTGATTCAGCATGCTACTTCAGTGTTATCAGTTATTATTTCTTTCAGCATTTGGGTACTTCGGGTTCTTGAGCTTCATACACTATCATCAAGGGAGAGAAAAGTATACATCGGGGTTATTCTTTGGCTATCGGACTAAATCTGCTAATTCGATGTCATAAGCTTCTCTGTCTTTGGGTATATGTGTATTTGGGTTCGTGAGCTCTATTCTAAGAGACTGGCTGCATCAATTCAACTACTTGGAGAATTTGTCTCTTGACACCTTTTAGGGATGCATCGCTTCAGACTTCAGTGGAAAAGAATTATGAGAAGATTCATTCAAGTGTGGGATGATACGTTGCTATTCTATCTTGATGATATAACCCCGAACGAAGAATCACGATGATCATTCTTAAAAAGGAGCAGCAAGATTGATGATAATGGTGTGCTCCTATGTGCACCTGGCTAAGGCAAGCTTGAAATAGAGCTTCAAATCTGCTCATCTAATGGATTTTAGGTTTGGGGGGAAGCTGCCAAAGTCTCTCTTTCTTAAAGGCTCATGTTCTGTCAATTCTGGAGCCTCAGAAGCTTTGGTGGTGGAAGTTTAAGAGATGATGACTTCTATTTTCTACAACGGGGCTGTTCGATATCCTTATCTCGGTACTCGTATCATCTTCCTTCTTAAACTATATCATCTACTATATCTTTGTAAATATTTATCAAAAACCAAAATACAAAAATATAAAACCAGTAAAAAGAAAATAGAAAAATATAAAACTTTCAAAAACCCATAAAAATCAAAAATTTGAAAATTCCAAAAATATTGTTTTTTCAAGACATGTCTTCTGGTATCGATAACATCTACGGTCTTAGAAATGTCATTCAACAATGGCACGGGATTTTACATGAAGTTCGAACAGAAGGTATAAATATTCTTTTCAAAACATGTCTTTTAAAAAAAAAAAAACTATGGCTTGCTATTATTTCAGATAGCAACCCGTTATTCAAAAAAGGAAAGTTTTGCGCTAAACCAATTTTCAAATATATCGAGCACTTATCCTAAAACAAAATGAGGAAATCATGTCGTTAAAAGGACTGCTGTTCCTACTCAAATGTTTTTCTTTCTAAAATTCTTCAGAAAAATATTTGTTGTTTTCTAAATGGTGGAAAATGAGTTGCTTGAAAATCTATCAGAATCAGAGTTTTCGTAAAATTTGAAAACTCAATCAATGACTTCAGTGCTTTTTAAACTTTTCAGAAAATGAGTCATTGATTGAGGGGGAGAATGTTTTCAAATTTATATCATCTAACGGGCTTATATAATCATCCTATGTGCTTAACAGAAAAAGATCTTTGCCTACGTTGAAGGACTAGGAGCTTAGGATATCATTGTTAGGATTAGATGATTAGAGTTTGATGAACACATTATTCCCATGCTTTACATGATCTGTTTAATATGTTGGATTGACTTTTATTAGTCGATTGATGTTTGGGTGATGTCAACCACCATATATCTGTTTGTGTTCACTAACGTATGCAGATATCATGGCATATAAGAATGTTCCCGATTCGGATCCTACAAAATGAAGATGATTGGATGCCGAAAGGAAAGGGTAACTATTTCTTGGGTTGACAAAAGAAGAAACGAAGCTTAATTGGATCTCTCTATGGATAGTTGGCATGATAGATGCAATTTCAGAGGTCTTACTGCATCTGCAGTTGGTTTTCTTTAATCCTCTCAGCAACAACAGAAGCAACTTGTTACTCTTAACCACCTAACGTATCTTTGTGCAGGATAAGTAGTGGATGATACTATTTTCTTAAAAACAATTTTGAAAATATTGTTTTAGAAAATGGAAAAATATTGTTTTTGAAAATAAATTGAACTCAAATTTTGGAAATCAACCGGACTTCATTTTAAACTAAAGTCACTCAATCAACGACTAATGTCATGGATTGAGGGGGGGGGGGAGTGATTTCAAACTAAATATTTTCAAATGATATTTCATCAAAAAGTCCGTTTTGTACAATATAAAGTGGTGATCTAAAGATTTAATGTTATGTCATGGTATGATTTTCTTTAAAACTCAAAGATCTTTCAAAATGATTTTTTTTCTGTTCTTGTTTGATTGTGAAATTGTTTTATTTTACCTTAAGATCTCTTAAAATAATCATACCTGACACTAACAATCTTTAATGTCTAAATCTGTTCCTTATCTGTCATTTTTACTAATTAAATCAGGCCATGTCTTTCCCAAATTTTTTAAATGATTTAAATCAATTGAGATCACAAATCTCAAAAGGTTTGAAATTTTTGATCGGGGGAGAGATCGTGATTTAAATCTCAAATATGTTTAAATGGAATTGGTTTTAGTCCTTTAAAGGCACTCCTGCCTCCATGTGCCAAACGATTTCAATACATGATGCACATGATTGAGGAGTATCCAAAAACATGATGAGTATTTAAACCAGGCCACATATTCTCCCATGTTTTCTAAACCTTATTAAATCACTTGGGATCCAAAATCTCAAAGGGTTTGATATTTTTGATCGGGGGAGAATTTGTGATTTAATATGAAATCTGATAAAAGGTGATCGTTTTGTTTCAAAAGTGCAGGCTGCTCTCCCATATGTGCTAAATGCTTTCGAATCTCGAAGCACATATTGAGGGGGAGCATTTCAAAAGAAAATAAACTATCAAGGTACATAGATTTCTATGTTTCAACATAAGTACCTTGATTGATTTTCTAATGGTTTCTTAATGCAAGTGTGATCGTGGATGTACTTCAAAAGAACTCCTTCCTCTATGTGTTAAATGATTTCAAATAACCAACGCATATTTTGAGGGGGAGAATTTACCAAGAAAATCAAATGGCTTTTTCTATGAAAATTGTGATCAAGAATATATTTCAAATAACTCTTGCCTCCATGTGCGAAACAATTTCAAAATCATATGCATATGTTGAGGGGGAGAATTTCTAAATGATAAAAAACAATTAAGGTACAAAATGCTTTGATTTTATATCACAAGTACCTTGATTGATTTTCCAAATGATTTTTCAATTGGTTTCGAGAAGGAATGAACTGTACCAAAAGACCGACCAATTTACTTTATGCATGGTGTTATAAGGATGGTTAGGTTAGGTATTAGTTCCCACGATCCCGCCAGAGCAGGAGGGATCTACCCAGGGACAATCCACTAGATAGTGTAGAGTCCTTAGGTATATTGAAAAAGGAGAAAAATGAGAAAATGGGAAGAGTGCGGACTGAGATAGAGCTAGTACTAGAACAAACCCAACAAGGTTCTAGTAATGAAGTCTCGGTAAGCACTGAAGGGGTTGAAGAATGAAAAAGAATTAAATGTGAAAAGGGTGAAAAGAAATAGCCCTCAATTAATTCAACCTTAGGGCAGAAACCGGGTTTAATACATATGCTACTAGTTTCTACTAAGGTAACACTGGTATTGAAGACAAGACGCCATGGACCCAGTGATGCACTTCACCTAACTCTCCAAGCTACTCAAGTTCCTCTTAAAAGGGCTTGTTTCATTCTCACGGAGAACCTACATAATCTATCGACTTTCTCTTAGAGATTGTTGATATTGAAGAAGGAGACCCTCTCCCTAGTCTCCGGCATAGGAAACCAAAGTGCACTATTGAGTCTAGAGCCAAGAGATCATCAATAAATCTCGTTAGGACACATTATTCTTGAAGACTTGCTGTTTCACACAATGTGGAAAGTAAGAATATATTTTAAGATTCCTAGGCTTTATCCTTTTGGTATTGCCAGAACATCCGAGTGATATGTAAAATATTCACGATGAAGATGGAAAGCCTTCTAGAGCCAACATAAAAAAACTCTTGGTGGGTGGCATGTGAGATCTATCTAATAGATCAAGCATGTGACAACTGGATAGAAACGATGGGGCGATTCACTCTTGAATCAACCTTGGTCCAGGAAATGGATTGACGGATACCTTTGAAAAACTGGTCATTGTGCTTAAAATTCTTTTCTGTAGCACAATCGACTGTGTATTAATATTTCAAAATTAAAGGGTATTTATGATTAATATTTGATCTTCCATAAAACCTTCGTTGTATAGCAAAACACTTTCTATTAAGCAATACACGATTGTTTTCAAGTCATTTTCATCAATCAGTGAATCTCAATTCGCTGATTCACTCACTCCGTGTTGTTTTCTTTGAGACGTTCTGGTTTGAGAACAGCTAGAGCAGATGCGAAACCCTGTCAAGGATATTCTTCGGATTTATACCTGATCACAGGCAGTACTTGTACTGATCAAAGAGGAACCGTGGGCCGCGCACCTCAATTCAACGAAAGTGACAAAGACACTTTCGTGTGCTTTATTGCTAACTGTTGTATGCAGGAACACCCGACGGTTGCAGCTGATCAGAATTGAGGAGTCAATCCATAGCCGCATGCTCACTCATCACTTTCACATCTAAAGAAATCATGATAAGTGCATATCTTCATCAACTGACTCTGATATTTTTCAATCCATGCTTCTGCTACTCTGATACAAATATCATGAATCAACAAGAAGCTTCCGCTACTCTGATGAGAAGATATCATGATCCAAAATGTGAGCATGTCTGTCCAAAAGTCACAACATCACATGAAGGTAACACAATAAAGGGTGATCTAGAGATCTACCGTGTCTGATGATCTCAAAGAAAGCTCGAAGATCATCAAGATGTGGATCAGTTCAAAGACCTCCACTAAAAGTACAAAGCATTCGGACTTTGAAGAGTCACTGCTAAAGCACAAAGATTGCAGAAGTGAAGAATTAAAGTCTACAAGCTCAGAACATAAGACAAAATAGAATGCTAGGATTCAAAATGTAAAATCCATAGTGAAGAGTCGGTCACCCCAAATATAATCTAGCATAAGTTAGCTCGTAGACATATCATTATTTACGTGTTTATTAGTTTAGTTATTAGCTTAGTGCAACACCGTGGAGGAAGGCGGGTCTTTACCCACTGTATACCTAATCCACAGTCCGACAGGAGGACGTATTGTCTGTAAATATAATTACCTCTTCCATCCTTGGAAGGGGTGGTGCTTCAATCTAACCTTTTCTTTTTTGTTAATCTTTCACTCACTAGAATCATCCTCTCATCTCTTTCTCTCTCTAAACAATGGCACACTTGTATAATCATCTCCCTAGACCACCCGAATAATCAAACTACACAATATTTATGATCTAACAGAAAACCGTTTGTTGAAAAGTCCAAACTAAGCTATAACAAGTCTGAGGGAACAGTTAGATTTATAGAAGAGGGCGATGAAATTACTTATAGGATGCCTTGGAAGATGAATGGATATGGCCCTTTGTCCCTCTATGAATGAGATAACATTAGAGCTTTTGAGGAAAAAAGCGAAGAAGATGTTGAAAAAGGCTTGAACTTTATGTGGGAGAAAAAGAGGCTCTACTATAGGGATTGTTTGACCCTTGGACCTAGGTATAGAGTAGATGAGAATTTTGTCAATATGATAGAGTTTTCATTGAGGATGAAGAACGAGACAACGTAGAAGCACGACTTCGAATCTAGCTACAAGACTCATAAATAAAGAAAAACGCTTCGTGGGAGGCAACCCATGCTTAATTGTTTGCTTGTTTGTGTGTCATATGTCTTTTTCATTGTTGTATGTTCTCATGTTTGAATTTATGAAAATGCTTTATTTTGTCTTTAACCTCGTCTTAATTACATATAAAGGTATTTTACAAAAAGATAAGTGTAGGGAAGATTACATACCTTTTTCAAGAACATGAACATGAGAATTACAATTAGTGAAATTGATATATATGTGTGTTTATTAGAGTCAAATGCTTGTATCGAGTCATAATGGATGTTTTGCAGGAATTTTTCCAGATTCTAAGGATGTAATTTTTCCAGAATTTTTCTAGGAAAACGCAGCAGACCAGTTTCTGTCATGACAACCTGACGGCATCAGGATTAAAGCCTGATGGCGTCAGGTCTAGCACAAACAACTTATAATTTTTTTTTCGTTTTCTGTGCTATTGATAAATTTTTGGAAATTCTCAGGTCTTAATTTTCCAGAAAATCTGCAAACATCCATTCCACAAGCATTATATCCTAGTGTAGTTGTGTCATATATAGTTCTACCGCCGATTTTACGCGAAGGTTTCGGCTGTTTTCTTAAAGTGTGCATGTTATATTTGGCAAGAAGAAGAAACATAACATTGGATGGAGCTTATCAAGTATACATTCTTCTTGGAAAAGAATTTAACCACAACTTCACACGGATCATACCAAGTTAATCAGGGGAGTACTAGTTTTTTTCTCTTTTACTTACCTTCCTTTATCATAACTTTGATACTTTCGAGGAACATCGAGGACAATGTTCAGTTTAAGTGTAGGGAGGGAGAATAAAATGAGAACTTTGAAACTATGCTTATCCTTGACTATTTGTTTTGTCCTTGGTCATTTGTGTAATAAGCTATGAGAAATATTTGTTAGGGCAATTTTAGTACCAAATTTAAATTTTTTTATAACATGTACGGGCGGGACTTTAGTCTTAATAAAGCGTCTCATGGATAGGAGTTATATGACTAGCACAAAAACCGTTTACCACTCAAATTTCACCCCAAAAATGTGAGGTTCGCCCCTAGATCTTTAGGAATTAAAGCATTCAACTTTAATGCTTCGAGAGTGTACCGGTAGTATTACAGATTCTAGAACTTTTTTTGTGATGCATTCCGAGATCGCTAGTAAGACTATACTTGTGTAGTTAGGAATAACTAAATGATAAGAGGCATTAGGACAACCCTTGTTTGAAACCTGTATTATAATTACTTCTTCCACATCGTTTGAGTAATTACCCTACACCCTTGCGATGTACTTATCTTTAGTACACGATACCCCTAGTTAACCCCTCAGAGCCTATACTTTTCGCGGTTCTCGTGATGTTTTGGTTTTTCGGAATATCAATGAAGTGCATTGCTTACAATCCACCCCCAAATGTACACCCAAATCGGCTTAGCCTACCTTGTATGCACTCACCTTTAGTGCATTATTGCTATCATTACTAAACCCTTAGTTCAATTATCTAGTTACTTGCATGGTTGCTAAGTCGAGTCATATCTTTTGTACACAGTTTTGGGATGATTGGGACTCATGGGTAAAAGTGATATTTTATGGAGTAACGGGAAGGAACGTTAACTTCAAATTCCCTTTGTCTACGTAATTAAATACTCCAAATGTTTTGATCTTTTCAAATCGGGTCAAATTAGTGTTAGACAAATAAAAACTCAAGTGTAGGGATGCTCCTATAAATCCCTTATATTTTGATGTTATCGTAGAGGATGGTGGAGTAAAAATGTATGCAAAAAAAAAAAAAGTGTTGAAAAAAAATGAAGAAAAAAACATACGGGCTACCATCCTACATCTATCTTTATGTTTATATCTTTAAATTTATGTATGGTTGTTTCAAGTTATCTAGAGTTAGCGAGTTAAGTCTTGGCTTAGCAACGCCACGCTTTTTAATGCTTGTAACATAAGATTTTTGACTTGCCACCACTAAATCGCCTATCCAACCAAACCCTTTGTTTCCCTACCGTAAGCCTAACGTTACAACCCTTTTCAAGACCTCTTAGATAGTTGTTCCTAGGTGCTTACGCCAAAGCGGTGGAGGTTTGATCTAGTCTCAAGCCTATGGTAATCTATGTACTATGCCAAGTAATGAGTGTTTATATTCCATTTCCATTTATTATATTTCTTATACATCCGAGAGATGAGAGAATCCAAACACCCCTTGTGAGGTGCTAGTATATAATTTCTGTGCTTGTTATGACTATTGCGGTGCTTTTACTTGTTGTGAATTATTTTAAACCAATGCTTCATGCCCCCTAACTTATAGATTGATGTGCCAAAAGCACATTTGCTTGAGGACAAGCAAATACCAAGTGTAGGGATATTTGATAAGGATTTAAAATGTACACTTTTAAGGGGTCATTTAATCCCTTAATCGACCACTTTTTTATCCGTTACTGCTTAATTTTGTTCATTTTCACTTTTTAGGTCTCTTGGAAGCAAAATGCTGGAATGATGCATTTTTTGACGAAAAGGAGTAAATACATGCAGAAAATGGCAAAGTTAAGATCGAAGCCACTCAAGCTGCTCAAAGTGAACCTGACGGCGTCCTAATCAATGGGTGACGCCGTCCCTCTCTACAGATTTGATAAAAACATGCACCAGACGGCTCAGTCGAATTTTGGCTCATAACACCTGACGGCGTCAGGCTTTGAAGAAGAAGTGCGTCGCTAAGACTTTTCATCTCAGACGGCCCAAATCCTGAACCAAGACGACGTCCCATATGAAGACTGACGGCGTCACAACTACAAGGTGACGCCGTCCCAACGATAACTTGGCCAAGACGAAAACACTAATGATGGTGATCTGACGGCGTCCCACCTGTAAGGCGACGCCGTCGCAAGTGTAAATCTATATACATAATTCGAATTTTTAGTATTGTAGGAGGTAGACTTTTAGAGTAAAAACCCTAAACATTTGTGGTCTGACTTGGACAGTATCTTAGGGTCCCAAACCCTATTTTATACATCAAGATAAGTGTTTTAATCCAATAATATCATTATGTCTTCCTTTGATTGTATGTATGCTTGCTTGTTTAACATGTCTAGCTAAATTTCTTGTGTGTTTGCTTAGATCTATGAAACCTAGTTGTTAATTATTGTTAGGTTGTCTCTTATCTTAATTTTATTTGGCTTAAGAGTGCGACTAGGTTATCGTTGTGTTTAATGCTTAAATAATGTTTGTGAAAGTTAGTTTATGAATGAGATAGCGGATTTCGTAGACTACACTCAAGGGTGACCTCAAAGAGTTAGGGCATATGCACTCCGTACGACTTTAGGAAACACAACACGTTAGGAATAAAGACGTGACAATTCAACCTACAATAAAAGATAATTAGGGAGTAATAGTATCTAGGTAAACAAATTTTTAATCATTATATGAGCACACATCAATAGACATAAGACTACCCATAGAATTAGATAATTAGAATAGTATAGTAATCGGTAGAAGTACCACCCCCAAATCCATTGCCCTGAGATTTTACCCTTAGTTTTCTAAAAAAATATAAAAAAGATAAAAAAAGAATCATCCTCAACCTCAACCTTACCGTAGTACACTTGTTGCTAGCATTCCTATTCTCCTAGAGAACGATATCAATCCCCGAGGCTTACCCAATACTACACTACAACGATTAGGTTCACTGCCTAGGGTGTTGAAAAACTTGCTCGACGAAAAGGAAGTTCCTTTGACCCCGAACGCGCTTCGTACGAGCATCACTTTCCTGTGAAGCTACGTGTCTTTTGGTCCTTCTCCAGATTTTGTGGTAGGTATGCCGTTTGTTGGATCATTCGTTCATTGTTGCGTGTTAGATTTCTGTGTCTGTGTTTTTCTTTTGTATGTTTGTTGTAGGTTGTCTCATCGGTGTGTGTAAGTCGAAAGGTGTTTGGTGTTGTTTACGACCTATAGTATCTATTATTGTTTCTTATGTTTTTGCATGCACGTTACTTCACTATTGTTTTGCAGTGTGTGGGTTATTTGGTTAGGGATTGTTGTGCTTAGGTTACTTTGTTGTTTAGATGCTTTGGTTGTTACTATGATACTTAGGAGTAAGGCATGCAAGAGGGTGGACATTGTTCATAGTTGTTCTCAAAATTTACAACCCAATGACCATGTTGTCAGCCTAGGTAGTTGTCCGTTGGATTCGCGTGGTTTGGTTACAATTGAGGAAGGTATTGGAGGATGTAGTGTTACTGTTCATGGAATGTTGGGATGGAGGAACGTCAGCCTTCGTATGAAAGGGCCTGCCTTTCAACTGTCGAACAGTGATTTTTCTGAGTTACAGGTTTTCATTGTTCGTTTGACATTGTGACGAATATTTGACTACTTTGATAACAGAATCCACATATGTGCACGTTGCTATGCGTGCTGCTAGCCCTTCAGTTGAACGCTCTTCTGTTGCCTTTCGGAATGTTGGCTCTGTTGGTGAAAACGTTATTGTCTTTCTGTTGCAACAGCCGGTTGTGGTTCCTGATGTTGGACAATTTTTCAATGATTCAACCGGTTTGGTGGCAATCTTTTAAAGTCATTTGCTCTAATTGTTATATAGACATAACATTCCAAGGATGTGACAAATTTGTACGGGTCTGTTTAAAGTTGAGATTACACATGTCTTGACAAGGCAATCAATAAGGGTTGCAGCCATGGTGGGTGTATCCGATTTTTCTAAATTGATACCCTATCTGAGCCTAAGTAAAAAAAACCTTATAATAAGAGTGTAATGTGGAACAACCTATGTCCGTGATAAGTTTGAACGGATTAGACTATTAATCGTTTAGCTTATTGATTAGTTAGTTATGATGGTTTTCAAGTTGTTATGCTTATCCGGTATAGCTAGCGCTTTGCATAATGGTATGGCATGACATTATGTACTTATGTTTGCAACCATGGTGAATGCGCTTCTAAACAAAGTTACGGTTGAGGTGAGTCGCATCTTGGCAGGGAAAATTGTTGGATTTGTAGACATGGCGTGTTCACTAGGCCGATGGTATTATTTTAAACGTTCTTTTATATTTTTTTGTTACGCGATGGGTTTAGGTGACGTTGGTGGTATTATTTTAAACGTTGTTTTATACTCTTTTTATTAAGCAATGGTATTTTAAATGTTCTTTTATACTTTTTAATTAAGGGATGGCCTGTGTGTGTAGGTGGTGGGTTTTTTACGCTTATTTATCCGATAAAAAAGTAGTTGACAGGCCCAAAAAGATTGCCCCGTTATTAGCACAAAATGGTGTACTTTTTTTGGGCTCTTTTCAAGCAATATATATGTCATTTTGTTTTATTTGATGTGAAGCTACGTGTCTTTTGGTTCTTCTACTGATTTTGTGGTAGGTACGCCGTTTTTTGGATCATTCTTTCATTGTTGCATGTTCGATTTCTCAATTTATATTTTTCTTTTGCAGGTTTGTTGTAGGTTGTTTCATCAGTGTGTGTAAGTGAGAAGGTGTATGATGCTTTTTAGGAGCTATAGTGTCTATTATTCTTTGTTATGCTTTTGCATGCACATTAGGTTGGCCATTGTTTTGCACTGTGTGGGTTATTTGGTTAGGGATTATTGTGTTTAGGTAGTTCTAACAGTAAGGCATGCAAGAGTGTGGACGTTATTGATAGTCTCCTTCAAAATTTGCAACCCTATCACATAACGGTCAGTGCAATATTAGTTGCATGGGATTTAATAGTCCAACGGCCATGAGTGGAACAAAGACTCAAGTCATTCTGATTTGGAACAGTTTCGAGGCTGATGCAGGTTTTACTGACCAGGTTTTACATTTATAGTAACTCGTCTACCTATGGCCTACCTAATGCACTAATGGGCAGTGTACCCGGTCGCATGTAGTGAGGGAATGGTAAGACCGAGGTCGTCCCAAGAACGGTTGATTCCTAACTGTCTAATTAATTAAATTAGTCAAATAAATAAGCTTTAGTGTAAAGATTTGTGGAAAACTAGAAGGGGGGGGGGGGTTCAATAGTTTTACCAATTAAAAACTTCCTTTTAAATATTTAGATCGAATTATGTCAATCTATTTAGATGTATATGTTGGACGTTGATAGATAGATATATAAAAGTGTAATGAAAGAGAAAGAGTAAGAAGCACATAACCACGACACGAGCATTTATAGTGGTTCGGCTACAAGGACACCTTCCTTTCCCTACTCCACTCCCCGAGTCACCTACTCGAGAGTTCGTAAAAACTACACGACACCAATCTCCTTATGGCGGAGAAGCCTTCACAACGTCGCCTACTCTTTTTCCAGTACTAGGCTAACCACCGGGTTCTTTCACACCAAGGTGAACCATACCTATCACAACGTCGTCTACCCTTTAGTAGGTACTAGGCTAAGTACCTAGTTCCATTATAATGGAGGAACTACTACCCAAAACAACACAACACCTAATCCCAAGGAGACCTACTCCTTACTACAAGACCATCAAGGATATCACCATCCTTGGAAAAAAACTAATACTATATGTATAATGATGCACCTCATCGATTATACGACCTTGGCATTCTTCACTAATGCTACTTGATTTGATTCTTAGGCATTCTTCACCAATGCCTTTGACACAACGCTTGGCATCTTTCACAAATGCCTTCGTCTTGACACCTTTAGCATTCTTCACTAATACCTTTGACACGGACGTTAAAAAACTTTCACTAATGCTTTCGTCTTGTCTCTTTCGACATCCTTCACTAATGCCTTCAACACAACACATCTACGGAGGAAGAAAGAACTATCAACAAGAGAACCTCAGTTGTCTTGATGATGACGAAGCTTGGCAACTCATGGACTTGAGCTTGCTTGACTTCAAGAAGTGGCGATCTCGCCTTTAACAGGGACCTAGAGAATCACACAAAACAAAAGACAAACTACATAGAAAGATCCCTTAGGATCAGTGGTTAGAGAGTTACAATACTTGGGGAAAGTATGTGTAAGAGTGGCAACCCAAAAGGAAGAAATGGCTCACTATTTATAGAGGAGGAATGCTTACTGTTCCCTGGATCCCACGGACTCCTCCCACAAGGGATCCGTCTAGTGTAATCCTAGGGATCCGTGGGACGCTCCTCTTTGCCCATGGGTATTTTGGTTATCGGTCATGGGTCATGGGTTATGGGTTGATCCATGGGTTTCTTATTAGATACAATGTATCTCATGAGTTCAATGTACCTAGTCAAATGGGTATGGGTCAATACCATGGGTTATGGATATTTTCCATGGGTTGTAGTTTTTACCCATTTATATAATATATACTAGTTGTGTATATATTTTGCCCAATATGTAAACACTAGTTGTTGTACATATATATTACTAAATCATAAAATCACTTATACTTGTTTTAGTGTTTTATGTGAAAATGTAAGTGTGTTAGAAAACTATTGGCTCAAACTATTTACGTATTTTATTTGTTTCGTTAAAATGATTTTACGTTTGTTATCGACAAAACATTAGAAGATCGTAAAATATAAATAAACGTTTTTACGGCTTATTTGTATTAACAATCTCCCCCTTTTTGTTGATGACAAAACATAAAATTATCTTAAGGAAAAACTAAAATTCGTGAAAGTTCGAATTAGAGTTTTTACTCTCTTCTCCCCCTTTTTGTCGAAACAAAAAGAGCGTCGAAAAGAAACTAACACAAAATTTTAAGAAAAACATGTAAAAATAAAAGATGTAAAGTGAGTAAGTGATGGGAATGGTTCTCGTCTTAACTCCCCCTTGACGAGTCCATCCCTTTGTGAGGGCGTCAAGTACATAAAAATAAGTAAGCTAATGTATTGCAATTATGTTTGCAAATAGTTCGTCCTTGTGACGAAAATGCTCCCCCTTGAAGATTGCAATGTTGCAATGGGCTGTCATGAAGTATAATCCAAATAAGGATTATGTTGCAAATGGTTTTGCAATATGGTTTGACACAAAGCTCCCCTAGCTTTATGGTGTCAAGTTCTTCATGTGTATTTTAAAAATCTACAAAATAGTGGTTAGAGAACAAGAGTATAGTGCATAATTTCCTGCAAATAAGACTCAAGTTAGTAGTAAATTTTTATTCTGTACCACGGATCCCACGGTTCCCTTTGTGGAGGGATCCGTCTAGGCATTTTGGAGGGATCATTCTGTCTGGTGACAGATTATTCAGCAGAGGTGATATATCAAGCAATGCTAAATATAAGATCACGATATGTAAACAAACAACAAACATATACTCAGAGAAATATGGCAAACAGGTTATCAGTCAATAAAACAACGAGACAATCAACAAATCTCTAAAACTAAGAGAATGATCTAGCCATACATTTTCTACTAATAAGTTACTAAAGCCTAGAATGCAACAAAGTGCTCGAGTCTAAGGATGAGTAGACTTGTTGATTTGGTCCAATCTTTCAAGAAGATGATTAAACATGAAATGTAACTCATTTCGTACTTCTTGAACAAGTCCTTGGGTGATTAGACAATTTGGGCAATTAATGCCTTGATTGGGAACCGGAGGAAAATGGATGTTTTGAGGAGGCTCTACGAATGATTGTGAGGTTTCATTTTGAGGTGTGGGATGAGGTTCTACTAAAGGTGATGATGGTGGTAGTGGAAATTCCTATATATGATCATGTCCATGATTGTTCCTTGTTTCCCATGATGGACTATTCGGTGTTGTGGGTGGTTCCCTATTTAACGAGAAAGTTGGTGAGTGGGAGGTTCTAGGTGGTGAATGCTCTAATGAATAGAGATTTGGGTGAGGAAGAGGCTCGTTAAATCTATGCTCAAAGAATGAGGACTTAGATGGCTTGCTAGAGTTAGCTATGTTTGGTTTTGAACTAGATGACCCTTTTTCTAGTACAAAATTTTTGATGCTAATCCTTGCGGTTCTCCTAGCAATTGTTGAATGAGTTTGTTGAGGTGGGATTCTAGCATTGTTATCTCTTACGGGAGATGATTCGGTGGATGAAATCTCATGAATCATGTGACCCTTTCTTTTGGATTCGCCTTTGGTTGAAGAGTTGTTGCTAAGTGCTTTGGTCATGGTGATGGTAAAGATGCAATATAAGCTTCTAATCACTGATTTTTGAGAGCTAGGTGAGAGTGATGATTTAACTTTAGGAGTGTTTGGTTTATAAAGGATGATTTTGAATTAGTGAGTTAAATTCTTGGCCACTAAGAGGATTAAGCATGCACTTAGGATATTGATCAGCTCTAGGGAGATAATAAATGTAAGCTAAAAGTGGTTAGATAACCAAAAGGTGGCTTAAAATTGAAGAGGGAAGCTGATTTAAGCTTTCTGCAGCCACGGATCCCGCGGATCCCTCTCACCAGGGATCCGGCTGGTTATAAACCAGGGATATGTCTGTCAGACAGGTTCTAGGTGAAATTTATGCTTTTTGAAAGGTCTAGTACTTATGTATCTCGAGCTTTTGACTTAATTTAGAATTCTTAAGTGGTGGATGTCTTAAATGCTCAACCATAAGGGGTGATGGTGCTTAATGATGGTTTTGGGAAGGAAAGTTTACTGTAGGCAGTTTAACTAAGTGCTTGAGAAAGATATCATTTGAATTAAGATGAAGAGATGGTGGAATTTAGTCCTAGAAGTCAGATGAAGCCTTAAGGAAAATTTACTAAAATCTCAAAAAATAAAGAAAAAATGAAAAACTAGTTTTGAGCCTAATTTTGAGTCAAAAGTGATTAAAATCAATTTGCTAAAATTGATGGATATATCAAACTAAGTGTTATGAGATGTGATAAATAATGTGTGAGCGTTGGAGCGGAAATATGGTGAGTTTTGATGAGTTGATAAATCAAAAACACTTTGAACTATATCCTAGGTAAGCTATGTGTTGGGACATAAAGTCAAAGTGCTGCTGAAAGTCAAAGTACTGCTTAATGAAGAAAGTCAAAGTACTGCTCACTCATCAAAGTACTGCAAGGATAAAGGACTGCTATGAAAATCGTTAAGGATTATTATGTAATTCTATAATGTTCTTAGTTTAGTATTACTTGTCGTACAAGGATTAGAGTTGTAAACCAACTAGGGTTATCTTTATGCCTATAAAAGGACCCCTAGATTGGCATTAGAGATACACGTTATTAGAATACGACTTTAGAGAGAATATTAGAGCTGTTAGGGATTGTTAGTGAATCTGTGTATCAAGCAGGTTCATAGTATTAATAAAATCGTTGAAGTTAAAGTTATTCTTCTTAGCTTTATTGAAGTAGTTTCCACGTACTTAGTAAAGTTATATCAGTGTTTCATTGTTAGTGACTTAGGATTTATCCGAGGTTGCTAAGCCCTTACAAGCTATATAGTTAGTTTGGTCAGAGTATATCGATCCAACAAGTGGTATCAGAGCTTGTGTGGAAACTCTGATTAAGAAGAAACCCTTAAAAACAATTTAACAACAAACACTAAAGATGTCGACTGAAGCTGCACCACCCCCGTCCATCACCTCACTCATAATTCCTATCATCAAGAAGGGAGAATATGATCTCTGGATCATGAAGATGAGGCAGTACATTGCTATTACAGACCATGCACTGTGGAATGTAATTGTCAATGGTAATGAAGTTATTGAAGATCCTATAGAAATTCCTGGACAACCTAAACCACCTAAGGCTGTCTTGCCAGCAGCAACAGTAAGAAATCAAGAAAAGACTCTCAACATACTATTCTCTGCTATTCCTGATGGTCACCTACTCAAGTTCCATGATGCTAAGGATGCAAAACAACTATGGGCTGCTCTCAAGACAAGATTTGGAGGTAATGATGCTTCCAAAAAGATGCATAGAAATATGTTGAAGCAACAGTTTGAAACATTCACTATTGGTGAAAGAGAAAGTCTTGATGCTGCCTATTATAGATTCCAAAATCTTCTCAGCATGCTAGAGTTATACAAAGCAGAGGTATCTGTTGAAGATGCAAACCTGAAGTTCTTAAGAAGTTTGCCATCCGTATGGCATGTGATTGCTACTATGATCAGAGGACAACCTGGTTTGGACACTATGGACTTTGATGATCTTTACAACAACTTAAAGGTGTATGAGCATGAGATGAATGACCAAACAAGTTCAAAATCTCACAGTATTGCTTTTGTGTCTTCTGAAAAGAAAGGCAGTACTTCCACTAAAAGTAATGCTTATCCTACTCAAAGTACTGTTGCTCAAAGTACTGTTACCTATCCTTCTTCCACCTCATCACCCAAAAAAACTATCCATTCTGATGAAGTTGTATGCTCATTCTTTGCTCAACAAGCCACTCTACCTGTCACTTATGAAGAAGATTTGTCACAAATTGAAGAAGATGCTCTTGAAGAAATTGATATAAGGTGGCAAGTTGCTATGATCACTGCTAGGATCAAGAAGTTCATGAAGAAAACAGGAAGAGGCATTGACTTCAAACCCAAAAAGGGTATAACGTTTGACAAGTCCAAGATTGAATGCTTTAATTGTCAAAGAACTGGACACTTTGCAAGAGAATGCAAGTTTGCTAAATATCAGGCAAACATAATGATTAAGAAACCAAAAGCTTTGGTTACTCAAGAAAACCTATTAGAGGTTGACTGGAGTGCTGAATTTGATGATGAACCAGTAACCTACTCTATGGTCGCAGTGGAAGAGTTTGATTGGAGCATAGCTTTTGATGAGGAACTAGGATTTGCTGTTATGGAATCTAGAGATGGTCTTGGAAGCTTTGATTGGAGCATGGAAAGTGAAGAAGAACCTGTTCTGCTTGCTATGGTAGCTACTTCACCAAGTTCACCCCTATCTCTGAGTTATGCTCTAAGTGTCATGATTTTTATCAAAAAGTGCTTAAAGATTATGTAACTGAAAGAGATAATTGTAGAAGGGCTAGGTCTGAGGTAGCTGGTTATCAAATTACTTTAGAGTCAATGGAAGCCAAAATAATAACTCATGAAAATAATGAAATGGCTTGGGCAGAAAAGTATGAACAACAGGATTATCAATTAAAATTAAGTGAATGGAAGTTAGGTTGTAAGGTCTCTGAACTTGAAAAGATGACTAAGGAAAGGGATGAATTGTTAGAAAAATTTGCTGCTTGGGGAAAATCTGGCCTTTCACATGTTAGTTTTGTTGAAAAACAGAAAAGAGCACACATTAAAACTGGCCTAGGTTTTGGTATGGATTTTAGTAGCATAGAAGAGAACCCACTTAGTGATCAGGAACAACTTGATTTTGAGGATATAACAACTAATGATGATGAACTCATTAACTATGTAGATAACACATCTAGTAATGAGGAATCAATTAGTCAAAAACCTCCTGAATTTAAGAAAGACAAGGGTTATCATGCAGTTCCTCATCCCACTGGTAGTTTTCAACCACTTAGGACAGATGTTTCTCGTTTTGGAGTAGACAATTTAGAGTTTAGGAAAAAGCTTACTGGTCAATCTAATTCACGTCCATCTAGTTCTGAAACCCCAAAAGAAACAGTTGAGAAACCTAAGGATGATAATGTTAAAAGTCAAGCAGTACCTTCAACTCAAAGTACTGCTAAACATTCAGCAGTACCTTCAAGAAAACCTTTTCAAAATACTGCTAAACCTTTTTGGGATAATTTTGGTCAAAATAATTTTCATAATTCACCAAAAAGTCAGGATAGGTTTGGTCATAGAACTAAAGGAAGAAATTTTGGGAGTATGGGTCAAAAATTGTGTTTTGTTTGTTATAGTCCTGATCATTTGATTAAGCACTGTGACTTTCACTCAGAATATCTAAGCAAATTCCCAAAGACCAAATCCACCAACCATAAGCCTAGGGAGAATAAACCAGTCTGGAATCATTCACATAGGGTTAACCACAACCAACTTCTCAAAAGACTATAGGTACCCTCACCAGAGAAGACCTTTTTCAAAATCACCAGTACCCTCAAACACTTCAAACACTTTTCAAGGTACTGATAAGCCAATAGTTTCTCAAGCAGTACCTTCTCAAAGTACTGCTAGATTTTCACCCAATCAAGGTACTGCTAGCACTTTTTGGAATGGAAGCCCTAGGAGATCCAATTACTATCAATCTAGAAGGCGTTACACCTCAAAAAGAGTATCTAGATCAAAGAACTCTACACAAAAAGTTAAAACCAACTGGGTTAAGAAAGAAAGTACTGATGGGGAACAAACAGTACTTTCAACAAGTAAAAGTGAAACAGAGATTTTTGTTGAAAATAATAAAGAGAATTTGGATGAAAAAGAGATTTTTGTTGAAAAACCAACACAAGTTTTAGAACAATCAAAGATAATTGATCATGTGCTTAAAGACAGTGGAAATTACATACTTAAAGAATTTAAGTATGTAACTCCACAAGGGGAACACAAGTCAGTAATGGCTTGGGTTCCTAAAATTAACTAACTCTTTTATCTTTGTGCAGGGCAACCCAAAAGAGGAGTTTAAAGATCATTTAATTGTTGATAGTGGTTGCTCTGGAAGCATGACAGGAGACAAAGAGATTCTGTCAGATTTTAGATCTTATTTTGGAAGAAGAGTTGCATTTGGGAATGATCCTAGTAGAGGTAGAATTACTGGCAAAGGAACCATCAAGGCAGGAAGCATAGACTTTGAGAATGTTCGTTATGTGAAGGAGCTCAAGTTCAATCTTTTGTCAGTCTCTCAGATCTGTAACAAGAAGCACCCTGTGTTATTCACTGACACATAATGTCGTATTCTTTCCCCTTAATTCAAGCTTGTTGATGATAACTTGGTAATACTGAGAGTACCAAGAACCAATGATGTGTACAGTCTAGATATGAAGAGTCTTAACTCTTCTGAAAGAGCAACATGTTTAGTAGCAAAGGCAACACTTGAAGAAGCACATCTGTGGCATAGAAGACTAGGCCATGTGAATTTCAAGAATATCAACAAGCTGGTTAAAGGAAATTTAGTTAGAGGTTTACCTTCCAAAACATACAAGAATGATCACTCATGTTTGGCGTGCAAGAAGGGTAAACAACACAAAGCTTCATGCAAGAAGATTGAGGAAAGAACTATTAGAGATCCTTTAGAGTTGCTGCACATGGATCTGTTTGGACCTGTTTCTGTTGCAAGTCTAAACAAGAAGAAGTACTGCCTGGTTGTAATAGATGATTGCAGTAGATTTAGTTAGGTCTTTTTCTTGGGATTTAAAGATGAAACCTGTTGGGAATAATCTGTTACCACGGATAGTTGTGGTTTACACTGCTTGGATTACACTAGCAGTGGAAACGTATTACCACTGCTGGTACATTATTACCACTGCTATAGGAAAACGTGTTTAGATAAGTATAGAAAAGATCTCGTGTATATTCTATATTGTTAGCTTTATACTTATCTTGTAAAGGACTCCTTGTACTATAAAAGGAGGTCCTAGGTCATTGTCTTAGGTACTTACTTAATTACTTTTGAATCAAAGGCTTCAAGGTGTAACCCTAGTGATAAGCAAGATCACTCGTATTATTCATTAATAATATTGGAGCTTAAGTTTTGTGTTTAATCTTTGTTTACTTACAATACATCATACAATCCGTCTTCTAAGTATTACTAAGTAAATTCCGCGTGCTTATTAATATTATACAAAATATCATTGACACAAGGTGTGTGTCCAGATCCATCAAGTGGTATCAGAGCCAGGTTCTGATATTTTTTTTTAGAAGATCCAAGGAATAAAGCTTAACCTACTCACTCAATTCAATGGAGATGGAAAACAACCAGTCCAACTCTTCTACACCAAGGCTACCTAATCTCAAACTCAATGAGTTTGAGATGTGGAGGATACTGATTGAGCAATTGATGAGTGTGTAAATACTCATCATTTTTGGTTAAATCTGAACTGCAAAACGTTTAAAAATGCTCAGTAATGCATCAAAATACTGAAAATATCTCAAAATTGCATTTTATATGTTTCAGATGCAAAATGTTTAAAATCAGATGAAAAATGAGCTAAGTTTGCATAATTGGCAGTTTCAGTCCCCCAAGTTTCAAAAGTTGTCAGAAATAGTCCCTGAGCACTTAATTTCAAAAGAAAAATCACCAAAGGTCCTTTTAAAATCATAAGTTGTCAAAATTAGTCCTTTGGTGAAAAATATCAAAAGTTTTGAGAAATTACAAATTTGGTCCTTCAAGTTTAAAAATTGGCAAAAATGGTCTTTGGAAATTGGAAAATGTCAAGTTTGGTCCTTGTATTATGGAAACTTGTCAATTGTGGTCCCTTGGAACAACTTTGCATAAATGGCAGAATTGGTCCTCCATTTTTCAGAAATTACACAAAAGGTCCTTGTTATTAATACCCTTTATATCATTTTGGACCCTATCATAATCCCTTGGACCCTGCCAAACCATTTGGACCCTGCCATTTTGACCCCTTCCCTTTATAATATTAAACCACGGTCAAATGAAGTCAAACCCCGCCCATTTAAAATATAAAAAACACTCACGGGTTTCCCTTCCCCCCTCCATCATCACACCTTGCCTGCAACTCCTGCCCCCCTCCATCATCATCACTCCTACCCTCCAAACACCCCAAGCCAAGATGCATCTAATACCTCTTCAACCTAACACTCAACCTCCAACTGGCAAATAAGCATTTTGGCGCCAAAATCCAATCAAACGGCCAAGATCATTTTAACTAATCCAATGGCCAAGAAAACTGCTGGGATGTGCTCAGAGGAGTGAGAGAAGAAGTTTGGCATATAAAAAGGAAGCAAGAGAAGCTTGAAGAGGAGTCTTTAGTTTTTAAAATCTCATCAATGTCGTTTTTAACATTAAAGTTTTAGTTAAGTGTAAAAGATGTAATATTTTGTTTTCTTGTATAAAACTCAAGTATTATCATCAGTGTAATCTATTTTTAAGCATCAATTTCAAAGTTTACTTAAGTTTCATATTTTTGTATCACTGTTGCAATTTTCAGTTTCCAACTCTTATGTATAAGCTCTTAGTAGCTTATTTTTAAGCTCAAACAAGCTTATATAAGCTTCTTATAGCTTTTTGTAAGCTCACATTTAAGTTTCAAGCAAATTTGGTTATTGGTCAACGAAAGTCAAACTGGGCCAAAATTGAAATGGAAATGGATATGGGTGTTGCAGAGCATGGATTTGGGTTGATAATGAGCTAGGTTATGGTTTAGATTAGGCTAGTGGTTCCTGTGTTCAGTGGCAAGCCATTGTGGCTAGGACCAATTGTAAGTTATTTTCAAGTTTCATTGCATAATCTGTCTTTGTAGTTATAAATAGTTCAAACCTGTTTAATTAGTTGTATTTAGGTCAATTAAACTCAGTTTGATCCATAGCATTAGCTAGTTAAGTGGTTGGTTTCATTTAAAGTTCAAATCAGTGTTTTTAAGTGGTGTTTGGATTATGCAGTTAACCTGTGTTTGAGGCTTGTTCAGTGGGTAAGATTTGTTATTCTAGGCTTGTTTAGCTCATTTGAACTCATTGCAGTCATTATAGTGCACCTTATAACATCAAAAGTCAAAATTACCTTTCAACTGTCTTAATAACTTAACTATTGTGATTTTGGAAATTCAAACACTTGTTTTGTGTTTAGAATTCATAGGCATAGCTTGTATTAGCTTCATTTCATAATTTAACATCAACATCAGTCCTCAAAGTGGATTCAAAGTACAAATAAGTCAAACTTTCAAAACTGCTCAAAAGTCAAAACATGAAAAAGTCAGTTTGAGCCCAAATGGAGTGATTTTTCATTGATTCATTCTTGGGTCAAACTAAGTGAACCTTGGGGTTTAAAAAGTTCAACTGGTCTAATTTCTTATTATCATTTTTGAAGATTTTTTTGAATTTCTTATAAGCTTCAAAAATGCTTGTCAAAATGGGCTTAAGTGCCCTGTACACACTCAGTATTAACTGAGTGTGCACAGGTTTTGTGCTAGGCTTGTACCAAGCTCATCAGAGCTCATCCAGGGCTCATCTTTGGTTTAGACATAGCTAGCCAGGTCCTCTTGAGGTTCCCACTTCTGTTTTTCATTTTTAGCTAGTTGGGTAGCTTGTGCTTAAGCTCAAAGTAGTGGTCTCAAACTGTTTTTAGCTCATAAACTCAAAACATCAAATCAGTGCATTTTGAATTTCAGTGGTCTAGGATAGTTGCAAATTGTTGCATTTGGGTACTTTTAGCATATTTTAGCTTCTGTGTTGGATTGGTGCTCATTTGGTCCTTTTAGCTTATTCTAAGTGCTTATTCATAAGCACTTGTAACTGCAGCCTCATATTCCTTCACACAAGCCCCTGTTTTTATATTTTTCTCAGATTCATAATATTATTTTAGACTTTTCTTGAATTTTTCAGATTTTTCTAAGTCAGTTTGCTATTTTTCTTTATTTAATACATTTTTAGCACTTTTTAATTAGCATTTAATTCAATTAAATCAGAAAAGTTTCAAAAAAATAATTTTTTCATTTTTCCTAGGTTAAGATAAATATAAAAAGTCAAAAAAATATTTTTCCAGATTTTTCTTAGTTAAATTTGTATTTTTAAGCAATTTAAGTAGTTTTAAATAGTTTTTAATTCATAGAAAATACAAAAATAATCAGAAAAATACAAAAATAGTTTTGAAAATTCTCTTTTGTTATTTTAGATTTTTCCTAGTCATAATTTCATTTTTCTAGCTTTATTTCATATTTTCTTGTATTTTAGGCTATTATTAAATAGTTAAAACTAGTTTTTAATTAATAATAATTAATTAAATAGTTATAAAAATAATTTTCTTTTTATATAAATTTTATTTTATCATTAGGTTTGTAAAAATATCATTTTCATATTTTTAGGATTAATACTGCTTCAGTTTCACATTTTCTTTTGTACGTCACGTAGTTTTTAATATAAGTTTTATAAAAGAAAAATCAAAAAAATCATTTTAAAAATAGTGATAGCATTTATTTAATATAGTTTATCTTTTTAATTTTCTTTAATTTGCATTTAAGCCCCTGTAATTTATATACTTTTTCTGTAGTTATAATAAATCAAAATCCTTTTCAGTTCAAATCCTCTCGATCACTACACGTTTGATTATTCTCGCACAGCTCGTTGGGACTTAACGACCTGGGGAAACACTATACTCTCCTGATCTTCATTGCATTTGTTTCTAGACTGTTTCAAGTTTGTTACGGTTGGCCATTCACAAGTGGCTAGCTTGTGTGACAAAACTTGACCGTCTGGGAACGAATCAAATTTTGGCGCCGCTGCCGGGGAGCTGTGCTAATTATCTTACGTTTAGCAGATTAGTGATTTGAATATTCACTCTTTGTTCATACCATCTATCTATATCTATATATTTTCTTATAAAAAATCCAAAACCCCAAAAACATCCAAAAACGTATAAAACACAAAAATATTTTTTCTTTTGTTTCTATATATGTATCAAAAATAAAAATACAAAAAGATTTGTCATTTTCTTTGTTTAATAATAACAACATAAAAGATTACCACCGCAAACCAAGGCAGTGTACTACCTAACTGGGGGTACGACCATAATAAGTTCCCAAACCAAAGATTTAAAACTTGCCTTTGTGTCCTTGTGATTGGTGTACCTTTTTCAAAGAAGCCATTCATCTTGTGATTATTGGTTTAAGTTCACTGTTGTTTTGCCTCGATATTGTTTTAATTGGGTTTGTTGTTATATCTACGTTTCAGAACCAGAAAACCTAAAAAGATTCTTCTCACCCCATTTTTCATAATTCATCTTCATAATTCCCATTCCTTTCATTAACTCTGAGGTCTCTTAGAGTTAACTCTAGTGTATGCGCACTCGCTCTTCTAGATCTGTAAGCCCATTTCGTGAGCTTGTCAAGATTCCAAGAAGGCGTGTCCGTAGACTTTCTGCCCCATCAGTCGGATCTGAGATCCGGACTGCTCACACTACTTCCGTTGTCATGGCGGAAGAACGCCCTATGTGTGAGCTTCTCCAGGCACCCATCGACGGGTATGGAGATGCTATTGTTATCCCAGCCATTGTGGCTGAAAAATTTGAACTCAAAACCGGGTTACTGAATCTTGTAACCTCAAGTCAGTTCTATGGTTTTGAGCGGGATGATCCTCATGCTCATATTCGATGGTTTAACAAGATTGCATCTACCATCAAATACAAGAATGTCCCTACTGATGCTGTTAAGCTTCTTCTGTTCCCATTTTCTCTTGAGGGACAAGCCCGGATTTGGCTTGAAAAACAACCCCCTCAGTCAATCGAGACATGGGAAGACCTGGTGAAGAAATTTGTGAATGAATTCTATCCACCTTCCAAAACCACGAGTCTTAAAAATGAAATCATCAAGTTCACTCAAAAGTTTGATGAATCCTTCAGTGAATCGTGGGATCGTTTTAAGGAATTGCTTCGCAAATGTCCTCACCACGGTTTCTCCGAGTTGATGCAACTCGATACTTTCTATAATGGAGTGAGTCAATCTGATCAAGATTCTCTCAATTCCTCCGCTGGAGGAAATTTCTTAAGCAAAACTGTCAAAGAAGCTTTAGCGATCATTGAAAACAAGTCTAAAGTCCGCACTGCACGAAGCAAGCCGGTTGTTTCCCAAGTCAGTGTTGGTCCTTCTTCTTCATCGCCTGTGAGTCAATCTAGCACCGATGCTAAGATTGACAAACTCACGGAAGCTATTCAAGCTTTGGTTCTCTCCAACCAAAAGAAAGTCTCTTTTCCACAAACTTCACCTCCTGCTGAAATTAAGAAAGTGGAAGTCTGTGTTACTTGTGGTGGCCCCCATGCCTACTACAATTGTATGGCCACCGATGGTAACCCTTTTGAAGCTAATGCTGTGGGCGGGATTTCTAATCCAGGAGGCAACCAATACCGTGCTCCTATAGACCCGAACCACCGTCCTAACCACTACCCTGGACCTCCCGGTTTCAATCAAAACCAAAACCGTAATCAAAATAGACCAAACCAAGGTTTTCAAAACCAAGGTAATTTTAGTCCAAACAACGGTTTTCAAAATCAAAATCAAAATTTCCAACACCAAGGAAATTTCAATAGAAACCCAGGTCAGGGAAATTTCAACCCAGGGTATTTTCATGGAAATAATCAAGGAAATTTTCAAAATCAAGGCCTTAATCCTAACAATAGAGGCCAGAATTTTCCTGTGCAAAATCAAGCCATTGTTCCAACTGGACCATCATCTGATGAGTTGTTGAAACAATTCATGAAATCCCAAGAGGAAATGAACAGGTTGTTGGTTAGCCAGATTTCTGACATTAAGAAGTCTTTAAATGATCGACCTTCGGGCTCAGGAAAACTTCCGAGCAACACGATCGCTAACCCGAGGGAAGATGCAAAAGCGATCACAACCAGAAGTGGTGCTTCTTATGATGGACCCGCTATTCCTACTACCTCTTATTCTTCTCTCCTGAAGGTAGTGGAAAGTGAACCTGAGGCGACAAAGGACAAGGAACTTCCTACTAATAACGGAAGTACCAACAATGTCCATCCTCAGGTTGTCCCGAAACTAAAGACCAAACCTAGAGTTGTTTTTGAACCTCCAGTTGACAACCCAAAATCCAAAACTTCTATTCCTTACCCCTCACGTTTAAATGAGCAAAAACTCCGCGAAAAAGCTAGTCATCAAATGGAAAAATTCTTTCAAATTTTCCAAGAACTTCATTTTGACATAAGCTTTGCGGATGCCATCATGTTGATGCCCAAGTTTGCATCTACTCTCAAACACATGTTGAGCAGCAAGGAAAAGCTGTTTGAAATGGCTAAGACTCCTTTGAACGAGAACTGCTCAGCAGTTCTGTTAAAGAAGCTTCCCGAGAAGCTAGGAGATCCTGAAAAATTTCTTCTCCCTTGTGTTTTTCCAGGAATGATTGAATGCTTTGCCCTTGCCGATCTTGGAGCAAGCATCAATCTGATGCCTTATTCAGTGTGGAAGAAGCTTTCTCTTCCAGAACTTGTTCCTACCTGCATGACTCTTGAGCTTGCAGATTGTTCTATATCGTGTCCTCTTGGCATCGCCGAGGATGTATTCGTGAAAGTAGGAAAGTTCCATTTTCCAGCTGACTTTGTGGTTGTTGATTTCGATGCCGATCCTAGGGTTCCCCTCATTGTTGGACGAGGATTCCTGGGGACGGGCCGTGCTCTTATTGATGTATTTGAGCAAGAAATCATGTTACGTGTGGGTAATGAAGCTGTTACCTTTAACCTTGATCAAACTTCGAGGTACTCCTCAAATTATGATACTGAATCAATTAATCGAGTCGATGTAATTGATATTGCTTTAGAGGAGTACTCTCAAGAGTTTCTTGGTTATCTTCATAATTCTATGAGTGGGGATTCCACCACATCTTCTCAACCAATCATTGCCGACTCTTCCCCCTCTCTCACTCCGTTTGAGGGAGGTGACTTCTTTCTTGAAGAGATCAATGAGTTTCTTGCTAGTGATGAATCAATTCCGCCTGGAATTGATGGTGTTTATGATTCGGAGGGGGATATTCTTTATCTTGAGCAATTGTTAAATGAAGATCCATTACCTTCACTCCCTCCGAAAGAGATCACAATTGAGGAAATCAAATCAGTACAAACATCTACTGAAGAATTTCCCGAGGTTGAACTTAAGGACCTACCTCCTCATCTCGAGTATGCATTCTTGGAGGGTGATGATAAATTACCCGTCATAATTGCTAAAGACTTAACTGAGGAGGAGAAAACTGCTCTCATAAAGGTCTTGAAGTCACACAAGCAAGCAATTGCTTGGAAACTCTCCGACATTAAGGGTATTGATCCGTGCAGAACCGTCAAGTTTTCTCACGCAAGCCGACCACTTGTGAATGGCCGACTGTAAGAAACTTAAAACAGCTTAAGCACGAATGCAATGAAGATCTGGGGAGTATAGTGTTTCCCCGGGTCGTTATGTCCCAGCGAGCTATGCAATGGATCACCTAACGTATAGTGATCGAGAGATTTGAACGGGAAAAGGGATTTGAATAAGATTATAACTAAGGAAAAGCCAACAAATTACAGAGGCTTAAATGCAAATTAAAGGAAATTAAAAAGATAAAAAATATTAAATAAACGCTATTCCTATTTGCAAAATGATGTTTTTGTTTTTATGTTTTTATAAAACTTAATTAAAAACTACGTAGCGTACAATAGAAAAATTGAAACTTTCACAATATTAACCCTAAAAATATGAAAATGATATTTTTACAAACCTAATGATAAAATAAAATTTATAGAAAAAGAAAATTATTTTTATAACTAATTATCTAATTATTATTAATTAAAAACTAATTTTAACTATTTAATAATAGCCTAAAATACAAGAAATTAGGAAATAAAGCTAGAAAAATAAAATTTTGACTTAGAAAAATCTAAAATAACAAAATAGAATTTTCAAAACTATTTTTGTATTTTTCTGATTATTTTTCTGTTTTCTAGGAATTAAAAACTATTTAAAACTAATTAAATTACTTAAAAATACAAATTTAACTAAGAAAAATCTAGAAAAATATTTTTTTGTCTTTTTATATTTATATTAACTTAAGAAAAATGAAAAATTATTTTTTTTGAAACTTTTCTTAATTATTTGTATTAAATGCTATTTAAAAATGCTTAAAAACTAATTTAAATTAAGAAAAATAGAAAACAAGCTTGGAAAAATCTGAAAATTTCAGGAAAACTCTAAAATTATATTTGGAATCTAGGAAAAATGGAAAAACAGGAGGTTATGTGGGGGATTATGAAACTGATGAGCAAAGTGCTTATGAAATAAGCACTTGGATAAGCTAAAGGGACAAAACAAGCACCAAACTGATACACAAGCTAAAATAAGCTAAAAGTGACCAAATGCAACTAGAATCAACAAGCCATATCCTCTGGATTACAAGTTGCTAAGATTTGACTATATGAGCTATTTGCTAAAAACAGAATTTAGGGTACCAAGTTTGAGCTTATGCACAAGCTTCAAAATAAGCTGAATATGAAAACCAGCAATTGGACTTTGGAGAAGACCTGGCCAAGAACCTTAAAACTAAAAACTAGACCTAGAGGTGCTCAGATGAGCTTGATGCAAGGTCTGCAATACCCCTGTGCAGACTCAGTTAATACTGAGTCAGTTGCACAGGGGATTTAATCCCATGTTGACAAGCTCAAATGAAGCTTAAGAAAAATTCACAAAATTATACAAAAATGAGGATAAGAAAATAGACCAGTAGGACTTTTTAAAACTACAATTTTCATTGAGATTGACTCAGAAATGAGCCCAAGAAAAATCACCCTATTTTGGCCAAAACTGAGTTTTCAAGCTTTTTGACTTTTGATAAAGAAATGGAAAGTTGACTTTTTCCAACTTTGAGCTGATTTTGTGGATTGATTATGATCTATATTGATGAAATAAGACTACTACAATCTATGTTTATGTATTTCAAACACAAAATAAGCTTTTGAATTGTTGAAAATCCAACAGTTAAACTAGATAGGACATTTAAATGGTGAGATTGACTTTGGAGAGTTGCAGGCACAATAAGATGACTGAATTGAGCTCAAATGAGCTAAACAAACTTAAACTAACAAAACTTAAGCACATAACTAACCTCTAAAACAGTTTTGCTGTCAAATCCAAACACCATTCTAAAACTGATATGCAAACTTAAATTGAGACAAACACTGAACCAGATAGTACCATAGATCAAACTGAGTTTACATGACCATAATACAACTATATAAACACATTTAAACTATTGGTGACCACAGATAAACATTCAAGCATAAAATGCAATATTGAAAAAAAATTGAAAATGAGAATAGAACTCACAACTGTCCAGCTGGTATGCAGACTAAAACCAGAACCCAAACCTAACCTAATCTAGTCTATTTCAACCCAATATCACCACTGGATCAACCCATATCATCACCAAATTGCTTGAACCAAAATTTCACTAAATAGTTGACTTTTGTTGACCATCCATGGGAATTACTTGAAACTGAATTGTGAGTTTACCAAGAGCTTTAATAAGCTTAAGTGAGCTTATTTGAGATGAAATTGAACTTTTTTTTAAAGCTTGCAAATAAGAATTTGAAACTGACTTATACCACAGTAGACATTAAACTTGGAATTTAAATAAAAACTTGAATTGGAAATCAAAAGCACCTTACAATGAAGCTTTAACTTAAGTGAGATACAAGCAAACTGAAATTACAACATTTTAATTAAACTAAGACATTGATTAAAAAAAACGACATAAGGAAAATTTTATAAAAACTAACTACTCCTCCTTTCTTCTTTCTTCCTTCCTTTTATAGTTCCAAATGCTTCTCTCTCTTGGTCTGAGCTAATCCCACTTGGTTCCAGGGCCATTGGATGACTTTAGGATCATCTTGGCCATTGAGCAATTTTGGCGGGAAATGGATATTTGGCAGTTAGGGAGATTGAGTGTTAGGGGAGGGTGTAATTATTGTTATTTGGATTGTTAGGAGATGGAGTGATAAGGTGGGAAAGGTGAGGAGGGGGGATGGGTTTGTCTGGGTTTTGCAGGGCTAGTGGGTGAAGAAGACAGGCATTTGGCGCCAAGGTGTTTGTTTGACCAAAGGGATTGACCGGCTATTAATAATAAAGGGGGTCAAAACAAGGGGGTCCAAAAGTTGGCAGGGGGTCACAATGTTTTGACAAGGGACCAAAGGTGCTAAAGGTTTAATAAATCACAAGGACTTATGATGTAAATTCTAAAACACAAGGACCTAAGCTGCCATTTAAGCAAAGAGGTTTCAAGGGACCAAAAGTGACAATCTCACAAAGTATAAGGACCAAACTTGCCATTCTCTAATTTCCAAGGGCCATTTTTTGCCAATTTTGAAACTTGGAGGACCAAACTTGTAATTTTCTCAAACTTTTTATATTTTTCACCAAAGGACTAATTTTGACAAGTTATGATTTAAAAAGGACCTTTGGTGATTTTTCTTTTGAAATTAGGACTCAGGGACTATTTCTGACAATTTTAGAAACTTGGGGGACTGAAACTGCCAATTATGCAAACTTTGCTCATTTTTCATCTGATTTTAAACATTTTGCATTTGAAACATATAAAATGCAATTTTGGAATATTTTCAGTATTTTGATGCATTTCTGAGCATTTTTAAACGTTTTGCAGTTCAGATTGACCCAAAAATAATGAGTATTTACACACTCATCAGGTATCAACCCTGAGTTTTGTACTCACAAAATCTTAATGGAGGATGACTTCAAACCAGCAGTCCAACATCAGAGAAGGGTGAATCCTAAGATTCATGAGGTTATCAAACAAGAGGTTCTCAAACTTCTTGATGCCGGTTTAATTTACCCGATCTCTGATAGTCCTTGGGTCAGTCCCATTCACTGTGTTCCTAAAAAGGGTGGCATTACTGTTGTCACAAATGAAGAAAACGAGTTAATTCCAACTCGATTGGTTACGGGATGGCGTGTGTGTATTGACTATCGCAAGTTAAACGAAGCCACCCGTAAAGACCATTTTCCTCTACCCTTCATGGATCAGATGCTTGAGAGATTAGCAGGGAACGAGTACTATTGTTTCCTTGATGGTTTCTCGGGTTACTTTCAGATCCCCATCGATCCGCTGGATCAAGTAAAAACCACATTCACCTGCCCATACGGAACATTTGCCTACAGACGTATGCCTTTTGGCCTATGTAACGCTCCTGGCACGTTCCAATGATGTATGATGGCCATTTTTCACGACATGATCGGGGAAACAATGGAGGTGTTTATGGATGACTTCTCGGTCATTGGGGACTCATTTCAGACATGTCTCTCCCATTTAGATAAAATGCTGAAACGGTGTGAAGACACCAATCTTTGTCTAAATTGGGAGAAGAGCCACTTTATGGTCAAAGAAGGCATAGTCCTTGGCCATAAGATTTCCAAAAACGGGATTGAGGTAGATAGAGCAAAAGTTGATGTATTCGCCAAATTACCTCATCCTACTACCGTCAAAGGTATTAGGAGTTTTCTAGGTCATGCCGGGTTTTATCGTAGATTCATACAAGATTTCTCTAAAATCGCTCGGCCGATGACCCATCTTCTTGAAAAAGATGCTCCTTTTATCTTCTCTCCTGAGTGCATCGAAGCTTTTGAAACATTAAAGAAAAAGCTTACGGAAGCACCCATTCTAGTTGCCCCCGACTGGGATTTACCCTTTGAACTCATGTGCGATGCAAGTGATTTTGCTATCGGTGCAGTCTTGGGGCAACGAAAAACCAAGCATTTTCAGCCTATCCACTATGCAAGTAAAACTATGACTGAAGCTCAAACCCATTACACCACTACAGAAAAAGAATTATTAGCTGTGGTGTATGCGTTTGAAAAGTTTCGGCCATACCTTATCTTGACCAAATGCGTGGTGTATACGGATCACTCGGCTCTCAAATATCTCTTTGCAAGACAAGATGCAAAGCCGAGATTGCTCCGTTGGGTTCTCCTCCTACAAGAATTTGATATCATTATACGTGATAAAAAAGGAGCTGAGAACCTGGCTGCTGATCATCTATCCCGTCTAGAAAACCCTCACCAAGATGTGTTCGAGAAAAAGGAAATAAATGAAACATTTCCTCTCGAAACAATCAATGTGGTTTCTTTTCGTGGAGACTCTTCTACCCCATGGTTTGCTGACTTTGCAAATTACCATGCGGGTAACTTTGTGGTGAAAGGGATGTCGTCCCAACAGAAAAACAAATTCTTTAAAGATGTGAAACATTACTTCTGGGACGACCCCTACTTGTTCAAAATTTGCACGGATCAAGTCATCAGGCGATGTGTGTATGGTCAGGAAGCCAATGACATTCTCAAGGCTTGCCATTATGGACCTACTGGGGGACATCATAGCCCCAACTACACTGCCAAGAAGGTGTTTGATTCCGGATTCTATTGGCCCACGATTTACAAGGATGCCCATGAATTTGTCGAAACCTGTGACGCTTGTCAACGTCACGGGAATATCTCACAAAGAAATGAAATGCCGCAAAACGCCATTCAAGTGTGTGAGATTTTTGACATCTGGGGCATTGACTTTATGGGGCCATTTCCTTCTTCTCGCGGTAACAAATACATACTCGTGGCCGTTGACTATTTGTCAAAATGGGTTGAAGCTAAGGCTTTGCCTACCAACGATGCCCGAGTTGTTGTGAAATTCTTAAAATCTCTTTTTGCTAGGTTTGGAACTCCACGAGCTATAATCAGTGATCGTGGTACGCATTTTTGCAATGACCAGTTTGATAGAGTCATGCAAAAGTATGGTGTAACTCACCGTCTCTCTACTGCGTACCACCCCCAAACAAGTGGGCAAGTGGAAGTTTCCAACCGAGGGATTAAAAGAATTCTGGAGAGGACGGTAGGCGAAAACCGTGCCTCTTGGTCGGATAAGCTAGATGACGCACTCTGGGCCTTCCGTACAGCTTATAAAACACCCATCGGGTGCACTCCATACAAGCTTGTGTACGGGAAGGCATGTCATCTTCCAGTTGAGCTTGAGCACAAGGCATACTGGGCCTTGAAGCATGCCAACTTTGATATTCAGACAGCTGGTGATCACCGGAAAGTTCAAATGAATGAATTAAATGAACTCCGTGATCAAGCATACTAGAACTCTTTGATCTATAAAGAAAAGATAAAGAAGATTCATGACTCCAAAATCAAGAACCGCGTTTAAAACGTCGGTGATCGAGTCCTTCTTTTCAATTCAAGATTGAAGATTTTCTCGGGAAAACTAAAATCCCGCTGGTCTGGACCATTCACCATCACTAAAGTATTTCCATATGGAACCATTGAGTTATCTCAACCCGATGGTCCAAACTTTAAAGTGAATGGTCATCGATTGAAGCATTATTTTGGAGAGGACATTCCTCCTGTGGTTGTCCCGGATTTACAAACTTTCCCCATGAACCAATGAATGCGGGGATCGAGTCAAGCTAGCGACTTGGGAATAAAAAACAGTAGCATGCCATATGGGTTTTCACCCATATTTCTGACTTCTTTCTATCTTTCTACCACCCTAGTGTGGGGGGGGGGGGGTTTCCCCACATGTTGTGTATATAAAAGTTTTATCTAAAAAAAAATAAAAAAATCTTTCAAAATAATGGCCGTAGTATTTCCCTTTTACGTTCTTTGTTTCGGCAAACCCGCCGGTACTTTGAATATTGAGGGAAATATTCATTTCTAGTGTGTGGGGGGGGGGGGGGAATTCTCACGAATTTTATCATGTAATTATACCACCCAATTCCCCCGTTTTTGGCCAAAATTTTTTTTTGGAGTAAGTGTTTTGCACTTACTCAGCTTACGGTTATCAGTCCGCCATGTCTAATAAACAAAAGGATTGGCTAATCCAGGAGCAAACGGCTCTTGGTAAAGATATCTCAAATCCGTTGACGGCTTGCAATTTGCCCAAAATTGTATGGCATTCAGCTCACCATATCCTTAAAAGTGAAGAGTTGGCTAGCCCGCAAGTTTATGGCTTGTGGTAAAGGCAGTGGAAAAACCATAATTGGTAATCAGCTCACCAAAGATAATATTGATAATTTATCTAACAGTTGGCTAGTCCAGAAGCAAACGGCTTCTGGTAAAGACAAATCAAATCCGTTGGAAGCTGGTGGTTTGCTCAAAATCACATGGTTATCGGTGTACCATGGTTCTTACTTGAACTAAAACATTTGGCTACTCCAGAAGTAATGGCTTTTGGTAAAGAGATTCAAATCCATTAAGTTTTTCTCAAAAGATTGCTAGGGACTAGCAATAGTTTAGTGTGGGGGATTGATGAGTGTGTAAATACTCATCATTTTTGGTTAAATCTGAACTGCAAAACGTTTAAAAATGCTTAGTAATGCATCAAAATACTGAAAATATCTCAAAATTGCATTTTATATGTTTCAGATGCAAAATGTTTAAAATCAGATGAAAAATGAGCTAAGTTTGCATAATTGGCAGTTTCAGTCCCCCAAGTTTCAAAAGTTGTCAGAAATAGTCCCTGAGCACTTAATTTCAAAAGAAAAATCACCAAAGGTCCTTTTAAAATCATAAGTTGTCAAAATTAGTCCTTTGGTGAAAATATCAAAAGTTTTGAGAAATTACAAATTTGGTCCTTCAAGTTTAAAAATTGGAAAAAATGGTCCTTGGAAATTGGAAAATGTCAAGTTTGGTCCTTGTATTATGGAAACTTGTCAATTGTGGTCCCTTGGAACAACTTTGCATAAATGGCAGAATTGGTCCTCCATTTTTCAGAAATTACACAAAAGGTCCTTGTTATTAATACCCTTTATATCATTTTGGACCCTATCATAATCCCTTGGACCCTGCCAAACCATTTGGACCCTGCCATTTTGACCCCTTCCCTTTATAATATTAAACCACGGTCAAATGAAGTCAAACCCCGCCCATTTAAAATATAAAAAACACTCACGGGTTTCCCTTCCCCCCTCCATCATCACACCTTGCCTGCAACTCCTGCCCCCTCCATCATCATCAATCCTACCCTCCAAACACCCCAAGCCAAGATGCATCTAATACCTCTTCAACCTAACACTCAAACTCCAACTGGCAAATAAGCATTTTGGTGCCAAAATCCAATCAAACAGCCAAGATCATTTTAACTAATCCAATGGCCAAGAAAACTGCTGGGATGTGCTTAGAGGAGTGAGAGAAGAAGTTTGGCATATAAAAAGGAAGCAAGAGAAGCTTGAAGAGGAGTCTTTAGTTTTTAAAATCTCATCAATGTCGTTTTTAACATTAAAGTTTTAGTTAAGTGTAAAAGATGTAATATTTTGTTTTCTTGTATAAAACTCAAGTATTATCATCAGTGTAATCTATTTTTAAGCATCAATTTCAAAGTTTACTTAAGTTTCATATTTTTGTATCACTGTTGCAATTTTTAGTTTCCAACTCTTATGTATAAGCTCTTAGTAGCTTATTTTTAAGCTCAAACAAGCTTATATAAGCTTCTTATAGCTTTTTGTAAGCTCACATTTAAGTTTCAAGCAAATTTGGTTATTGGTCAACGAAAGTCAAACTGGGCCAAAATTGAAATGGAAATGGATATGGGTGTTGCAGAGCATGGATTTGGGTTGATAATGAGCTAGGTTATGGTTTAGATTAGGCTAGTGGTTCCTGTGTTCAGTGGCAAGCCATTGTGGCTAGGACCAATTGTAAGTTATTTTCAAGTTTCATTGCATAATCTGTCTTTGTAGTTATAAATAGTTCAAACCTGTTTAATTAGTTGTATTTAGGTCAATTAAACTCAGTTTGATCCATAGCATTAGCTAGTTAAGTGGTTGGTTTCATTTAAAGTTCAAATCAGTGTTTTTAAGTGGTGTTTGGATTATGCAGTTAACCTGTGTTTGAGGCTTGTTCAGTGGGTAAGATTTGTTATTCTAGGCTTGTTTAGCTCATTTGAACTCATTGCAGTCATTATAGTGCACCTTATAACATCAAAAGGCAAAATTACCTTTCAACTGTCTTAATAACTTAACTGTTGTGATTTTGGAAATTCAAACACTTGTTTTGTGTTTAGAATTCATAGGCATAGCTTGTATTAGCTTCATTTCATCATTTAACATCAACATCAGTCCTCAAAGTGGATTCAAAGTTCAAATAAGTTACTTTCAAAACTGCTCAAAAGTCAAAACATGAAAAAGTCAGTTTGAGCCCAAATGGAGTGATTTTTCATTGATTCATTCTTGGGTCAAACTAAGTGAAACTTGGGGTTTAAAAAGTTCAACTGGTCTAATTTCTTATTATCATTTTTGAAGATTTTTTTGAATTTCTTATAAGCTTCAAAAATGCTTGTCAAAATTGGCTTAAGTGCCCTGTACACACTCAGTATTAACTGAGTGTGCACAGGTTTTGTGCTAGGCTTGTACCAAGCTCATCAGAGCTCATCCAGGGCTCATCTTTGGTTTAGACATAGCTAGCCAGGTCCTTTTGAGGTTCCCACTTCTGTTTTTCATTTTTAGCTAGTTGGGTAGCTTGTGCTTAAGCTCAAAGTAGTGGCCTCAAACTATTTTTAGCTCATAAACTCAAAACATCAAATCTGTGCATTTTGAATTTCAGTGGTCTAGGATAGTTGCAAATTGTTGCATTTGGGTACTTTTAGCATATTTTAGCTTCTGTGTTGGATTGGTGCTCATTTGGTCCTTTTAGCTTATTCTAAGTGCTTATTCATAAGCACTTGTAACTGCAGCCTCATATTCCTTCACACAAGCCCCTGTTTTTATATTTTTCTCAGATTCATACTATTATTTTAGACTTTTCTTGAATTTTTCAGATTTTTCTAAGTCAGTTTGCTATTTTTCTTTATTTAATACATTTTTAGCACTTTTTAATTAGCATTTAATACAATTAAATCAGAAAAGTTTCAAAAAAATAATTTTTTCATTTTTCCTAGGTTAAGATAAATATAAAAAGTCAAAAAAATATTTTTCCAGATTTTTCTTAGTTAAATTTGTATTTTTAAGCAATTTAAGTAGTTTTAAATAGTTTTTAATTCATAGAAAATACAAAAATAATCAGAAAAATACCAAAATAGTTTTGAAAATTCTCTTTTGTTATTTTAGATTTTTCCTAGTCATAATTTCATTTTTCTAGCTTTATTTCATATTTTCTTGTATTTTAGGCTATTATTAAATAGTTAAAACTAGTTTTTAATTAATAATAATTAATTAAATAGTTATAAAAATAATTTTCTTTTTCTATAAATTTTATTTTATCATTAGGTTTGTAAAAATATCATTTTCATATTTTTAGGATTAATACTGCTTCAGTTTCACATTTTCTTTTGTACGTCACGTAGTTTTTAATATAAGTTTTATAAAAGAAAAATCAAAAACATCATTTTAAAAATAGTGATAGCATTTATTTAATATAGTTTATCTTTTTAATTTTCTTTAATTTGCATTTAAGCCCCTGTAATTTATATACTTTTTCTGTAGTTATAATAAATCAAAATCCTTTTCAGTTCAAATCCTCTCGATCACTACACGTTTGATTATTCTCGCACAGCTCGTTGAGACTTAACGACCTGGGGAAACACTATACTCTCCTGATCTTCATTGCATTTGTTTCTAGACTGTTTTAAGTTTGTTACGGTTGGCCATTCACAAGTGGCTAGCTTGTGTGACAAAACTTGACCGTCTGGGAACGAATCAGCAATACTTTCTCATTCAGGACTATGCTCTATGGGAGATATTCAAACTGGTGATTCTTTCAGGCCTGTGACTAGTACTCAGAAGGTTGGTGACACAGATGTTGTGAAAGTTTCTGTGCCTGAATCTAGTATTGAAAAAGCACTAAGGAAGAATGATCTTAAGGCTAGAAGTTTGTTGCTGATGACTCTTCCTAGAGACAAGATCATTGCATTTAGCAAGTTCACGACTGCTAAAGAACTGTTTGAAGAGATGTTAGGATTTAGTAAATCCAGAATATAAAGAGTCGGTCACCTCAAGTAAATGTAATCGTTAGAAAGCTCGTAGTCGTAGATTATTATAAGTTAAGTAGTATTTAGTTTAAGTAACACCGTGGAGGACGGACGGGTCTTTACCCACTGTATGCCTGATCCACAGCCCGTTAGGTGGCGATTTATGTAATGACTATAAATACTCTCTACCTCCCAAGGTAGAGAGTTGGAGCTCATAATAAGACTTTTCTTTCTCTCACTAAAGTTCCCAACCTCTAACTTTCTCTCTCTAAAACATCATTTGTACGCCAACTTGTGATTATGGTTTAGTGTGTTTGTGAAATACAATATGTTACAAATGGTATCAAGAGCCATGGTTTGATCATCTCTTACATATCTTTTGATTTCTAGTGACTTTTAGGTGGTTTTAGAGTTTGAAAAAGTTTAGTGGTTTTTTGCATCATTTGGATCATTTCTAGTGTTAAAGTTTGAATCTTGGGTGTAGTTTTGTGTTTAGAATCATTGTATGTGCTTGGGTTTTGATTTGTTAAGCTTGAATCATCGTGGTTGGGTTGTTTTTGGATTGAAAAGTGGTGTTTATGTGTTTTTCTTGCTAGTGACTTAAGCCACGGATAAGTATTCTTGGTAGCTACTTGCTTTGTAATTTGGTAGCGAGTTGTAGTTGAAGGTCTTAGCGAGTTGAGCTAGCGACTTGTCTATTGAGACAAGCTGACAAACAGTACACTTAGTGGAATCTCCACTACGGGTAGCGACTTGGTGAAAGTTAGCGACTTGTACTTAAGTTTGTTAGCGACTTGGTGTTAGCGATTTAGTGCTTAGCGAGTTGTTCTTTAGCGACTTAACAACTTAGCGACTTGGTGCTTAGCGACTTGCTGTTAAAATTTTGCTAGCGATTTGGTGCTTAGCGAGTTGCTCTTTAGCGACTTGACAACATAGCGACTTGGTGCTTAGCGACTTGGCTCAGATTTTCTTAGCGACTTGGTTGACTCTGTCTGTAATACGGTTTTCTCTTGATTTAGTAAAATCCTTTGAAAGAATCTATTTTCTGGTTTAATCATAGAGTTATAAAATCCCGTTTAACCTGTCAACATGTCTACCAACGTTCCTACAATCATCTCCACTGTTGCCGAGGATGTTCAAGTAGCTGGTTCAGATACTCGTCCACCCATGCTTGACAGAACTGACTACGACTCTTGGGCTCAACGAATCAGATTGTACTGTCTTGGAAAGGAAAATGGAGTCAACATTCTAAAATCCATTGATGAAGGACCGTATCGGGTTGAGACTACTAGAGACTTAATTGATACAGCTGAAGATGGAACAATGATCTATGGAATTGACAGACCAAAGACATATGATGAGCTCGATGATAAGGAGAAAAAGAGATTCGATGCTGATATCAGGGCTTCTAACATCGTACTTCAAGGTCTTCCAAAAGATATCTACAAGCTGATCAATCACAACACCGAAGCCAAGGCAGTGTGGGATAATGTCAAGATGCTTCTCTCAGGTTCTGAATTAACTATGGAAGACAGAGAATCACAACTCTATGATGAATTTGAACACTTCAAGATAAAACCAGATGAGAGTGTCTATGAGTATTACGTGAGATTCCACAAGCTTGTTAATGATATGAGGAACATCAGAATGACTATGCCAAACATTCAGCTGAACTCAAAGTTTGTAAACAACATGAATCCAGAATGGCACAAGTTTGTCACTTCTGTGAAGCTCACTAAAGGATTGAAGAATACAAACTATGAGCAACTGTATGCCTTCCTTCTCCAGAATGAGAGACATGCTATGTTTGAAAAAAGGATTCTTAATCAGTTCAAAACCAACCAGGGAGAGACAAGCTCATCGAATGATTCA
Organism: Chrysanthemum seticuspe; assembly: GCA_019973895.1. Taxonomy (NCBI): domain Eukaryota; kingdom Viridiplantae; phylum Streptophyta; class Magnoliopsida; order Asterales; family Asteraceae; genus Chrysanthemum; species Chrysanthemum seticuspe. Next base: position 88,109,079 of record BPTQ01000001.1, on the reverse strand, counting down.
ACTGCCTTCTACTCAAACATTGGAATCACAACCAAAGCCTCACAAGTCATACCCATGGGCAATGGTAATCGCAAACTCATTCCCGATCCAATGTTCAAACAAGCTGATGCTGATGCACACGTGGGAAAATTCATTAATCAACTGGCTCTCATGATCAGTCAAAACATGAACTCTCTCCCACACACCAACAACAACCTCAGAACAGCATCTAATCCACACAATCAGGCAACTGTCAGAGATGGAAAGGTTATGGTGCAGCCAGTTCATGAAAGGTAGTACGAACAAGGAAGAGGTGAAGCTGGTAGAGGTTATGCTGCAAATCAGAATAGGGGAAGGAATGGAAACCAGGGTCAAGCTAAGCCAATCAAATGTTACAACTGTGGAGGTGAGGGACACATTGCAAGGAACTGCACATCGCCAAAACGCCCTCAGAATGCCGAGTACTTCAGGGATAAGATGTTGCTTGTGCAAGCTCAGGATAATGGTGCAGCTTTGGATGAAGAGGAGTTGTTGTTCTAGGCTGAGGGAAATGCTAAGACATATGATGCAGATGTGGATGAGCAACCAATTCAGGAGATAGGCCATAATCATCAGAATGCCTTTCAAGTAGCTGATTGTGATGCATACGACTCGGATGTTGATGAAGAACCCACTGCACAAACCATCTTCATGGCTAGCATTTCTCCAATGGTCTCTCCTAAAGTCTCTTCATCACCACAAGCTGGTCCATCCAAAGACAATATCATTTCTGAGGTATTAAAATTATACGATGAAGCTGATGAGCAAAAGATACATAACGAAGTACAATCAACTGTAATTATTGAGTCAGATATTGAAAATATGGGTAATAACAATGTTGTCCCATATGATCAATATGTGAAACAAAGTGAAAGTAAGATTGTACCAAGTGATGTATCTTATGCAGTCAATGATGACTATGCTTTTGACGAATACACTGCACGTGCCCCTGATGATTCTGTCATTTCTGAACTTAATGCTTATAAAGAACGTGTTGCTATTTATGAACAACGTGCTAAGTTTGAATTAACCTCCCGTGAGCAGGAAATGGATGACCAAATGCGTACAACTATTAGAAAAAGTAGGTTTAGAGAAGAAGTATTGAAACAAGATTTAAACTCCTTACAAGATAAGCTTTCTAAAACTGCTAAGCAAAAACAAGAACTTCAAGAAAATGTTAAAATTCTTAAGCAAGAATTCAGTGTTAAGGAATCAAAACTTTTGAATGATTTTTCTAATCTAAAAACCTTGAAGAACAAGCATGAAAATAAGTTGTACGTACAAGGAAATACCATTCAGACTGCTCACTTAATCACTAAGCATAGAATCTTAAGCGATAAGCATAGCATTCCCCTTGTTGAGGAACCAAATCCAGAGGTCATTAAGAAGGCTAGAAATGCTCATAAGGTTCTTTATGATGGCAATGAAATCCTTAAGCCTAGACAGAAACCTAGTTGCGTTGAGTGCACTGAGGCAGATAAGAAATCAGATGAAGTCACTAGGGAAAAGATGAACAAGAAACTAGATGATCCTAAATGTAAAGAGAAGAAAATAAATATCACACCCCATGATTACAAGAAGGAGAATTGGATTTCCTTGAACATGTTTAAGCCTCAGACGTTGTTAACACCCGAACAAGTGTTCTGGAAAAAGGATTTAGATAAGCAAAAAACAGAGAATCTTGTTGTAACTAACCCCCCCTTTAGGAAAATGCCTTCAGCAACTGTGTATCCTCCCAATACACCAATGCATTTAGTTCTTAGGACTATTGCCACTAAAAGCAAGACCTTAATCAGTCAATATGTTATTTTTCAACTATTTGTTGATTTTGAGAAAACTTGTAAGAAAAGGATCACACCCACTGGTATAACTGAAGGGGAAAGGGGTTTTGAGCAAACGAAAGAATGTTATTTAACTGAAGTCATGCCTTTCTTTAAACAACTAAAAGATCATTTTGAAAGTCTAAAAAAGGGAATGAACTTAGACATTAAAGAAATGGAAAAGGAGTTTGATGCAATGATAGTTGAGGTTAATAACTATGAGCGTGCACTAAAATATATTGAGATTGAGAGGAAGAACTTGCATACATTGAATGAGACTCTTATTTCTAAATGTATTACTCAAGATGTGTTTTTCATTGCTACAAACTGTTCCATTAATGCTTCTCAATTTCATGAATTATCTGTTGCCCTAAAAGTCTCCCATTATCGTGTCATTGAGCTTGAAACAACAAATTCAAAATTGCATGAGAAAATAGAACAGGATGATCATGATAACTTGGTCAAACATTATTCTAAATTAGAAGTTGAACATCTTGCTTTGCAATTAAAACATCAACATCTCAAAGAAAATGTTAAAACCTCAAATATCAAGACATCCTCTGATGTTCCTGAGTTTGATGCAGTTTTTGAAATAAGCAAACGTGATGAACAAATTCGAGCTCATTGCAACACGATCAAAAGAGTGAGGACCCAAATCTCACAACTACAGGGAGAAAAGCATGATTGTACTAGTTCCCGAATGCCTCCACCTTTAGATTCTCAAAATTTCCAACTTCAAAACATTATTAATAACTTACAAAAGGAAAATGATTGTTTTAAAGCTGAAATTTCAAAAGTTAATGATCAACACAAAGAGTTATGTGATTCATTTAAAGTTAATCATGATAAACAAATTGAAAAGATAACTTCTTTACTTAACGAGATTGAGAATCTGAAGCGTGAGGTGAAAGGAAAATTAACAATCCCCAATTGCAAATATTCTATTCCTAAGGTTTCTGCTTGTGATAAGTATGCTATCGATATGTTATATATTCCCCCGCCCATTAGGAATAATGAACTTGCACATAAAGCATATCTCTCATACCTTAAGGAAAGTTTGAAGGGTCTCCGTGAGATTGTTGAAGATGAAAGATTAGAAAAACCTTTTGATAGTACTATAGCCTATGCCTGCATGGATGCCAAACGATCTCAGGAACTCTTAGAGTATGTAATTGTCACAAGTCCGAAATCTAGCAATAGGCGAGATAGAATAGTTGTGCCTTGTTCTATGCCTAAAGCCAAGCATGTGACCCTTGATATGCCTTGTTCCATGTCGAAATTCAAGCAAGCAATCTTTGATGTGCCTCCTAGAATTTCAGATCCCAGCATTTCTAGACCAGGAATGCAGAAAGTAGTGAAGCCATGTAATGTTCCCATCGTTACTTCTACAGATGTTAAGATTGACACTAAAGTTAACGGGTCAAAACCTAGAAGCAATGCAAAGAAGGATAGGATTACGCAAACTAAAAGTGTTCATGATAAGGAAGTGAAAGAACACCATAGGGACAAGAAGTTTGATTTGAACAAAAAGAATCGTGTTAGTTCTAGTATTAGCTCTAAGCTTACTGAAATTAATTCGAGGCCTCATGCTGTCTGCAAAACATGTAAAAATGTTTATTTTCTGGTAATCATGATAAATGTGATGTGTTATTTCTGAGGTCTAAGATTCATAACCCAGTTAAGAAAATTTGGAGAGCAAAATAGATTAAGCAATTCTGGAAACCTACAGGGAATGTGTTTACAAATGTAGGATTTCAGTGGAAGCCCACAGGTCGAATATTAACAAATGGCAAACCTTACCCCTTAGCTAGATCCACTATGCCTAGAATAGTGCCTGTTAAGGTTTGGAAGCCAACTGGTAGAATAATCCCATTTAGCACAAAATGTCATTTGACTAAGTCTGATGCTTCTACTAGTTCAGCTCCTAGGGATAATGCCATTGCATCTAGGGTTTCTGCTGATTCAAAGATTGTTTGTGCTAACCAAAAGGAACCCATCAGCATGTGGGGATCCAATGTTTCCAATTCTCTGTCTTCGTCTGTTGTCCAAAGCAGGTCGTACAAATCGTCCCTTGGTATTTGGATTCGGGCGGCTCTAAACATATGACTGGGCTCTTAACAATGACGTCTGTTCACATCAGTTCAGGCCTCATACTTCATCATAATGGCGTCTGCAGATAACTCTTCAGGCCCCGTTCCTCAATGAAAAGAAAGGTGTACCCTTCAGTGCGCTTTATCTTCAAAAGAAGAGAAATCTTCATGTTTATGACCATTATCATCGACATTCTTCATCAACAACCTTCATGTTTTTCCATGCTCATTCAATCCTCAAGTAGGATCTCCGTTCATTGGTATACATTCTTATTCACTTGATTAATCAAAAATGGCAAACTTCATTTGCAATTTTTGAGGGGGAGAAGAGGGAATATACTACATATTGATGGATATTTGAATAATGGTCATACGACTTAATGTTTGATGACTCTCCTCCAACGCCTAATGTTTCACTCACTAAGGATAAATGGGATTTATTGTTTGGGATTCACTGTTTCAAGATATGTTTGATGAGTATTTCCAACCGCTAGCGAATGTTGATCATCCAAGAAGTACATCTCAGACTACTCAAGAAGCCCAATCTCCAGTTATTCCTTAAGGCGTTGATAATGACTATCAGAATATTGCAGTTGCACTCATGAATAATGATCCGCTCTTTGGTATTACTTTGCCAAATCTTCACGGATTATTGTTCATGAATAATGATCCGCTCTTTGGTATTCCTTTGCCAAATCTTCATGGATTATTGGTCCTCACAATGTGCATGCTATAAATCAACCACATGAACATTAAAGAAAATGACTACCTCATCCGCTCGAAGACATTATTGGTGAATCTTCCAGATCAGTTTCTACATGTATACCTTAAGGAAGAATGCATTAATGTTGAGGAATCATTTGTTCTGATTCATTCAGTGGGTCAATGTACATCCGATTGTATGTTTATTCACGTGTTTGACATTTGACACAAGTTAATTACTTCGAAGTTACTCATTTATCAGTTATTTGAGGTTGAAGTTGACGTTCACAAAGGCGTGTTCTTATTTGATAACTTGCTTGGGCTTAAGAATTTGAGTTGAAGACTTGGGTTATCTAGTTACCAGCAGTCGAGGTGGATGGTTGAAGACCTGGTTAACTATCACTTTTAGGAGTTACTTTGTTTTACTCAGTGTCACACGCTATGACGGTGTGGATAATCGCAAGAGGTGTTAATGTCTCATACTTTGATTGAGTAGTGAGTACTTAGAGATTTGCTTCAAGCATAGATTCTCGACACCGTTCTTCCATCATTAAGTGCAAGCTTAAGATACAAATGTGGGGAATTCGACTTCAGTTTCAAGTTTGGTATATCGGGTTTTCTTCTTCAGTGGTCACTTCATATTGTCTTCATATGGGTTGATAAGGATAGTCAAAGAGAGTTTCTGTAGTAGTTGATTCTCACAAGATTTATTTGAGCTAATTATGTTCTTCTCTATTTCAAGTATACGAGTGTATTATTTTTTGCTGATTCTGAGGTATCAAAACCAGCAAGGGGGAAGGAGACATACATCTAAAAGCACAACGAGTACACATGATGAACTTAACACTTCTACCTGATTGAAGTTATCCCGGGAAGACAAAGGTCATAACCGTAGAGAAACTCAGTGTTTAACTCGTGGCTTCTGGTGTATTATTCCAACTATTTGGGGGGAGGATATATTATTCTAACTATTTGGGGGAAGGATGTATTATTCCAACTATTTGGGGGAAGTGGTCTCAGGAGACTTTTGGTATGTGTTACTTCAGTGTTCAGTTGGAAGAAATATGAGAAGAATATTTGGAGCGTGAGATGATATTGCTTATCGACATCTTCGATATGGTTATGATAAAGTGCTTCTGGTTATTGGTTCATGTACACTATGTAATGATGATTTCGATGAGATCGCAACCATCAAGGGAGAGATTTGTGTACATCAGGGACTCACAACATGATCACTTGATCGAGCTTATTCAGTTATCCCGGAGTTGATATTCGTAGAGATAATCAGTGATTCAACATGTTACTTGGATGTCATAGTCTCCACTCTGGTTGAGTACATATGTACATTATGGGCTGATTGGTTATATGTAAGATAACTAGAATGCATTTGGTGAATTGAAGATGTTGATATATTGTTCTCCCGTACAGTCGACTGCACAAATCCGCAGAATGATGTTTACATCGGGGATGCACAATAGGTTCATGTGATCGGGCTTAATCATGTATCCCGAGTTTGATAACCGCAGAAAGGATCACTGGTTCAACTTGTTACTTCGGTGTTTTCATGTTTCTTTGGGTTGTTGAGCTTCATTCAATGAGACTGTTTGCTTCACTTCTACTACTTGGGGAAAGTGGTCTCACTTCGAAGATTGTCGTTTTGGGGGGAAGCTACCAAATATTCACATCTAGAAGGCTCATGTTCAGACGATTTTCTTAAAAAGCCTTGAATGTTTTGGTGGTGAAAGTTTAGGAGATGTTGATTACTTTCTTCTACAACGTGCTGAACGACATCCGTATCTCGGTACTCAATCATCATCCTCTTAAGCTAAATTATCTTCCCTTGTAAATATTTATTCGAAAAACAAAATACAAAATTATAAAACCTTCAAAAAATCAAATAGAAAAATATAAAACTTTCAAAATCCATAAAAATTTGAAAAATTTGAAAAATCTTCAAACAATATTGTCATTTTGTCATGTTTCTCTCGATTCGATAATATCTACGGTCGTGATGTTGTCATTCAAATAATGACACGGGACTTTAGATATTGTTCGAATTTTTATATATAAAAAAAAAATCAAAAAATATTTTTGGAAGAAAGAGAAAAAATGGTTTATTGTCATTTCAGGCAGTAACCCGCTTTTCAAAGATAGAACAGAGCCATAATTTATCTTGGTTTTTCAAATTTCTTGCTCTGATTCTTCAAACTAATCCTTACTATTTAATGAAAACTAGTTGTTTTGAAAAATAACTCGGACTCTAATTTTTGATAATCATCTGGTCTAAAAGGTTTGTCAAAATATCTGTCTCTCAATCAACAACTTATGTCATTGATTGAGGGGGAGAATGATTTCAAATAAATCAAAAAGTTATTTGTCATACAATTGTTTTCAAAAGATAATCATGCATGTTTATTCAATGGAGTTTAAAGTCTTAAAATCCGATCCTTATCAGATAAAACGCTTTCATAATCAAGTCACAATTCTCCTTAAAAGTTTCAAAATCAATTTAAATCTAAAGAGATCACAAATCTCAAATGATTTGATAATTGTGATAGGGGGAGAATTTGTGATTTAAATTGGATTTAATCTGATAATTCGGTAAATGGTTTTATAAGAATGTACAAGCTCTCCTTCCCACATGTGCCAAACGATTTCAAATTTTCCATGCACATGTTGAGGGGGAGCATCTATCTTAAACCACAAATATTTGAAAAGTGATCAATTTATCTCAAAGTGCAGTCCTTTCTCAATATGTGAAAAACATTTTCAAATATCTATGCACATATTGAGGGAGAGCAAGCTTATGAAAACCTCATCCTTCCCCAAAATGTTTTATCCACTTGTTTTGATCAGGGAAGTGATGTTGATATCTTTTAGAAAATGGTAATCAAAGAAGCTAATTCTTTCTCTTGCCTCCGTGTGCAAAACGATTTCACTTGATGCACATGTTGAGGGGGAGTTCGTGTTCTAAAAATATCAAAAACAATTCAGGTACAAAATGCTTTGATAATATATCATAAGTATCTGGATTGATTTTCAAATGGTTTTCAATTGGTTCCAATGGCAGATGAACAATACCAAATAGACCGACCAACTTTACTTTATGTATGGTGATATAAGGATGATAAGGTTAGGTATTTTTTCCCATGATCCGCCAGAACCGGAGGGATCTACCCAGGGACAATCCACTAGTTAGTGTAGAAGTCCTTAGGTATATTGAAAAAAGGAGAAAAATGAGATATGGGAAGAGTGCGGACTAAGACTGAACTAGTACTGGAATAAACCCAACAAGGTTCTAGTTATGAAGTCTCAGTAAGCACTGAAGGGGTTGAAGAATGAAAAAGAATTGAATGAGAAAAAGGGTGAAAATAAATAGCCCTCCATTTATTCAACCTTAGGGCAGAAACCGGGTTCAATTCATATGCTACTGGTGGTTACCAAGGTAACATCGGTATTGAAGACAAGACGTCATGGACCCAGTGACGCACTTCACTTCAACTTCCCTAACCACTCAAGTTCCTCTTAAAAGGACTTGTTTCATTCTCACGGGGAACCAACATTATCTATCGACTTTCTCTTAGAGATTGTTGATATTGAAGAAGGAGACCCTCTCCCTAGTCTCCAATATAGTATCTAAATATGCACAAATTGAGTCTAGAGCCACGAGATCATCAATAAATCTCATTAGGACACTTTCAATGAAGACTCTCTGTTTCACTCAATGTGGAAAGAGAGATTATATCTTGAGTCCTACGCATTATCTTTGTGGTATTGCCAGAACATCTGAGTGATATGTAAACATATTCACAATGAAGATGGAAAGCCTTCTGGAGCCAACATCAAACAAGCTCCTGGTGGGTGGCATGTGAGATCTATTAAATAGATCAACCATGTGACAACTGAACAGAAACAATGGGGCGATTCAATCTTTTGAATCAATCCTGGTTCAGGTTATGGATTGACGGATACCTTTGAAAAACCGGTCATTGTGTTTAAAAACTCTTTTCTTTAGCACATCGACCGTGTACGAATATTTCAAATCAAAAGATGTTTTATGATTGATAATTGATTTTCATTAAAACCTTCATTGTATTGCAAAAACAATTTCTATTGAGCAATACACGATTGTTTTTCAAATCTCTTTTCATCAATCAGTGAATCTCTATTCGCTGGTTCACTCACCCCGTGTTGTCTTCTTTGAGACGTTCCGGTTTGAGAACAGCTAGAGCAGCTGCGAAATCCTGTCAAGGAAATTCTTCAGAATTATACCTGATCACAGGTAGTACTTGTACTGATCAACGGGGAACCTTGGGCAGTGTACCTCAATTCAACGAAAGTGATCATAGACACTTTTGTGCGATTTATTGCTAACTGTTATATGCAGGTAGGCCCTACGTTTGCATCTGATCAGAATGAAGCGGTCAATCCATAGCCGCATGCTCACTCAACACATTCATCTCAAAAGAAATCATGATTAGTGCATCAATGACTCTGATATTTTCACTCCATGCTTCTGCTACGCTGATGCCAATATCATGAATCAACGAAAGCTTCCGCTACTCTGATGAGAAGATATCATGATCCAGAATGTGAGCATGTCGGTCCAAAAGTCACAACATCACATAATACCAACACCACAATGGATGTCTCATAGATTTTTGTTAGCTGATGATCTCAAAAGATGGCTCAAAATTATTATCACGTGGATCAGATTAAGACCTCCACTTGGATTAACCAAACATGTAATGTGAAGAATCAATGACTACGAGCTTCAGAGCAAAGTACAACATCAAGAATGCAAGAACAATTTTTAATGTAATATCTGTTTGTATTCAATATATGTTTAATGTGTGTTTGAGGTGACCTCCCTTAGGGGGAGATTGTTAGGATTTAGTAAATCCAGAATATAAAGAGTCGGTCACCTCAAGTAAATGTAATCGTTAGAAAGCTCGTAGTCGTAGATTATTATAAGTTAAGTAGTATTTAGTTTAAGTAACACCGTGGAGGACGGACGTGTCTTTACCCACTGTATGCCTGATCCATAGCCCGTTAGGTGGCGATTTATGTAATGACTATAAATACTCTCTACCTCCCAAGGTAGAGAGTTGGAGCTCATAATAAGACTTTTCTTTCTCTCACTAAAGTTCCCAACCTCTAACTTTCTCTCTCTAAAACATCATTTGTACGCCAACTTATGATTATAGTTTAGTGTGTTTGTGAAATCCAATATGTTACAAGAGATCTGCTTAGTGTTTGGTGGTAATGATGCTACAAAGAAGACACAAAAAACATTGTTGAAGCAAAGTTATGAAAACTTCTCTGCTTCAAGCAATGACTCACTTGATAGCATCTTCACCAAACTTCAGAAGATTGTTACACAACTGACTATGTTTGGCATTGAGGTAGAAATGGAAGACCTCAATTTGAAGTTTCTAAGAAGTTTGCCTTTAGAGTTTCAAACTAATGTTACTGTCTGGGAAAACAAAGCAGATATTGAAACAATGAAGCTCAATGATCTTTACAACAACTTTAAACTCATTGAACAAAGACTGAAGAAGGCTGGGAAACTTAGTACAAGCTCAAGCAGCTTGGCTTTGATGTCAACCTCTGTTGACAGTGATGATTTTGAAGATGACAGTGATGATGATATTGCCACTGGTGGTTCTACAGTTTCCACTGGTAATGTTAGTGTTACCACTGCAGGTTCAAAGAAGAAGGTTGCTGGTATTGGAGATCCTACCTTTTATGCTTTTATCTCCACTCAAGTCAATGGCTCTATTTTAACTCATAAAGACATAGAGCAAATTGATGAAGATGACTTGGAGGAGATGGACATAAAATGGCAAATAGCTCTGCTTAGCATGAGAGCTAAGAAATTCTACAAGAAGACTGGCAAGCCTATTCACATCAATGGTGATGAAACTGCAGGCTTTAATAAGAAGAAAGTAGAGTGCTATAACTGCCACAAGTTGGGACACTTCGCTAGAGAATGTAGAAGACCAAAGACCAAGGACACCAGGTCTACTTGGTACAAGCAAAAGAAGGAACCAACTGTGGAAGAACCAAAGGCAATGTTGGCTATTGATGGTGTGAGCTATGATTGGAGTTTCATGGCTGATGATCAAGAAGAAGAACATTCAGATGCTGCTCTTATTTCTACTGAATTTGCTCTCATGGCTTTCTCTGACTCTGAGGTACAAAACTTTGAAAGTTGTTCTAAAACATGTAGGGCTGCTAGAGAAGTTGAAAGGCTTAATGATTTATATTCTAATGAAAGACAAGAGTTGTATACTGCTAATTATACTGTGTCTAACCTTAGGAGAGCTATAGCTGTATTGGAAAAACAACTAGAGCATTATCAAGAAAATGAGTCAAAATATAATGATGATATGATTCTTCTTAGAAGAGAGGTAGAACATACAACAGCTGTGAATGAAGCATACCAAAAGGAGTTTGAAAAACTTCAAAAGAAAAATGAAAATGTTAATTTAACTTTAGACACATGTTATCATCAGTCTAAGTCAATTGATAAAATTTGGAATGCTCAAATACATAGTAAAGTTAAGTCTGGTATGGGTTATAATACAGTGTCTCCACCACTAAGAGGTGTTCCATCACCTCCAGGTATAGATTTAGCTCATACAGGCTTAGAAGAGTTTCAGGACCTTGAACGTGAATATGGTCCTTTAAAGGACACTATGGTGAAAGGTGAGAAAGAGGTAAAGCATGATAATGATGTTTTTGAGAGTGCTAGTGACTCATCTGTTGTTGATGAGAATGTTAAAAAGAATGTAGAGGCTTCTATCCCAAAAGTTGTTAATACTGTTATAGAGGAACCTAGGAAACCAGTCAATAAACCTAGACCAACTGTAAGGTATGCTGAGATGTATAGGAACAAGCCTACAGCTCCTAGGGGTAACCAGAGGAGTTGGAATCATGTTAAATCTCAACAACTAGGTAGTGATTTTGTGATGTACAACAAATCATGTTATATCTGTGGTAGTTTTGATCATTTACATGCTTATTGTGACTATCATAATGGGAGAAGGGAAGTCCAAGGGAATAAAAGGGTGGAGTCTAACAGGTTTCAAAATAATGTGCACCCTAATTCTCATTGCAAAATGGTCCCAAGAGCAGTTCAACTAAGAAGTGGTCTCAAAACTTTTGCCACTACAAAAACTGTTAACACTGCTCACCCTAAGTCACCTGTCAAAAGTGCAAAGTCCAAAACAACTTTTGCTAAATTTGCACAAACAGGGAAAAGAACTTTTCAGAATAATAAAGTTCATTATAACCAACAGTGGGTACCTAAAACCAAACCAGCAGTTTCCACTGCTCATTCAAAAGTTACCACTGCAAGGGTTGTAAACAAGAAAAGGGGGGACATGGGCAATCCTGTGAAGGCCTCAGCAAGTTAGAAATGGAAACCTAAAGGAACTACCTCTACAACCAATCCCAATGGTGTATCAATGACCTTTGATAGATTTAACTATATTGATACACGAGGCAGATCCAAGTCAATCATGGCTTGGGTCCCCAAAAGAAACTAACTCTTTCTTTTATGTGCAGGAACATCCAAGGACAAAAAGATCTGATCAAGGATATATAGATAGTGGGTGTTCAAGGCACATGACTGGCAACAAGTCCTATCTCTCAGATTTTGAACATTATGATGGACAGTATGTCAGTTTTGGAGGAGGAGTTAATGGAAAAGTTACTGGTAAAGGTGTAATCAAAACTGGTAACTTGGATTTTGAACCTGTGTACTATGTAAAAGAGCTTAAGTATAATCTTTTTAGTGTGTCACAAATGTGTGACAAGATGAACAATGTTCTTTTTACCAAAGATATGTGCTTTGTTCTCTCTAAGGATTTTAAGATGCCTGATGAAAGTCAAATTCTTCTTAAAATTCCTAGAAAAGGCAATCTATATAGCTTTGATATGAACAACATTGTTGCTAAAGATGATTATGCTTGCTTGGTTGCTAAGGCCACAGTGGATGAATCCATGTTATGGCATAGAAGACTTGGTCATGTTAACTACAAAACCATTAATAAGATTGTCAAAGATGGTTTGGTGAGAGGTCTACCTCAGAAAAGATTTGAAAATGACCAAACCTGTGTGGCTTGTCTTAAAGGCAAACAACACAGAGCTTCTTGCAGGTCAAAGCTGGTCAACTCTATTGCTCACCCACTTCAAATGTTAGATATGGACTTATTTGGTCCTACATCTGTGAGCAGCTTGAATCTCAAGAAATACTGTCTTGCAGTGACTGATGATTTTAGCAGGTTTACATGGGTTTTCTTTCTTAATACAAAGGATGAAACAACTAGCATCCTTAAGACCTTTATCACAGAAGTAGAAAACCAATATAATTTGAAAGTGAAAATCATCAGGTGTGACAATCGGATAGAATTTAAGAATAGAGTTATGGATGATTTTTGCAGAGATAAAGGTATTAAAAGAGAATTTAGTGTTGCTAAAACTCCTCAACAAAATGGTGTTGCTGAGAGGAGAAACATGACACTTATTGAGGCTGCTAGAACCATGTTGGCAGATTCAAAATTGCCAATCACTTTTTGGGCTGAAGCAGTTAACACTACATGTTATGTGCAAAACAGGGTTTTGGTGGTAAAAACAAAGAACAAGACACCTTATGAGCTGTTTAGAGGAAGACCTCCTATTTTAGACTTCATGAAACCATTTGGATGTCATGTTACAATTCTCAATACCATTGATTATCTGGGCAAATTTGATGAAAAAGCTGATGAAGGGTATTTTGTTGGGTATTCCATGGTTAGTAAAGCTTTCAGAGTATTCAACTTAAGAACCCAAAAGATTGAAGAGAATCTGCATGTTGAGTTCCTGGAAAACAAAGTAAATGTCAAAGGAACTGGTCCAGAAAGGCTGTTTGATCTTGATTCTCAAACCAATACTATGAACTATGTGCCTATCTCTACAGGTACATCCTCTTATGATTTTGCAGGTTCAGAAGAGTTTCTTGATGATGATGAACCCTGCAAGGATCAAGTAGATGATCAAGATGAATTCAGTTTGCCTCTTTGGGACTATGCAGATAATGGAGATATTCCAAAAACTGGAGATGCTCATCCTTCTAATGATTCTGGAAAGGAAGGAGGAAGCAACATGAACACTGAAGATCCTAAAAGCAGTGAAAATTCTGATTCCACTGCTAGTCCAGAAGTTTCCACTGCAACACCAGAAGTGGAAAATACAACTCCAGTTACAGAGGAAGCTTAAGCCAATGATGTTGAAATCTTAAATATGCCAAGTGAGATTGCAGTTCCTCAGACTCCCCACACTTCTATTCATAAATCACATCCTCTTGAAAATGTGATTGGGGATGTCTGTTCACCTGTGAAGACTAGAAGACAAACAAAGCTGCCTGATATTCATGGATTTATTAGTAAAATATATGAATCTAAGACTCATGAAGGAAAGAATGAATGTCTCTTTATGTGTTTTCTGTCACAAATGGAGCTAAAAAATGTTTACAAGGCACTTGAAGATGAAAGTTGGGTGGAAGCAATGCAAGAAGAGTTGCTCCAATTCAAGCTTCAAAATGTTTGGGTGCTTTGTGATTTACCTTCTGGTAAGAAGGTAATAGGTACTAAATGGGTGTTCAGAAATAAGAAAGATGAAAGAGGAATTGTTATCAGAAACAAAGCTAGGCTTGTGGATCAAGGATACACTCAGGAGGAGGGTATTGACTATGAAGAAGCGTTTGCCCCTGTTGCACGAATTGAGGCAATTAGGCTGTTCTTAGCCTATGCATCCTTTATGGGCTTTAAAGTTTATCAAATGGATGTAAAGAGTGCCTTTCTTTATGGGCAGATTGATGAGGAGGTTTATGTTTCACAACCTCCAGGCTATGAAGACCCTGACTATCCTAACAAAGTGTATAGGGTAGTTAAAGCTTTGTATGGCTTGCATCAAGCACCAAGGAAATGGTATGAAACCTTAACTACTTATCTTCTTGATAATGGGTTTCATAGAGGCCGAGTGGATCAAACTTTGTTCATCAAAAAAGACAAGAATGATATCTTGTTAGTTCAAGTATATGTTGATGATATCATTTTTGGATCTACAAAGACAGGGATGTGCAAAGAATTTGAGAAGCTAATGAAGGAAGAATTCAAGATGAGCTCTATGGGTGAACTCACATTCTTTTTGAGACTTCAAGTTTTACAAAGGCCAGATGGTATTTTCATCAATCAAGATAAATATGTGACTGAGATACTAAGGAAGTTCAAGTTCACTGATGCAAAGTCATCCAGCACCCCTGCAGACAAGACTATACATCAACTCTTAAAGGAAAATTAGTGGTGAAGCATTTGATGTGCACATGTACAGGTCTATTACTGGTTCTTTGATGTATCTTACATCATCTAGACCAGATATTATGTTTGCAGTATGTGCATGTGCAAGGTTTCAAGTCACTCCCAAGTTTTCTCACTTAACTGCTGTGAAGAAGATTTTCAGATACCTTAAAGCATTTCCCACTCTGGGATTATGGTACCCTAGAGAATCTGCTCTAGATTTGGTTACTTACTCAGATAGTGACTATGCTGGAGCTAGTTTGGATAGAAAATCTACAATAGGTGGATGCCAATTTCTTGGCAATAGATTAGTGTCATGGCAGTGCAAGAAACAAACAATGGTGGCTAATTCATCAACTGAAGTAGAGTATGTGGCTGCTGCAAGTTGCTGTGCTCAAGTTCTATGGCTTCAGAATCAACTTTTGGACTATGGGTACTATTTCATGAATACCATCATCAATATTGACAATAGCAGTACCATTTGCATTATTAAGAATCCTGTTCAACACACAAAGACCAAACATATTGAAATTAGACACCATTTCATTAGAGATTGCTATGAAAAAGGACTAATTCAAGTTGTCCAAATCCATAATGATAACAACTATAATGATTTATTAACAAAAGGACTTGATGTGGGAAGATTTCAGTACTTGGTCACAAGTATTGGAATTCTAAATCCATAAACTTTTTGTCTAATGTTCTCTGGTGTTGAGGGGAGGCTGTTGGGTACTGAAATTGTTGTATGAGTTTGTATATGTTTGCTTGTATTCCTGTTTAAGTTTTTATGAAGCATAGCTGGGAGTTGATCTTAAAAGGTGTATAACTGAGATACACAACAAATGGTTATTGATTCACCATGTCTAATCCACATAAGAATCAACTAGTCCAGAGCAAACGGCTACTGGTAAAGACTTGACAAATCCGTTTATGGTTGATAGTTTACCAAAAACTATATGGTTATCAACTCACCTTATTATTTATGATTAAGAGTTGGCTAGTCCATAGCAAACGGCTCATGGTAAAGACATATCAAATCCATTGATTGCTGGTAGTTTGCTAAAAAATATGATAAGAGCAGTCTAGTTTTTATATGATTTTCTTTACCACTGCTCTTTGAAATTTTTGTGAAAAATTACCACTGCTAGTTCACAGTTTCCACTGACAGTGTTATTTTACCACTGTTGTTCTAGCCGTTACAATTGATTATGTCAGTAACTTATTTTTTACTAGCCGTTGAAAGTAACCACTGATTTCCATATATATAGGGTTAAAAGTTTAAGGAGATTATCTACTTTTCATATTGTTATTTATCCGCTTAAGATAAATACTTTCTAAAGATAGTTTTTCTTGCGCAATAATCTTAAACCCTAACCCTATATATCTTTCTCTCTCAATTGGCTAGTTATTCCTTCAATTATTACTGACATAATATCGTTTTTCATCAAAAGTTTCTATGGCACCATTAAAATTTGCAGATGAGCACAACCAAGTGGCCTACCTACAAAAGTCAAATGAGAAGAGTGGCCCTGTTTTTCATCAGATTGTGGACTTTCTCAATACTACTCATATAAGGTATGCTTTGCTTTTAAAACCCACAATCTATATCTCTCAAATCAAACAGTTTTGGACTTCTGCTCGGTCCATAACACTTGAGAATGGATATGCACATGAAACAGTGGATGCTCTAAGAGCCACTGTAGATGGGGTAACTATTGATGTTACTGAGGCATCCTTGAGGAGAGTTCTCCAATTGGGTGATCTCAATGGTATCATCACATTACCTATGCCAGAAATACATGATACTTTATCATCCATGGGGTATGATACCACTGATAAAAAGGCTACTTTCAAAAAGAGTGGTTTTTGTCCCCAATGGAGATTTTTGATACATACTATTTTACATTGTCTCAGTCCAAAGAAAACATCTTATGAGCAATTTAGTTCAACCATGACTTACCCTTTGGTTTGTCTAGCCACTGATAAGATTTTTAACTGGTCAAAATATATTTTTACAAGTATGACTGGCAATGTAAAGAGTTCAACAAAATTTTTAATGTATCCAAGGTTTGTGCAAGCAGTGCTTAATGAGTTTCAACTGCAACCCCATACTAATGTTTATCAAATCAGTTGCCTTAAGCCTAAAGTTTTTCAAAACATGAACAAAGATGGCAACATGATTTTTACACCTCAACTTCCTCAAATGCTTGCAAAGATTACAACTCAACAAAACACACCCATAAGCTCTGTTCCAAACATTGATTATACTCCACCTGTTTCTCACACCTATGAGAGGAGGAGCAAACAGCCACCTTCTTTCATGACAACACAACATGTTTCTGAACCTTTTGGTCTAGGAACAAGCAGTGGTGGTTCTAGACTTCAACCTAGTCCAACTAGGGAGGAATCTGAGCCAATGCCCCATGATTCACCTCTCCCAACAGGTCACATAGTTGGAAGTGATGAGGGCAGTGGGCAATAATTGGAATTGATGGTTTTGTGTACAAAGTTAGCCAAGCAGGTTGAATCTCTACAGAAGGACCTGGCACATGTCAAGAAGCAGCATGACAAGGATATTAAACTCTTGAAAGAGGAGATTCAGACCTTGAAGGAAGAGTTGCAGGGGTTGAAAAAGCACAGGAAAACTGCAAAGTTGGTGATCTCATCTTCATCCTCACCTAATGATGGTGATTCAACTGGTTTTGATCAAGATTTGGGTAATTCTCCCAAACAGGGGAGGAAAACAGGTGCTGAAACTCAGGGGAGGAAAATTGATTTTGAAGATGAAGGTGTTTCTAGTAAAGGTGCAGAGGAAGCTGATTCTCAAGAAGAGCAACTAGAGCAAGATATTTTCTGTACTGCAACTGATTTTATCGTTGATCCAATTTCCACTGCAGAGCCAAATATTCCCACTGATGAACATAATGTTGCCACTGCAAGTGAACAAATTGATAAACAGAAGAAAGATAAAGGTAAAGCAGTTATGGAAAGTGAAGAGCAACCTGGAAGAAAGATTTCAAAGATATAACAAGTTCAGATTGCTCATGATAAAGAAGTTGCTAAAAAGATATATGAAGATGAAGTTGCTGAAAAGAAAAAGCTTGAAGAACTGGAAGTTGTAAGCTTTATGGAGGCTAAAAGGCTGGATAGATTGGTAAATCAAAGTTCCACTGTTCAACCTACAAGACTTAGAGAAAAGACTCCAGAGTTCAGCTATGTACCTACTGAAGAAGAAATTGATTTCTTGATTGCACATGATCCAGTAATCAAGAAAAAGGCAATTGACCTTGTAGCTGATGCATCTTTAACTAAAGAACAAAGAATTGCACAGTTAAGAGACTTTATACAGATGAAGAATAATCAAGCACTTCAAGAGGCTATTGTTTCAGTCAAGAAAGGCCAAAAGAAACCAAGACAACTAACTAAGGCACAAGTTATTGCATATATGAAGACTTACTATTGCAATGTTGGTGGTTGGAAGAGGAATCAATTCAAAGGAATGTCTGATGATAAAGTTGAAAGTATCTACTACATAGTTCAAAGATTTGATAAAGATTTCATTCCAATGGATTCTGAAGAAGAAGCAAGAAGGCATCCTAATTTGAAAAGAAAGGCCAAAGATAGTGAACCTCAGACTGGTAAGAAGACCAAGTTTGCTGAAGAACAAGAAGTTCCAACTGAGAAATTCACTGAAGAACAGATGACTGGGATGATTTTGATAGATGAAGAAGATTTTTATCCAGAACCACTGCAAGTTAGACATCCTATCATTGATTAGGAGGTTTACACTACTAGCAATTTTGCTTCAACATGGAAGATCACAAGGCTAGGTGGTGAAACTTCATCATTCATTCAATTTGAAGATCTCATCAAAGCTTTTGACAGAGATGATCTTGACAAATTATGGAAGTTAGTTCAAGAAAGGTTTGATGCTCAAGATCTCAAAGATATGAAGGAGATGCAGTTATGGGTTAATCTTAAAAGGATCTATGAACCAGATGTTAATGATGATTTATAGAAATTCTCATGTACATGTCCTGATACTAAATGGTTTTACTATTATTCATATGAAGTTCATCATGTTTCTACAGCAAATGGAGTAGATGAATTCATGCTTGCTGAGAAAGAATATCCACTCAGAGCTGGAACTCTCACTTTGATACTGTGTACTACTATAAGAGTTCATGAAGATAATGAGAAGGTCAGAACATTGTTACATAGGCTTCAAGATCAATGTTCCAGAGCTATTCAGAAGTTAAGGAAGAAGTAAAGTGTTTGGTTGAATTCCCCAAATCCTTGAAGATGATGCAGATTGAAGAAACTTATTGATTTGCAGAGAAATCATAAGTTTAAAGGAGGATTGTTGGGAATAATCTGTTACCACGGATAGTTGTGGTTTACACTGCTTGGATTACACTAGCAGTGGAAACGTATTACCACTGCTGGTACATTATTACCACTGCTATAGGAAAACGTGTTTAGATAAGTATAGAAAAGATCTTGTGTATATTCTATATTATTAGCTTTATACTTATCTTGTAAAGGACTCCTTGTACTATAAATGGAGGTCCTAGGTCATTGTCTTAGGTACTTACTTAATTACTTACGAATCAAAGGCTTCAAGGTGTAACCCTAGTGATAAGCAAGATCACTCATATTATTCATTAATAATATTGGAGCTTAAGTTTTGTGTTTAATCTGTGTTTACTTACAATACATCATACAATCCGTCTTCTAAGTATTACTAAGTAAATTCCGCGTGCTTATTAATATTATACAAAATATCATTGACTCAAGGTGTGTGTCCAGATCCATCAAAACCTTTTATGCTATTCATGATCTTATAATAGCCATTGAAAACCAATTGAGACTCAAAGTAAGAGGTATTAGATGTGACAATGGGACTGAATTCAAGAACAACTTTATGGATGAGTTTTGTGCCAAGAAAGGAATCAAGAGGGAGTTTAGTATTGCTAGAACTCCATAGCAGAATGGCGTTGCAGAGAGAAAGAACAGAACCTTGATAGAAGCAGCCAGAACAATGCTTGCAGATTCATAATTATCTATTCAATTTTGGGCTGAAGCTGTAAGTACTGCTTGCTATGTGTTAAGCAGAGTATCGGTCACTAAACCTCAGATGAAAACACCTTATGAGTTGTTTATGGGAAACAAACCTAACATACGTTTTATGAAACCTTTTGGATGTCCTCTGACTATTCTCAATACTATTGATGCTTTGGGAAAAATTGATGGCAAGTCAGATGAAGGATACTGATAACGCTCAGATTGTACATGTTTCTAGTAGCGTTATGTGTGCTTTTGTATATGTTATTTGGTTATATTTGCGTGATTTTAGTGCTTAAACGCATCAAAAGATGTTTGTCTAGTGTTTATAACCAAGTGCAGGGAAACAGAAGGAAAGTAAAGAAATGTTCAGCAAATAGAAGATTCCCGTTTCAGTGAAGCAGGTCAAGCACAAATCAGTATCTCAAGTACCTTTGAAGAACATAGTGATTGAAGAACCAAGTTCTACAAGATAAAGAAAGTAAAGACCAAGTTTCCGTAACTCAGGAAATCCAACCGGATCGGTTGCGAGTGCAACCGGATCGGTTGGAAAATGACCAAAAATGACATCACCAACCGTTCGGTCGCCACCCGCAACCAGAACGGTTGACTCTTTTGTAGAAGACCAACCGGATCGGTTGGTCCTGTAACCGATCCGGTTGGAGAAGCTGTATCTGCAAAATCTTCATCACTAAGTTTCCCCTTTGCATCCAAACGATTCTAGGTCCTTCTCTTGGTGTATTCTAGTCCCTTCCTTACTCCTTGGAGGCCAAGTTTAGCAATTAATACTCTAGACTTTCGAACTAGTATAAATAGAGGCCATTTGTGAGCATATGAGACACACACTTCAATACAAATCTCTCTACTCATCAAACAAAGCTTTTAAGCTCTCAAATTCGTCCTTAGAAGTCCAGGGAAGTTTGGAGTTCCAGAAGTTCCACATTTGGAGGCCAAATCACCAAGAAGTCTACCCCAATACTTTGGGAATCATTACTTCACCATTTGTAATCTTATTCCAAGCATTGTAAAACTTTTAATCATGTTTTCTAATGTTCAAAGTTCTGAGTTTATGTTTATGTTTGCTATGAGTGGCTAGTTTCTTTATACACTTGCTTAAATGATGTTGATTGTCATATGATTAGTTAGTGATTGTGTTAACATGTTTTAATTCAATTTTAAGTTGATTCTAAGATCCAATTGTGCTAAAGTTTCATAGTGACATTTGTTAATCAAGTTTGACTAGTTGATAGTAATCGTAGAGGTCGAAAGAACTTATTGTTATTCAACTAGTTATAATCATTTTGTCTATGGATGATTGTTTTTACCCATTATTCTTGATTATACAAAGGAACTAAGGTGTGGTTGTAATAGAAACACTTTTTGATTATCAAATTGGATTGGTTGGAAACATCTAAAAGGTCGTAAGATTAGTTGTTGAGAATCAATTGTAGCCTTTTGTCTATGATCGGTTACCTTTTGTATTGACCATTTCTTAAGCAATTTGATGAAACAAGTGGATGTTTTTGTGTTTAAGTTTATGTATATAGACTTATGAAACTTGAATTGATCTTGAATTGATTGGTTAAACATAATGCTTGTTTTTATGAACTAAAATCTTGACGAAGGTTTAACTTGTAAGGATAATAGATTAGTACACCAACTAATTATCATAACCAACATGTTAAGAGGTTAACATAATCACATTAATCTATGATATGAAACTAGTTTAAGCAAGTGTAGTTTTTAATCATCTGAATTTCATTATATCTATTTGCTTTGTTATATGTTTTGGATAGACTCTGTTGATTCAAACTTGTGTTTAGATTCACTCAAATCCCTGCGAACGATCCCGACTTACCTTTATAATCTTTCTATAACAGACGAGTATACTTGCTCGTATGTGTTATTGGTAATATTGGTAATTCACCTTTCATAAATTTAAAACTTGTACACACGTAGCACATCAAGTTTTTGGCACCGCTACCGGGGATTTGATTGTGTTTCAACAAGTTTTTGAATCCCCCTCAGTCGATTCAACCCAAATTTTCTCTCAGAAACTTAACCGGATCCGGTTGCCATTCAACCGAATCGGTTACGTTTTTACCCATACCCAATTGATCTAACCGATCGGTCGCAACCCGTAACCGATCCGGTTACCCCATCTGTCTCAAGGAAAACTATTTTTGTTGTTTGTCTGTGTGTTTAGATATTGCATGGATTCTCTAGAGCATTGTATGAACACTCGAGCAGCGGGAATAGAACCTATTACACCTCTTACCAACCCCGGATGTTTGATTCGAATAAGAAGAAGAGCACTTTTCATACAATTGGAAAATCATGTACCAAGAGTACCAAACCCACCATTTGATAACCTCGTAGAAGCCAAAGTTGTTTACAACCCTTTCACCAATTTACCTTTCCCCATGGCGGACGATCAACCCATGTGGAGAGCCAACCGAGCCGTAGCACCAACCCCCGGAAGTGCTATTGTTGCTGTCAACCTTCGTGACAACTTCACCGTGAAGGGACAGCACCTTTCTATGATCAAAGACCGTTAATTCGATGGCCGTGCGCGGGCCGATCCGTACAAGCACATCGCTGAATTCATCGAAATTTGTGGCATGTTCCGTTATGGCGACACCGATGTCAATGCCATCAAACTCAAGATTTTTCCATCATCACTCGCCGGAGTTGCTAAAGTATGGTACAATGAATTAACCCCAGGAATTATCAACACTTGGGAGGAGATGAGGCAAGCTTTTGTAAGCCGATTCTTTCCACCTGCCATGTTTGATCGATTAATGGGAGAAATTCGTGCTTTCACACAAAATCCAAACGAATCACTTGTCGAAGCTTGGCTTCGAATGAAAGATTTGCTTTGTAGTTGTCATGGACATGGGCTATCCAAAGGAACCATTATCCAAATCTTGTACCATGGACTAGATGAAATCTCTCAAGGCATCCTTGATGCTGGAGGAATTTTTCTCTATAAGACTCCCAATGATGTACATCAATTGCTCGAAGATAGAGTACTTCTCAAACTCGATTGGTCCAAAGATTCCAAAACTAAAACTCTCTGAAAAACTGTTGCTTTTGTCGAAAACACCGATACCTCAAAACTCATGGAGAAGATGGAAGCCTTAACCTCAAAAATCGACTCGCAATACAAAGATATCAAGGATGAAATGAAGGAAATGCGAGACGGATGCAACAATTGTGGAGGAAATCATCCATCGTCCGAGCGCGACGATAAGCCTATGGGTGGACCGAACGAAGGAGAAGCGAGTTACGCCCAAGGAGGATACCGTGGAGGAGGATATCGTAGTAACTATTACGGTCGAAATCCTGGAAATTGGCAAGATCGCCGACCAAGGGATGACAACCGTGATTCTCAACCACGAACTGACAATCCACCACCACAAAACCCCGACAAAAAGATGGAAGAAACCGAATTCGAGAAAACCATGAGAGAATTCATGGCTCATCAAAAATCTGCAAATGATTTTATCAAAAATCAATTTTTCAATCTCAAAGCCAAAGTTGAGCAAGGACAGAAAAATCATCAACTATCTATCCAAGATCTTGAAAACAAGTTTGGCAGACTTTCTGACCAACATTCCTCTAGACCCTCTGGTTCATTGCCAAGTAACACCCAATCCAACCCAAAACCATCAAATGATAAGACGTACCGTCCACCACAAACAAGAAATGAGCATATCAATGCTGTCTTCACAAGAAGTGGTCTTTCGTACGATCCACCACCAAATCCTAATGAAAATACTCCTATCACCAATGATAGTGAGGATGAAGCCGAGGAACCAAGCACAACCCAAACCACCAAAAAGAAAAACATTCCATCTGTCAAGGCGTATACACCAAAAATTCCTTATCCTCAACGCCTGAAGAAAAAAAAGATGGAAGAGCGTTATAAGAAGTTCATTGAAATAATCAAAGAGGTTAGACTCAATGTTCCTCTCGTTGATGTCTTAGCCGGAACGCCCAATTACGGGAAATTCTTGAAAGAACTTTTTGTTAGGATCCAAATATTATTGTGTTGATGATTCGGGTGGTCTTGGATGATGGAAATACATGATTGCCATAGTTAGAGAGTTAGTAGAGAGAGAAAGGGTGTTCTTGCTAGAGGTTTACAAAAGTATGGAAATATTAAATTGAAAAGCACCACCCCTTCCATGGATGGAAGGGGTATTTATAGTTACAAACACAACGACCTCCTATCGGCCTGTGGATCAGGGATACAGTGGGTAAAGACCCGTCCTTCCTCCACGGTGAAACACTACGCTAAACTAAACTAAACTAATAACTAACTAATAAACTGATAAATAACGTAAATAACGACAAGTCTACGAGCTAACTTATGCTAGATAATATTTGGGGTGACCGACTCTTCACTATGGAATTTTCTAATTCCTAACAATCTCCCCCTAAGGGAGGTCACCCCATGTTTAACATTTCAGATCCTAGCATTCTATTCTTGTCTTTGTTATTGAGCTCGTAGACTTCAATTCTTCATTTCAACAATCTTTGTGCTTTAGTAGCGAATCTTCAAAGTCCACATTGATTTGTACTTTCAGTGGAGACCTTTAACTGATCCACATCTTTGATGATCTTTGAGCTTTATTTGAGATCATCAGCCACAGTAAATCTCTGGATCAACCTTTATTGTGTTGCCATCATGTGAAGTTGTAACTTTCGGACCGACATGCTCACACTTTTGAATCATGACATCTTTCCATCAGAGTAGCGGAAGCCTTACTGGTTCATGATATTTGCAGCAGCGAAGCAGAAGCATAGTATGAAATATCAGAGCCAGGTTATGTAGATATGCACCAGTCATGATTTCTTCAAATTAAGTGTGGATGCTGTGAGCATGCGGCTTTGGATTGACTCATCAATTCTGTTGGGTTTTAGGTTCCTTGTATGATGAATTACTTTAAGTAATGGAACCACGGACAAGCTTGAAGATAACCACGGACTGAAGAAGTGTAACCACTGATGAAGATAACCGCGGCTAGTAGTATTGAGTAACTGCTGATAGTACATTGTAAACACTGCTAGTTTTCTATAGTCGGTTAGTTTATTGTATCAGATAAATATGGAAAAGATATTTATCTTGTAGGTTACGTATTGTATATTGTATAGGACTCCTTAGCCTATAAAAGGAGGTCCTAGGCTAGGTTAGATATACGTATGTTTTATATCTAAGGTAGATACACTTCAAGGTTGCAAAACCCTAATACTGTAAGAGTATTCGTATTAATAAATAATATTGAGGTGTTGAATGTTAATTGTTCTTCTTCTTAAGATCAAGTGTTAAATTCCGCATAATACTTGATAAGCTTTTGTTACAAGTCAGTTTCTATATTAGATCGTTTGCTCAACTGGGATCAACAAGTGGTATCAGAGCTTGTGATCTAGAAACTGTTATCAAGAAGAAGCCTGTTAATTTGTACTTAAGAAAGTTAAGATGTCTGAAGAAACTCATATGGTGACTGCTTCTAAGGTTCCCATGCTCAAACATGGTGAATATCAAATCTGGAGGATGCGAATGAGGCAATACATTCGCATGATTGATTATGCTCTATGGGATGTTGTTGAAAAGGGAGACTCTCTTCCCAAGAAGGGTGAGGATGGTAAGGAAATTACCATTGTCAGTGAACCTGATAAAGCTAAGAGGAAAATGGAGATAAAGGCTCACAGTATTCTCTCCATGGGAATACCTAATGAGTATGCATTAGACTTTGATCAGTATGATTCGGCTAAAGAACTATTGGATGCTCTTGAATTAAGGTTTGCTGGTAATGAAGCCACCAAGAAGTCAAGAATGAACATGCTTAAGCATCAGTTTGAAACCTTCACTGCTCAAAGTGGAGAAAAGATTGACGGTACATATAATAGGCTTCAAAAACTCATCAGTCAACTGAAGGCAGTGGGTTACAAGTTCCTTCAAGAAGACATTAATTTAAAATTCATAAAGAGCTTATCATCTGATTGGGCTATTCATACCATTGTGTGGAGAAACATGACAGACTTTCCTACAATGACTCTCAACAATCTCTTCAATAACTTGAAGGTCTATGAGTCTGAGAATACCTTTTCTAATTCGTCTTCTACTAATCAAAACATTGCTTTTGTCTCCACTAATAACAAAAGCCCACAAGATGCATCCACTGCTGCCTATGGTATAACCACGACTATTGCAAACAATACCACTGTTAGTGATAATGTCAGTGATGGTGCAATCTGTGCTTTTCTGGCTGATTTAACTACCAGTGTTACTGTGCTGAATCAAGATCTGGATGAAATTGATCCTAATGATCTTGAAGAGATTAATCTCCAATGGCAAATGGCAATGTTGACTCTTCAAGCAAGGAAGTTTCTGAGGAGGACTGGAAGACAGGTTAAGTATGATGGTCAAAGGAGAGCTGGATTCGACAAAAGCAAGATGGAATGCTTTAACTGCAAGAAGAAAGGTCACTTTGCTAGGGAATGTCGAGCTCCTAAAAGACTTGAAGGCATTAAGAAGACAACTGAAGAGCCTACTATTACTTCAGCTTTGGTTGCTCAGGATGGACTTGGTGATTATGATTGGAGTGATCAGATTGAAGAAGGTCCAAATGCAGCTTTTCTGGCTAGTGAAGCTTCAAAAGAGCATAACTTTGCTCTAATGGCTTATGCTTCCTCTTCTGGTTCAGATTCTGAGGTATCCAATGATTCTAAAACATCTACTTGTTCTTTTAAATCATGTGCTGATAACTTAGAGTCTCAAAAGGCTATCACTGAGAGTTTGAGAAAAGAAGTAGATAGATTGACTCTAGATAACTTAGGATATAAAGTTGGATTAGAAGGTGTGGAAGAGAGACTAAAATTCTGTATTAAATGTGAATTTGAGTATGTTGAAAAGATCAATATACTAGGTGGTGAAATTGATCTTAAAAACAGAGAGATTAAAATGCTTAAAGATAGACTAGCAGAAGCAGAAAGTGTAAAAGTTCAGGCCCTAGAGGAAAAAGAAAAACATATTGTTAGGGTTGCTAAATTACAATATGCTTCTGATCTTGTACAGAAACCAATTGGCCAAAAACTGCTTAGAGATGGTACTGGTATAGGATACAATGATATGCCACCACCCCCTTTAATGAAACATGCACCACCATTAAAAGAACTGTCATTTAGTAGTGAGTTCAGTTTTAATAAACCTGCTGATGAAGTAAATAAGACTGAAATATCTAAGATAAGTTCTGATAAGTTATCTGGTGCTCCCATAATTGAAGATTGGGAATCAAATTCTGAGGATGTTAGTACTGAATCAACTAAGTCTGAAAAGATAGAGCCAGTTAAGAAAGTTGATTCTAAGCAAGTCAACCCTGTACCTAGATTTGGAGCTAAAGTTACCAAGAAAGTTGTAGAATACAGAGAAATTCCTAGGGAACAGATGAAACAATTTAAACCTAGGGGAAATCAAAGAAGCTTAAATGGTCTAATTTCTAACAGATTAGGTGATGAGTTTCAATGTGTTAATAAGGCTTGTTTTGTGTGTGGTAGTTTTGAACATTTACAGAGGAATTGTAATAAAAACAGACCACAAGTTTGGAATCATTGGAGGAGGATAAATCATAAAAACTTTTCAAGTAAAACGAACCCTCATCCTAACAGTAACATGATTCCAAGAGCAGTGCTGATGATGAATGGGAATACAAAATCTATTGTCACTGCTTCACATAAATGGGTTCCAACCACTGCTAAGCAAAATGTAAACACGGCTAAGCAGTGTCAAACCACTGATAAGCCAAAAATCACCACTGATTCAAAAGAAGTTTTAAAAATTCCAAAGGTGATAACTGATACAGTGGTTGGAAATCATTTTTATGCTGTTAAGGCCTCAGCAAGTTGGCAATGGAAGCCTAAGACAAAGGTTTTACCGTATGTCAACTGTGCATCAATGGAGCTAACAAAATTTGAATATTTTGATGCACAGGGCAGACCCAAGTCAGTACTGACTTGGGTCCACAAGAGGAACTAATGTGTGTAATCTTATGTGCAGGGCAATCTTCAAACTGAGCTAAAAGATAAAGGAGTTTTTGATAGTGGTTGCTCTGGGCACATGACTTGGGATGGAAGCAATTTGGAAGATTTTGAAGCTTATGATGGAGGATATGTGGCATTTGGCAATGATCCAAAGGGAGGAAAGATACTTGGCAGAGGCACAATCAGAACAGGGAAGCTAGACTTTGAAAAGGTCTATTTGGTACAGGGACTAAAGTACAATTTATTCAGTGTTTCTCAAATGTGTGATAAGAAAAACTGGGTACTTTTTGGGGAAACTGAGTGTGTGGTGTTATCTCCTGAGTTTAAGATGCCTGATGAGAAGTTTATACAACTTAGGGTACCTAGGAAGGAAAATATATACTGTTTTGATCTTAAAAATGTTCTTCCTAATAGGTCCTTATGTTTGTTTGCTAAAGCATCTGTTGATGAGTCAATATTGTGGCATAGAAGGCTAGGTCATCTCAATTACAAAACAATCAATAAACTGGTAAAAGGAAACTTAGTAAGAGGGTTACCTTCAAAGGTTTTTGAGTGTAAGGAACTGTGTGTGGCCTGTCAAAAAGGAAAACAACATAGAGCCTCTTGTAAGACCAAAACTGTTAACACCATAACACAACCACTGTTTATGCTTCATATGGACTTATTTGGACCAACCTTTGTGAGAAGCTTGAACCATAAGCAGTACTGCCTAGTTATCACTGATGATTATAGTAGATTTTCTTGGGTATACTTTTTGGCTACTAAGAGTGAGACTAGTGAGATTCTTAAGAGTTTCATTACTAAGATAGAAAATCTAGTAAGTCATAAGGTCAAAGTAATCAGATGTGATAATGGAACTGAGTTTAAGAATAATGTGATGAATCAGTTCTGTGTAGCTAAAGGTATTGAAAGACAGTTTAGTGTTGCTAGAACACCACAACAGAATGGTGTAGCTGAGAGGAAAAATAGAACACTAATTGAGGCTGCTAGGACTATGTTGTCAGAGTCTAAATTACCAACTACCTTTTGGGCTGAAGCTATAGGAATTGCATGTTATGTGCAAAACAGAAGTAAGGTAGTGAAGCCTCATAACAAGACCCCCTATGAGCTATTACATGGTAGGAAGCCAATGATTGCATTCCTAAAACCTTTTGGGTGTCCTGTTACCATTTTGAATACCATAGACTACCTAGGCAAGTTTCAAGAGAAAGCAGATGATGGATACTTTTTAGGCTATTCTACTAATAGCAAAGCCTTTAGAGTATACAATAGGAGGACTAGAATTGTTGAAGAGAACCTACATGTTCAATTCAGTGAAATGACTCCTAGTGTTGAGACCAAAGGACCAGACTGGTTGTTTAACATTGATATGCTAACCAGATCTATGAATTATGAGCCTATCATTGCAGGAACTTCCACTAATGCTGATGCAGGTATACAAAAGGATTCTGAAGTAGATAAATCTTCAAAGGAAGCTGATTCTCCAACAGAGTTCTATTTAGTTGAAAAGTGGAAAGCTGGTTCTGTTCCTTCCATCATTCACAAGCAAGGTCCCTCTGGTGATGATGTACTAAATTCTGGAAGCAAAGTTGATCATCATCAAGATAAAGATGAGTTGTTGCCAGATAACTCAGTGTCGGTAGAAGAAATTGAAAAGAAGAAAAAGCAGTCTGCAAGCACTGATAAGCCTACTGTAAGTGCTGATAGGCCATCTGTAAATGCTGACAAGCCATCTTCTACCACTGATAGTTCAAGTGCAATTCCGGCTACAAGCACTGATGATAGTACTTTCTTTGGACCTTATCCAAAGCCACTATTTGGTGATGAGGAGTATCCACATGATCCGAATATGCCTGACTTGATTGAGATGGATACTCCTACTGATGATGAAGACATAGATGAATTCTTCAATGCTAATTTGACTAATTTGGACACTGTTATAAATGAAAGTCCAATTACTTCTACCAGAATTCACAAGATTCATCCCAAGGAACAGATTCTTGGAAATTTGAATACTCCAGTTCAAACAAGAAGCAGGGTAAAGAATTCAGAACCCTTTCCTGAACATGGGTTCTTTGCAAGATCTCTTCACAAAAGAAACAGTCATAAAGATCTGCAAAATTGCTTGTTTGCTAGTTTTCTGTCTCAAAAGGAGCCCAAGAGAATAGAAGAAGCTTTAACAGAAGAAGGATGGGTAGAATCAATGCAAGAGGAGCTTCTTCAGTTCAAACTTCAAGAAGTTTGGACATTGGTTGATCTTCCAAATGGGAAGAGGGCTATTGGAACTAAATGGGTATTCAGAAACAAAAGGGATGAAAGAGGAATTGTAGTGAGGAACAAGTCAAGGTTGGTTGCTCAAGGATACACACAAACTGAAGGTTTGGACTATGATGAAGTATTTGCACCAGTTGCAAGGATAGAGGCTATTAGATTGTTTTTGGCTTATGCTTCATTCAAGAATTTTGTTGTGTATCAGATGGATATTAAAAGTGCATTTTTATATGGCACTATTGAAGAGGAGGTATATGTTTGTCAACCTCCTGGTTTTGAGGATCCTGATCATCCTGACAAGGTTTACAAGGTGAGGAAGGCTATGTATGGACTGCATCAGGCTCCTAGGGCATGGTACGAATGCCTATCTACTTATTTGATGGACAATGGGTTTAAAAGAGGACTGATTGATAAAACTTTGTTCATTAGAAAGTACAAAGATGATATTTTACTGGTTCAGGTTTATGTAGATGACATCATCTTTGGGTCTACTAACAAGGAGCTATGCAGAGATTTTGAGAAACTTATGCATGATAAGTTTCAGATGAGTTCTATGGGAGAACTCACTTTCTTTTTGGGGCTACAGGTTCAACAAAGGACTGATGGTATTTTCATTAGTCAAGACAAGTATGTAGCAGATGTGTTGAAGAAATTTGGGTTTCAAGATGTAAAAAGTGCAAGTACACCTATGGAGACTCAGAAACCTATGCTACCAGATGATGGGAGTCCCAAAGTTGATTTGAAGTTGTACAGATCTATGATTGGATCTTTGATGTATCTGACTGCATCTAGGCCAGACATTATGTTCTCAGTATGTGTGTGTGCAAGATTTCAAGTAACACCTAATACCTCACACATGAATGCTGTTAAGAGGATCTTTAGGTATTTGAAAGGTCATCCTAAATTGGGCCTTTGGTACTCTAAGGATTCTCCTTTTGATTTGGTGGCCTACACTGACAGTGACTATGCTGGAGCTAGTCTGGATAGGAAGTCTACCACTGGAGGATGTCAGTTCTTGGGAAGCAGACTAATTTCTTGGCAGTGTAAGAAGCAAACTATTGTGGCCAATTCTACAACTGAGGCTGAATATGTGGCTGCTGCTAGTTGTTGTGGTCAAGTTCTATGGATTCAGAATCAATTGCTGGATTTTGGGTACAATTTTATGCATACTAAGATTTACATTGATAATAACAGTACAATTTGCATTATCAAAAATCCTGTTTTACATTCTAGAACTAAACATATTGAGATAAGACATCACTTTATTAGAGATTGTAATGAGAAAAGGTTGATTCAAATGGTAAAAATCCATACTGATTTCAATGTTGCTGATCTTCTCACAAAAGCTTTTGATGTGGGGAGGTTTCAGTATCTTGTTGTTAATATTGGAATGATTAATCTCTAAAATTCTCAAATTGTTTTGTATAAGCTTGTAAAAGTATTGGACTGTTATTATGTAATCTTAAGTATTGCTATTACTTTTATATCCACTGATAGTGTTGTTTCTAACCACTGACAGAGTTGATATATCCATTGCTAGTTGTTCTGTGTTTCCACTAACCATTGTGCAGGAAAATGCTAAATCATTATAGAGATGCAAGAAGTACTGAAATTTCATTGTTCATTCAACAAAATAGTTTACAGCTTACAGCTTACAATGAAACTTCAAGTGCTAATTAATGACTACATCTATACATGGATTCTACTACTACTATCCTTGCTGATATCGTTTGAATGCTGGATATGCATTTATCATATGCAAACGAAGCAGCTAAGGATCAAAATGGAAAGGATGGATTGATGCAAACGAAGAAGCTGAAGCTGATTGTGGCAGATAGATGGCTAATATGATAACCTTCTTGTGCTCCATCTTCTCTTACCACCATTCAGCAACTTACTCCATCTTCCCTTTTCCCTTCCTGGTTACGATATGTGTAGAAGCACCATGACTTGGTGCCCTAAGACCAAGAACCACCTCTCTGTCATTAGGGAGTGGTGGGTTTCTTGCTCGAGGTCTTGGTTGGGGGTTAGATGATGAAGGTTTGGAGTTTGAAGTCCTCTTCTTAGAAGAGTCATCAGAGTCTTCAGAAGCATCACTTGGATTCACCACACTATCATCTTCAGATGATGGAAGAAATGGAGATTTTCTTGGTCTTGGTTCTAGTGGAGGCAAATAGGTTAGCCATGGGTTTCCATCTTCACTTGATGATGAAGATGATGAAGAGGATGAGGAGGTGGTTAGATCA
Source organism: Chrysanthemum seticuspe (assembly GCA_019973895.1). Taxonomy (NCBI): domain Eukaryota; kingdom Viridiplantae; phylum Streptophyta; class Magnoliopsida; order Asterales; family Asteraceae; genus Chrysanthemum; species Chrysanthemum seticuspe. The sequence goes on along the minus strand of BPTQ01000001.1, from coordinate 88,076,479 downwards.
ACCACTTCTGGTTTGTTCCAACTAGGGTTCCACATTTTGATTGATTGGGGCTTTTGGAGCAATTAGGGTTTTTATCTCTTGATTGGTTTGGGCGTTATATGATATTTGGGTGCTTTTTATAAGTGAGGATTAGGGTTACTGAAGTAACTAAGGGGCAGGTTAAATGTGGTTGGAAAGTTAATGAGGTTCTTGGGGATTGGACTGAGATATATTCTAGAAGTTGACTATGTTGACTTTACTGTTCTAACCTCGGATAGGTTGTTTGTAACCACTTCTGGCTATTTCTAACCACTGACTACTATACTCTTTGTCTTTGTGTTTGTTTTGTGTTGTCTTGCAGGAAAGAAGGATGTGTGTGTGCATAAGGAGCTAATGTGGTTGCTGCTTATGTTTGTGTTTAAAAAAAAAAAAAAAAAAAAAAAGTTTTTGTGTTATAGATGATTGTTGTGTAATCCTTCATATCTTGTGAGATACCATTTCAATTGGCATGGATTTGCTTGCTCTAATGTTGTTCAGTTGGGAGGAGTGATTATCTGTATCCCCTGATGGTGTGTTACAACTGCGGACAGATGTTGTGGAAGCACGGATAGTATGATTCTCTGTTTTTCATGTTACAGGGGTTGTTTTGACACTTTGGAAAAAGTATATATCTCACTTACCAAAAACACGGATGGATCACTTTCTTTAATCTAATAACCACTTCTACTTCTCCACATCCTTAAACCCTAATCACTTTGGTTGATTTCTTCACAAACCCACTTCATTCATATCCTTCATCACAATGGCTGAGTTGTACTCCACTTCACATAATCTTGTTGCTATTCTTGCCAAAGATGCTCGCTCTGAAGGGTTTCATCAAATGATTGATTTTCTTGTTCATAGTCCCATTCACTTTGCTTTAACGGTTGAACCTACCATTTTTAAAGCCTACATACGACATTTTTGGAAGAATGCTAAAATTGAAGAGGTTAATGGGTTGGAGGTTTTTAGTACTAGGGTGGATGAGAATGCTATTTTGGTTTCTGAGGAGCTTATTAGAGAAGTTTTGCGGCTTGATGATGATGATGGTGTTGATAATCTTTCTGATGTTGAAATTGTGGCTGGTTTAGAGCGATTAGGATACACACACAGAGGTGAAAAGGTACAATTTTTTAAGAATCTGTTTTCTCAACAATGGAAGTTTTTGATTCACACTTTGTTGATGTGTATGAGCAATAAGACCACAGGCTTTAATGATTTTCCTTCAAAAATTGCTACTGCTATTATTTGTTTATCAGATGGAAGGAAATTTAACTGGTCTAGGATGATTTATGAGGGGTTAGTGCAGAATATTAGGAAGAAAGGAAAATATTATTTGTATCCTCGATTTGTTCAATTGCTTGTGGAACATCAAATCCAGGATCCTATTGAACATGTTAGAGAGTATGAGGTACATCGTATGATTCCTCGAGTGTTTGCATATATGAGGAATCCGCCACAGAATGTTGTTATTAGAGATGTTCCTTTGTTTCCTCACATGCTAAATTTTCCTACTGATTCTGAGTTTAATGAGGCTAGGAGAACACAGGGCACTCAGCTTCCTCAGGCTAGTGCTAGTGGTATGGTTAATGAGGCTGTCACGCGGGGTGGAGGTGACATGATTGGAAGGGCTTTCACTACTGATTCATGCTTAGATGCTGGTCAGGATAGTGGAAACATCCATAAGACCCAACCTTTGGCAACTCCTAATGTGGAAAGTTCTTTAGAGCTTAACACAGGTGGAGGTATCCCTAGCCACCTGGCTGCTACAGGGTACATAGATGATCAGGCTTGGTCTGGTGCTATGTCTTTTATATCCAAGGATTCACCGCTCGGAGCAGTTAACACAGCTCGAAGTGATGAGGATAGATTGGAACCTAATAATGAATTGACGGTTGATGACTATGTACATGATGACTTTTTCGATGAACCACCTCTCGGACCAGATAACACAGGTCGAAGTGGGGAGGATATTCTTGAACGTGTAAATGAATTGACGGTTCAGTGTGCTAAAATGGAGGATAAGATTTCTAGTCTACAGGAGGTCACTGTGCTTTAGGGTAAAACTATTCGGAGATTAAAGCATAGGGTCTTGGTTTTGGAGAGAGTGAAAAGACCTGGACTTGCTGTTTTGAAAGCTTTGAGGCGTATGAAAAAGAAGGTGAACTCTTCTTCTACTCTGAATGTGGATGATGTATCCAAACAGGGGAGGAGTGATGGCATGACTTCAGGGGAGGCTGGGAATGTATCTGTTGGTGTTACTATGGAAGAAGATGTTGACAGTGGAGATCAAGAATTTGTAGTTTCTGATAAAGCTGGGAATGCTATTGTTCTTGAATAATTGAAGAATGTTGACATAGTGCAGAACACAACCACTGATGGTATATCTGAAACCCTGGTTAGTACTTTTGTAACCACTGATGTTTCAGATTTGGCTATACCCACTGCTATCACAACTACTTCTACTGTTGTTACAACTCTGTCTGAAGTATCATCTAAGCCTAAAGAAGTAGAGAAAGAGGCTGCAAGCACATTGATTAATCTGAGCAAAACATCATCTATACCTACATCAATAATTGCACCTGCTTTATCTATTCAGTCTACTGCTACTAAATCAAAAGGTAAACCAAAAGGTAAAAGTTTGGTTATTGGTGAACCTTTGAAGAAGAAAATGGTCAAAACTAATGTTGGAAAAGGCAAAGAAGTAGTACTGAAGTTCAAAAATAAAGCAGAACAAGAGGCTTATGATAAAGAGTTTGCTAGAAGTATGGAAGAGGAGGATAGAGCAGCTTTGGAGAAGAGAAAGAAAGATGAAGAAGAAGCTAGTCAGAAGATATTAGCTACATGGTATGAATCTCAAGACTATCTTAAAGCTTCAGAATTGATCAATGATGAATATATAGTACAAGAATGGGCATTGTTCGATGATGAAGAAAAGGCTAGACTTCTGGGTACATTGGCAAAGAAGGTTAGAAAAGAAAATAAGAAAATTGTAAGAAAGAAACCTCCTTCTATTGCTCAGTTGAGGAATGTTTTGATGAGGATTGTCAAGAATTCTGGTATATATGTTTCTGAAAATCTTAGTACCTGTTCATTTAAAAGAATGTTGGAAATCTATGAGACATGTATGAGAATTAATAATGATGATTTCTGTCCGATGAATTCTCAAAAGGAGAAAGAGTGGATTAAAGAGCATGATGCATGGATGGAAAGCAAACGAAAAAGAAAATCTGAGGTTCAGGAGACATCTGATTCTAAGAAGTTGAAAGTTGTTGCAGATGTGAATCAAATCATTTCTTATGAGTTTAATCTCTTAGATGGAAGTGAAGGTGTTTGGAAAATTCAAAGACTTAATAATGATGTTTCTTAGTATAATAAATTTTCTCAAATGCTTCAATATTTTGATAGAGATGATTTGATGAATCTTTGGGTACTTTACAAGAATAATTTTGGTGAAGTACATCCAGATGATTATCATGAGAGGCTGATGTATCATAATTTGAAGATTCTATTTGAGCCTACTCATGCTGAACCTGAATGGTAGGGACTCTACAATGGTCAAGTTACTCGTTGGTTTTTATATCAAACCTGTGGAGTTCATGTTTTAACTGTTTCTGGACAGATTATTCATATGCTTGTAGAAGGTGATTATCCTAAATTGAATAATCATCCAGGAATCATTGCTCAGATGTTGAATCCGGGTTGTTTCAAGATGTTATTGTCCTATGATAGTCAAGCTTATGACTTGTTGAAGAAGTATGAGAAGATACTTAAAAGTAAGTGTTTGGTTACATCCTCCACATCAGATGTTTTGGTTTTAAAAGAAACTTGAGAATTCTGTTAGAATTTATCAAGTTTAGGGGAGGATTGTTGGGTTTTAGGTTCCTTGTATGATGAATTACTTTAAGTAATGGAACCACGGACAAGCTTGAAGATAACCACGGACTGAAGAGGTGTAACCACTGATGAAGATAACCGCGGCTAGTAGTATTGAGTAACTGCTGATAGTACATTGTAAACACTGCTAGTTTTCTATAGTCGGTTAGTTTATTGTATCAGATAAATATGGAAAAGATATTTATCTTGTAGGTTACGTATTGTATATTGTATAGGACTCCTTAGCCTATAAAAGGAGGTCCTAGGCTAGGTTAGATATACGTATGTTTTATATCTAAGGTCGATACACTTCAAGGTTGCAAAACCCTAATACTGTAAGAGTATTCGTATTAATAAATAATATTGAGGTGTTGAATGTTAATTGTTCTTCTTCTTAAGATCAAGTGTTAAATTCCGCATAATACTTGATAAGCTTTTGTTACAAGTCAGTTTCTATATTAGATCGTTTGCTCAACTGGGATCAACAAATTCTGATCAGCTGCAACCGTCCAAGTGTACCTGCAAACAACAGTTAGCAATAAAACACATGAAAGTGTCTTTGACCACTTTCGTCGAATTGAGGTACACGGCCCACGGTTCCCCGTTGATCAGTACAAGTACTGCCTGTGATCAGGTAGGATTCCTAAGAATCTCCTTGACAGGGTTTCGCAGTTGTTCTAGTTGTTCTCAAACCGGAACGTCTCAAAGAAGACAACACGGAGTGAGTGAACCAGCAAATTGAGATTCACTGATTGATGAAAAATGATTTGAAAAACAATCGCGTATTGCTTGAAGAAAGAGTTTTGCAATACGACGAAGGTTTTATGAGAAAGATCAATTTTCAATCAAAATACTTTTTGCATTAGAGAATGAGTACACATTCGACGTGCTAGCGAAAAGAAGAGATTCGCACATCGAACGGTTTTTCTAAAAGTATTTTTCAATCAGATATACTTTTTGAATTTGAAATGAATACACATTCGACGTGCTAGAGAAAAGAAGGTTTACACATCGAACGGTTTTTCCAAAAGTATTCGTCAATTCCATTCCTGGACCAAGGTTGATTCAAGAATGAATCTCCCCATCGTTTCTATCCAGTTGTCACAAGCTTGATCTTTTGCAAGATTTCACATGTCACCCACCAAGAGCTTGTTAGATGTTGGCTCTAGAAGGATTTCCATCTTCATTGTGAATATTTTTACATATCACTCGGATGTTCTGGCAATACCACAAGGATAATGCGTAGGACTCTTAATATATACTTACTTTCCACATTGTGTGAAAAAGCAAGTCTTCAAGAATTTAGTGTCCTAACGAGATATTGTGGATGATCTCTTGGCTCTAGACTCAATAGTGCATTTTTGGTTCCTTTGCCGGAGACTAGGGAGAGGGTCTCCTTCTTCAATATCAACAATCTCTAAGAGAAAGTCGATAGATTATGTAGGTTCCCCGTGAGAATGAAACAAGCCCTTTTAAGAGGAACTTGAGTAGTTTGGGAAGTTTAGTGCAGTGCATCACTGGGTCCATGATGTCTTGTCTTCAATACCAGTGTTACCTTAGTAACCACAAGTAGCATATGAATTGAACCCAGTTTCTGCCCTAAGGTTGAATTGATGGAGGGCTATTTCTTTTCACCCTTTTATCATTCATTTCTTTTTCATTCTTCAACCCCTTTAGTGCTTACCGAGACTTCATAACTAGAACCTTGTTGGATTTATTCCAGTACTAGCTCAGTCTCAGTCTGCACTCTTCCCATTTCTCACTTTTCTCCTTTTTTCAATATACCTAAGGACTCTACACTATCTAGTGGATTGTCCCTGGGTAGATCCCTCCGGTTCTGGCGGGATCGTGGGAACGAATACCTAACCTAACCATCCTTATAACACCATGCATAAAGTAAAATGGTCGGTCTTTTGGTACAGTTCATTCTTCCGTGAAACCAATTGAAAAATCATTTGGAAAAACAATCAAGGTACTTGTGATACGAGATCAAAGCATTTTGTACCCTAACAGTTTTGATCATTTAGAAAACCTCCCCCTCAACATGTGCGTATGATTTAGAAATTGTTTAGCACAAGGAGGCAAGAGGACTTTGAAATATTTTCTTTGATCACAATTTTCATACGAAAAAAGCCATTTGATTTTCATGGTAAAATTCTCCCCCTCAATATGTGCGTAGGATATTTAAAATCATTTTATCACATAGAGGCAAGAGTTCTTTTGAAGTACATCCACGATCACAAAAGCCATTAAGAAACCATTTGAAAACTCAATCAAGGTACTTTATAAATCTCTTTTAAAAAGATTTTGTACCTCGATAGTTATGCTCCCCCTCAATATGTGCTTCTAGATTCGAAAGCGTTTAGCACATATGAGAGAGCAGCCTGCACAATTTCATCAAATCGATCACCTTTTATCAAATTTCATTATTAAATCACAAATTCTCCCCCGATCAAAAATATCAAACCCTTTGAGATTTTGGATCCCAAGTGATTTAATTAGGTTTAGAAAACATGGGAGAAAATGTGGCCTTGTTTAAATACTCATCTGGTTTTTGGATAAATCCTCCTCCTCAACATGTGCATTATGTATTTGAAATCGTTTGGCACATGGAGGTAGGAGTGCCTTTAAAGGACTAAAACCAATTCCATTTAAACAGATTTGAGATTTAAATCATGATCTCTCCCCTGATCAAAAAATTCAAACCAACTGAGATTTGTGATCCCAACTGATTTAAATCATTTAGAAAAATTTGGGGAAAGACGTGGCGAGATTTAATTTATGAAAAATGACAGATAAGGATCAATTTAAGACATTAAAGATTGTTAGTATCAGGTATGAAAGTTTTTAAGAGATCTTTTAGTAAAATAAAACAATTTCACAATCAAACAAGAACAGAAAAAATTTCATTTTGAAAGACCTTGATTCTAACGAAAAAAATCATACCATGACATAACATTAAATCTTTAGATCACCACTTATATAGTACAAAGCGGAACTTTTGTGAAGAAATATCGTTTGAAAATATATTATTTTAAATCACTCTCCCCCTCAATCCATGACCGTAGTCGATAATTGAGTGACTCAAGTTTTGATACAATGAAGTCCGGTGATTTTCAAAATTAAGTTCAATTTATTTTCAAAACAATATTTTTCCATTTTCAAAACAATTTAATCAACTTATTCAAAATTGTTTAAAAATGGTATCCTGCACAAAGATATATTAAGTGGTTGAGAAGCTTCTGTTGTTGCTGTAGGGCTTGGAAGAAAAACTGTCTGCAGATGCAGTGAGACTTCTTCTTATGTTGCATTTTGAATGCCAACTGAGGTCAAATTAAGCTCCGTTTCTTCAATCACTTAGAAGAAAACCATCTGCTGATGCAGTGATACCTCTTACGTTGCATTTATGCCAACTCTCCATTGAAGTCCAATTAAGCTCCGTTTCTTCATTTGTCAACCCAAGATATCGTTACCCTTTCCTTGCGGCATCCAATCATGTTCATTTGTGGGATCCGGATCGGGAACATTCTTATATCCATGATATCTGCATACGTTAGTGAACACACACACATATATATGGTGGTCGACATCACCCATAACAGCAATCGACTAAATAAAGTCAATTTAACATAACAATCAGATCATATAAGGCATGGGGTTTATGTGTTAATCAAACTCTAATCATCTAAACCTAACAATCATATCCTAAATTCCTAGTCCTTCGACACAGGCAAATATCATTTTTAATTAAGCACATAGGATAATTAAGAAAGCTCGTTAGATGATATAGATTTAAAAAATTCTCCCCCTCAATCAATGAATTATTTTCTGAAAAGATTAAAAGCGCTAAAGTCATGGATTGAGTTTTCAATTTTTTACGAAAAACTCTGAAACTGATTGGTTTTGCAACTCATTAACCACCATTTAGTTAAAACACCAAATATTTTTCTGAAGAATTTTAGACGGAAAAACATTTGTGTAGGAACAGCAGTCCTTCGACATACTTTCCTTGTTTTGTTTTTAGGATAAGTGCACGAAATATTTTGAAAATAGTTTAAGCGTAGCACTTTCCTTCCTTTAAAAGAATGGGTTGCTATCTGAAATAATAGCAAGCCATAGTTTTAAGCGCGGGTTACAGTCTGAAGTAACTGCAAGCCATTTTTTAAGCACGGGTTACAGTCTGAAATAACTGTAAGCCATAATTTTAGACATGTTTTGGAAAAGAATATTTACACCTCCTGCTCGAACTTCATCTAAAGTCCCGTGCCATTATTGAATGACATTTCTAAGACCGTAGATGTTATCGATACCAGAAGACATGTCTTGAGAAAAACATATTTTTGGTATTTTTGAAATTTTCTGATTTTTATGGTTTTTGAAGGTTTTATATTTTTCTATTTTCTTTTTGTTGGTTTTATATTTTTCTATTTTCTTTTTGTTGGTTTTATATTTTTGTATTTTGCTTTTTGAATAAATATATACAAAGATAGAGAAGATGATATAGTAAAAGAAGATGATGATACGAGTACCGAGATAAGGATATCGAGCAGCACATCGTAGAAGATAGAAGTCATCAACTCTTAAACATTCACCACCAAAGCTTCCAGGGCTCTTGCATAGTAGAAAGAAATTGAACCATCTGAAAAAAGAGACTTTGGCAGCTTCCCCCCAAACCAAAAATCCTATAGCTGAGCAGATTCGAAGCTCTATTTCAAGCTTGCCTTAGCCAGGTGCACAGAGAAGCACACCATTATCATAAATCCCGTTGCTCCTTTCAAGAATAATCACCGTGATTCTTCGTTCGAGGTTATATCATCAACAAGAAGAACAACATCGTATCATCCCACACATAAAACAATCTTCTCAAATTTCCTTTTCAACTGACGTCTGAAGCGATCCATTCCAAAAGGTGTCAAGAGAACAATTCCCCCTAGTAGTTGAATTGATGCAGTCAGTCTCTTTGTATAATGCTCAAGAACTCTCCCGAATACACATCATGAGGGTAATGAAGAACAACTCCCCAATGTTCACATCTTTCGTCCCTGATGAATGTATATGAAGCTCAAGAACCTGAAGTACACCAATATCCAAGAACTCTCCCGAATACACATCATGCCCGGAAGGAAAACACCTCCCCAATGTTTGTGGTAAACAATGGCTTTCTTCCCTGATGATCGTGTATGAAGCTCAAGGACCCGAAGTACACACATTCCCCAAAGAGAGAACAACCGATAACATTGAAGAAGCAGGCCGAATCACTGATTATCTCTGCGGATGACAATCTCTGCGGATGTCAACTCCGGAATAAGTGATTATATCTCTGAATCACTGATTAAGCCCTCAAGTGAGACAGCTGAGCGCCCCCAATGTACCTCTCCCCTGATGATTGCGATAACATCGAGATCATCACACACCAGTGTACCTCTTTTATCTTCAGAAACTTTCATTTACATCACTTCCCCCACGACGTTGGAATAAGGACACTAAACGCTTTGATGAGTAAAACCTTGAGTTTCTCTGCGGTCATGACATTTGTTTTCCCGGGATAACTTCAATCACTTAGAAGTATTAAGTCCATCAAGTTTACTCGCCATGAGTCAAACCTTGAGTTTCTCTAGCGGTAATAACATTTGTCTTCCCGGGATATCTTCAATCACTTAGAAGAATTAAGCTCATCAAGATTACTCGCGTTTAGATGCGTGTCTCCTTTCCCCTTACTGGTTTTGATGCTTCAGAATCAGCAACTCATTGAAAGCCCGTATACTAGAAATTTGTTGAGAAGAACACTTGAATTCTTTGTGAGAATCAACTTGCTGAAGACTCTCTCTAACTATTTATATCAACCCTTCTGTAGACAATTTGAAGTGACCACTGAAGAAGAAAACCCGCTATACCATACTTGAAACTGAAGTCAACTTCCCCACATTTGTATCTTAAGCTTGCACCTAATGATGGAAGAACGGTGTAGAGAATTTATGCTTCAAGCAAATCTCTAAGTACTCACTACCCAAACAAAGTATGAGACATTAACACCTCTTGCGTTTATCCACACCGTCATATGCGTGTGACACTGAGTAAAACAAAGTAACTCCTAATAGTGATAGTTAACCAGGTCTTCAACCATCCACCTCGACTGCTGGTAACTAGATAAGCCAAGTCTTCAACTCAAATTCTTAAGCCCGAGCAAGTTATCAAATAAGAACACGCCTTTGTGAAAGTCAACTTCAATCTCAAATAAGTGATAAATGATTAACTCCGAAGTAATCACCTTTTGTCAAATGTCCAAAAATAGTCAATATCAACGTCTCGAGTAGTCATTGCTAAAGAATATAAGCACGTCTAATTGGGAATTGAATCTGACTTATAACTTTCTCCCAATTAGTGCTCTCCCCTAAACCAACAATCTGTTTGATAAATGCCCAAATTAAGAAGAAGTCTTTAGATCGTTAAATGCAACTCGTCTTTAGTCTTCTAACATGTAGCAGAAAATGTAGAACAGACTGTAGACTTGACCTTCTTCAAGATTGTGCAGTTGGGGAATAGATAGTTAACATCTTCAACTCACCAAAACAAGAACATCACCAAAAAGCATCCCAATCAACTTACATCTTGCAAATCCCCTTAACTAAAATCCCTCCCAATCAAACAAGAACAGAAAGATGTTCATCAAGGAAATCAGCAATCAGGCCGCAACGAACACATAAGATGGTAACACCAAACAAACAATCACATCAAACAAGAACAGAAGGTTGTTCGGAATCATCATGTTGATGTGCACGTGAAGCATTAACCGGAAGCACTTTGTCAACAAACTCATATCAGCTTGTGAAGATGTCAACTAACGGCTCTTAAGAAGAAACTCCATGTGAAGATTACCCGATAAGAAGAAGCTCGGTTCTTACATGAGTTTAGAGCCGTATGACCATTTAAATTCTCAAAAAATAATCAACCATGCAGTAATTTCACACTTCTTCTCCCCCTCAAGAATTGCATACGGAGTTGCCATTCTTGATTAAATAAGTGAAAATCATCCGAATGTTCTATTCACACTTCTCTCCCGCAAAATCAGCACATGATGTCGCCATCTTCATTATAATCGAGCTAGTGGAATGAGAAAAACAATCAGTGGTAGCCCGGTTCACTTGATGACTGAAGCGCATGGAAAAAGTATGAAGCATGTTGATGAGAATGGTCATAATAAGAAGATTTCTCTTCTTCAGAAGATAAAGCGCACTGAAGCGTACACTTTTCTTTTCTTTAGAGTACGAGGCATGAACTGATGTGTTCATACGTCATAAGAAGAATTCTCTTCTTTTGAAGATAAAGCGCACTGAGACGTACACTTTTCTTTTCTTTGGAGTACGAGGCCTGAACTGATGTGAACAGACGTCATAATCTCTCTCTTTTCTGCTCTCTTAGCAAAACATGCAATCATTCCCATTATCATTCTGTAGGCTATTTGTCGTGACAGCTGATGGAGAAAACCCAATATGATGAATTTGACCCTGAAGTAAAACTAACCCGAACTCGTGACTTAAACTTGCACATATGTAACAAAGAGCGGTGCCGAGAATTCATGCTCCATTGAATCTCTTAAGTACTCTATACCCTTCAACCAACCAACCATCAAGTAATAGACGTACATTACCTCTTGAAAATCCACAATTGAATGTGACACTGAGCACTACAACGTAACTCCTTTAAGTGATAGTTATTTTGAGGTGATAAGAGCCCAATTCCCCCAAGTGGTAAAAGAAAAGGTAAAAGTCACCCAACAATAACTAGATTTCCAAGTCTTCGTTTTTGATAATAAGCTCGAACAAGGATCATGAAGAATCTTCATCCATCCATCCCCGATACCTTCAGATACTAAGTACACTAGCCCGTGATAATTTACTTCAACCTCAAATAAATAATACTGAATTAACGCCGATGTCACATCTTCTGAACTACTCAAATCTAGCCTTCTTTGACATTTAAATGAACTTTGATAATGGTTTCATCCCGACCATGGTTAAAAGCACGTAACCCCGTAAAACCATATAATAACCAAACTGCCATGAAGATAACCCAAACACACACCCAATTCATGAAGTACACCCTTTTATCCCTTCTTCGAAACAGAAACTGTAGCACCAGCATCAGATAAGATCTCGAAATACACTTTCCTTTTCTCCAGGATGGTTCCATCATTACGGGATTTTACAACTCTATGGTTTAAACTGAAAAATAGATTCTTTCGCGGGATTTTACAAAACCAAGAATAAACCGTAAGATAGATCAGGAAATGCACCTTACTATTATCAGGATGTTTCCATTGTTACGGGATTTTACAAGTCAATGATTTAAACCGAGAAATACGTTCTTTCGCGGGATTTTACAAAATCAAGACAAAACCGTAAACAATTTCAGCTTGAATGTATTATAGCCATTTTGGTTTCGGTGAATAACTGTTTTTAGGGGAACATGCAGCGGTTCATCAACGGACATAATCCAACATCATCAACCATCCAATTAACACTTTGGTAAACACATCATTCACGCATTCTGTCGGCTATTGCTGTGACCACATGGAGAAGTAAACCCGATATACCAAACTTGATCATGAAGTAGAATTCCCCGGATTTGTTACTTAAACTTGTACTAATCCTTGTGAAGAAGAAACGGTGTACCCAATGTACAAAACCTCTTGACATTCTCAACTGAGTGAGACACCGAAGTGATAATTATGTTGTGGGTTAAGCGAGAAAGAATCACAACCGTAATTAAATGGCCAAGTCTTTATCACACACTATAAAAGCCAAAACAAGTCATCTTCGCGGAAGGGTAAAAAGAAAGAAGACGAAATAAGTAAACACGCCCGACAAACCTTACTTCAAATCCAAATAAGAAATACCGTATAAACAACCCCGTAGTCAACTTTTGTTCAACCATTAATTCAAGACATGAAATAGTGTCTACCGTGAAAATGTATAACCCAAAATATCAAACTGCATAAACTCATCATCTAATCATATTTTCACAAGACACATCATTAAATCACATCAACAACACTCATCATCAAATTCAAATCTCATATTTATTATCCAGTTATGAGAAGCTCAGAAGCAATTTTAAACCCTATCCAACTGAAAACATTAACCCATATCCGGTCTGATAGTCCAATAAATCCCATGATCCACAACTGATAGCCCAAAATTCGGTATATACTTAAGCCCATTCACATTCGGAACATTTTCTTTGTAGATCACATTTCACATTCGTAAAAAGCACACATATATAATCATACACCAATAATTATATGTGGGATAAAAGATATGATATGGGATAAAAGATATGATCAAGGAATAGATTTAAGGTTGCGTATATCCCAATATCCCTTTCAGCCATTCACCAATAATTACGTGTAGAGACTAGAGTATGTGGCATATCATGTGAAGTTTGCACGGCCCAACACCAACACTCGGCCCTATTCCAATCCAGATCCGGTCCATTAATAAGATGTAGCCATTGATCCATCATCCCTTACACGGCCCATTTTGAGAACTTAGTACCCGATCCAAAAATCTAAAGAGTATACAGGTTATAAAACCAACATACCCTAAAAACACTCATATTAACCCTAATCTCACTTCACAAATATATCCGCCTCAATCAACATATCACTCCCAAAAAAAACTCTTTCATCCAACTCAGATCAAGGAATAACAAAAACACATCACTTTATGAAATCACATATCAAACCGAGTACGAATCAGTCTCACAATCACAAGATCTTTTATCAAAACTGATCCATTCATTCAATCGTTCCAAGTTTAATCACATCTCATCCTCGCCACAGGGATGGCTTAACTGAAACAAAGATGCCACAGGGTTGGTTTTCAGTCGTGAATCAAGTATGCCACAGAGATGGTAACATGAGCAACAACTGGCTTCAAGATCTTAATGAGAGGTCTCGGGTAGGTTTTTGATGTTGATTTTTGTTTTGATCTTGATATTGAACGAACCAAAGAAGAACAAATAACAAATTTGTTATATTGTCTCTTTAAAGTTCGAATATAGTTATGGATTGGTGAGGATAATTGTTCAATTCAAACAATCTTGGAAAAAGGTTGCAAAAATTATTGAACATGAATCTGAGATCCGTTCTTGATATATCATTTTTGAGTCTTGTTAGAATGATATAGAAGGTAGTTTCGGATCTGTTTGTGGACTGATGATGTGAATTTTACTGAGGTCGTTGTTGATGGTTTATGGTTTTGTGGTATGAGGTCGTGTTGAGGTCAAAGTCAAACTCATTATCATTTTATCTCATAAGTCGCTAGACTCAATAGTCATAGCGGATTAGTCAAGTCGCTAGCGTTATGTCAAAACAAGTCACTATTCTTTCAAAACACAAGTCGCTAGGTTCATGAGTCAATTCGCTAACATCTTCATCATTCAAGTCGCTAACTTATCAATATAAGTCGCTAGGTCATTTTTCAGTATCAAGTGGCCACTTAGTTTTATACATAACTCGCTATTGACTTTCAAGAAAGTCAACGATTAACCAAGTCGCTACAGAGAACCATTGAATCTGGACAAATATGAGGCCAAGTCGCTAATATGAAATTTCGGCGAGTTTTCCGACCATATTCCGTTCATCATCATTTTACCCAGAATACTGTATAAAGTTGCATTTTGACCCATGTTTGACTGAAAATATGACTGTTTGACCACCTAATAACTCACTGCTTGGTAACAACAAAGACATAAGGATGAGATAAAAATACTTTTGGACCATAGGTAACAGGTATGAGATAAAAATACTTTTGGACCAAAAAGTAACAGGTATAACAAAGATATACCAAGACATGACAATTTTAATATTTTGACCAAAACGGATGTTAAAACTGGTGTAGCAAAACTGTTAACCACAAGTAAAAAAAATTATCCGGCCACCATAAAGTACAAAAGCAGTTTTCAAAATGAACCAAAAACCACCATAACCATGATACAAAAACCACACAAATCAACAAAACACAACAACCTTGGCTCTGGTACCAATTGTTAGGATCCAAATATTATTGTGTTGATGATTCGGGTGGTCTAGGATGATCAAAATACATGTTTGCCATAGTTAGAGAGTTAGTAGAGAGAGAAAGGGTGTTCTTGCTAGAGGTTTACAAAAGTATGGAAATATTAGATTGAAAAGCACCACCCCTTCCATGGATGGAAGGGGTATTTATAGTTACAAACACAATGACCTCCTATCGGCCTGTGGATCAGGGATACAGTGGGTAAAGACCCGTCCTTCCTCCACGGTGAAACACTACGCTAAACTAAACTAAACTAATAACTAACTAATAAACTGATAAATAACGTAAATAACGACAAGTCTACGAGCTAACTTATGCTAGATAATATTTGGGGTGACCGACTCTTCACTATGGAATTTTCTAATTCCTAACACTTTTTAATAACAAAAGCAAGCTAGAGCAAATATCAGCTACCTTCCTCAACGAAGAATGCTCAGCTATTGTCCAAAACAAGATTCCACCAAAGCTAAGAGATCCTGGGAGATTTCTTATTCCATGTACTTTCGGGAATAATATTAAATGCGATGCTTTAGCCGATCTTGGCGCGAGTATCAATTTTGATGCCTTATTCGCTGTATTCCAAGTTCTGCAACAACAACCTGAAACCAACAAAAATGAGCATTCGATTAGCAAATCATTCCTATAAATATCCTGTGGGTATTGCCGAGAATATGCTTGTCAAGTCGGTAAATTCATTTTTCCCGTGGACTTTGTAATCTTGGAAATGGAAGAAGATAGTAAAGTTCCACTCATCTTAGGAAGACCTTTCCTAAATACCGCTGATGCAATCATCAAAGTGAAAGGAAGAGAACTCAACCTTGGAGTTGGAGAAGATCGAATCACTTTTCTAATCGATAAAGCGATGCGCTACCCACATTCCAATGATGACACTTGTTTTAACATCGATGTTATTGATGAAGTCACTGATGAAGAATTGGACGCATTACTTAACGAATCCGATCCATTCATGACTACTTCTGAAAAAATCAATGAAACAGACTTTGACAAAGAGTTTGATGATTTCATGAAAGTATAATTCGAAGGAGATAACTCAGAAGAAGAAGAAATGGAGGAAGAGGAAGAAAACTTTGAAGAAATAACTTTCAATGATGAGATGTGAATTAAATCTTCTATCGAAGAACCACCCACAGATCTCGAACTCAAACCTCTCCCAGATCATCTTGAATATGCTTACTTGGAGGAAAACTCACTTCTTCCAGTAGTCATATCTTCATTGCTCAAGGACAGTAAGAAAGAAAGTTTAATTTCTGTCCTAAAAAATCACAAACAAGCTTTCGCTTGGAAAACATCCGACATCCCAGGAATTAGCCCTAATTTCTGCAAACACAAAATCAATTTTGAAGAAGGGATTAAACCTGTGGTAGAACGTCAACATCGACTCAATCCCAACATGAAAGAAGTTGTTAAAAAGGAAATCATAAAACTTCTCGATGTTGGTATCATTTACCCAATTGAGGATAGCCCTTGGGTAAGTCCTGTTCACTGTGTTCCCAAGAAAGGAGGAATGACGGTTGTAACTAATGAATGGAATGAACTAGTTCCAACTAGAACTGTCACTGGCTGGCGCGTTTGTATTAACTATCGGAAATTAAACAAAGCCACCAGAAAAGATCACTTTCCACTCCCGTTCATGGATCAAATGCTTGAAAGACTAGCAGGAAATAAATTCTTTTGTTTCCTTGACGGATTTTCAGGATATTTCCAAATTCCAATCGATCCTAACGATCAAGAATAGACCACTTTCACTTGTCCTTTTGGAACCTACGCATATCGGCGTATGCCTTTTGGTCTTTGCAATGCACCTGCGACCTTTCAAAGGTGTATGATCGCTATATTCCAAGACATGCTAGAAACCTCCATGGAAGTTTTCAAGGATGACTTTTCAGTCTTCAGAGACTCATTTGAAGCTTGTCTTTCTAATCTTGATAAAATGCTCGAAAGATGCGAAGCTGCACACCTTGTCCTTAACTGGGAAAAATCACTTCATGGCGACCGAAGGAATTGTGCTTGGCCACAAAATCTCCAGTGCAGGAATGGAAGTAGACAAAGCAAAGGTCAACGTTATCTCAAAGCTTCCACCACCGACTAACGTCAAAGCCGTTAGAAGTTTTTTTAGGACATGCTGGTTTTTACCGCCGATTTATCAAAGATTTTTCAAAAATATCTCATCCGATGACAAAACTTCTTGAGAAAGAATCTATCTTTGACTTCAATGCTGATTGCATAAAAGCTTTTGAAACATTGAAATCTCAACTAACTAGTGCTCCGATCATGGTTTCACCTAATTGGTCACTACCCTTCGAACTTATGTGCGACGCAAGCGATTTTGCTGTTGGAGCCGTCTTAGGCCAACGTGAAAGAAAACACTTTCGGCCTTTTTATTTTGCTAGCAAGACACTGAATAGTGCTCAGCAAAATAATACCGTCACCGAAAAGGAATTACTGGTCGTCGTTTTTGCATTCGACAAATTCCGATCCTACCTTGTGCTCTCAAAAACAGTCATTTTCACTGATCATTCAGCACTCAAATATTTGTTTACCAAGCAAGATGCTAAACCACGTCTTATCCGATGGATTTTGCTACTCCAAGAATTTGACATCGAAATCAAAGATAAGAAAGGAGCAGAAAATCTTGCTGCTGATCACTTATCTCGTCTTGAAAACCCCGATCTTGAGGTATTAAAAGAAGAAGAAATCGATGATTATTTCCCCGATGAAACTCTCATGACCATCAATGGAACTGACGATCCTTGGTTTGCTGACTTTGCTAACTATCTCGCTGGAGGAATTCTCAGAAAAGGTTTAACTCATGCTCAAAGAAGCAAATTCTTTTCGGAACTGAAATACTATTTTTGGGAAGAGCCATATCTTTTCAAAATGTGTCCTGACGGAATGATTTGAAGATGTGTTTCTGGTTCCGAAACCCGTAAGATTCTTGACGAATGTCATCATGGCCCAACTGGGGGACATTATGGTCCTTCCACCACAGCTAAAAAAGTTTTTGATGCTGGATTCTATTGGCCAACAATATTCAAAGAAGCACATACACTTGTTCAAAATTGTGACGCTTGCCAAAGAACCACCAATCTTTCACGAAGAGATGAAATGCCATTGACAAGCATCCAAGTGTGTGAAATATTTGATATTTGGGGAATAGATTTCATGGGACCTTTCCCTAAATCCCACAAATTCGAATACATTCTCATTGCTATAGATTATGTGTCCAAATGGGCAGAAGCTGAAGCTTTACCAACGAACGATGCTTGTGTCGTCGTTAATTTCCTCAAAAAGATTTTCGCTCGTTATGGAATTCCCAAGGCCTTGATAAGCGATCGAGGAACCCATTTCTGTAACCAAAAAATGGAGAAAACCATGAAAAGATATGGAGTTCATCACCGATTTGCGACTGCCTATCATCCACAAACCAGTGGGCAAGTTGAAAATACCAACAGAGCTCTCAAAAGAATACTAAAGAAAACAGTGAAGGACAATCCTTTAGTGTAGGCAAAGAAACTTGACGATGCTCTGTGGGCATTTCGTACGGCTTATAAAACTCCAATTGGCACGACTCCTTACAGACACTTGTATGGGAAGACTTGTCATTTGTCGTTCGAAGTTGAACATCGTGCTTACTGGGCTCTCAGAAACTGTAACACCAATCTCAAAATAGCTGGAGAAAAGAGAATCTTGCAATTGCACGAACTCGATGAATTAAGACTCCGAGCTTATGAATATTCCAAACTGTATAAAGCTAGAACAAAAGCTTATCATGACAAAAAGCTACGAGTTCGAAAAGAATTCAAAGCCGGAGATAAAGTTCTGCTTTTTAACATGAAATTCAAATTCAAAGCTCCTAAATTACAACCAAAATGGTTTGGACCACATATCGTTAAACATGGATATCCATCCGGGTATGTCGAACTCTATTACAAACAGGGTGGAAGTTTCATTGTTAATGGGCACCGAATCAAGTTATATTATGACAAGGAGAAAACGAATGAAGTTTCAGTTGCAACAGTTTCCCCTGAAAATGAATTCGAAACAATCACCTTTATAGCACCATTTCCAGGAAGAATCCCACAAATTGTTCCTTGGAAACCATCTGCTGAGTTCATCTGGGACGATATTGAAGCTACTGGTGAGGAATTCATGTATATCCCCGAACTTTTCAAAATGTTCAAGGCTGCTTTTGTGGCCAAGTGAATTCGGGAAGATTCGAGTCAGGCTGATGACTCGGTAATAAAACAAGCGCTTCTCGGGAGGCAACCCGTGTGTTGTAGATTTGATTTTTTGTGGTCACTCCCCAAAGTTTAAACCTTTGGTTGAACTTAAGTGTGGGGGGTGCCACCTTTTAACAAGACCTTTTGTTTGTTTATAAGATTTTGTGCAGGTAATGATTTCTCCAGTGGACGCTAGGAGTGAAGAAAAGAAATTTTAAGCTGACAAACTCATTGACATATCTGGTTTCATCTCTATTTTCCCTATTTCTATACTTTGAAGTTCTTTTTTCACATTGAGGAAAATGTCTAACTTAAGTGTGTGGGGGGGGGGGATGAATAGGAAAAATTAGAGTTTTCATGCTTAAATTTTAAATTTTGTTTGCCCTTGGGATCTAGTTGTTTTCACGCATATAGGATAATATATTAGAATAACTGGATCAAACCACTGGTAAAACTGGTAATATTTGAAACTTCGAGATGTGTTCCGATTACTATTGCAATTCATTCTGGGATCGATAAACATTTGCTAGCATATATTATAACCCTTTCTACTAAAATTGTGAGGATTTAAAGCATGTTCTATAAAAGCATACATCTTTTATGCTTGGATCTCTTGCTATGAGTGTGCCGGTGATTTTATTTATTCTAGAACTTGTACTTGTTAATCATTACCAGACTGCAGTGAGATCGCATTCGTGTGGTATAAGTAAATTCGTGTGATAAAGAGGCACCTTAGGATTTAACCCAAATGGCCTTTCATTTTACATCTAATGATATATTAGCTAGCCACATCGGTTAGTTAACCACCCACATGGACCCATTTGTAGTGCTCATTTTTAGCACTAGATACCCCTAGTTACACCCTCTGAGCCATCCTTTTCATTTCTGCTTCACCCAAGAAAATACAAAAAGACTTTACAATTTAAACCTGAGCCTAACCCTTATCAATGTCTAAACGGTTGGTTGCTAGTCGGCTGGAAAGTGAAGATTGTTCAAATGATTATGAGTACCACATCTTGTGAGATTGATTGAGCCATTTCATGAAAGTTCTGATTCTAAAAAAAAATGTGTTGAAAGTATGGAAATAATAGCCAATGTACTATGATCGAAGAACAATTGTCATGGCAAAGCAAAAAGCTGTGGAAAGCGAAAAAAAAGAAATTGAAGCTATAATCATTTATTGGTTCTGGATTGTTTGGTAGCTAGCAACACGGGTATTAGACTTGATTTTATTTTTATTTTAACACAAATTTCATAAACATTTCCATGCCTTATCCATACCCTTAACCCGAAGCCTGCCATTATAACTCGAATAAAAGTCCTCTTTAAATGTTTTTACTTGGTGCTCACGCTACGTCGGTGGAGTTTTGTTTCTTGTACAAGCTTATGATAATAATCTAATCATGACTGAGCAATGAGTGTGATTTATCTTGTTACTTAACTAAAAATGAGTGATTGAGTGAATTATATTTCGTTCATTTTTCGTGAGGTGTTTTGAAATGTTAATCATGCTAGAAAATCATTGGATATTGTCAAACATCTTGATGTTTCACCTTTATAAAGCATAATTGATGAATCGTCTCTCGTATTTATACTTGGTTGATTTGCATCACATTTTTCATAATCACGATCTTGTACCAGTGGATGTTTTTCCTAGATTTGCTTGAGGCCAAGCAAAGTTTAAATGTGGGGGAATTTGATAACGCTCAGATTGTACATGTTTCTAGTAGCGTTATGTGTGCTTTTGTATATGTTATTTGGTTATATTTGCGTGATTTTAGTGCTTAAATGCATCAAAAGATGTTTGTCTAGCGTTTATAACCAAGTGCAGGGAAACGAAAGGAAAGTAAAGAAATGTTCAGCAAATAGAAGATTCTCGTTTCAGTGAAGCAGGTCAAGCACAAATCAGTATCTCAAGTACCTTTGAAGACCATAGTGATTGAAGAACCAAGTTCTACAAGATAAAGAAAGTAAAGACCAAGTTTCCGTAACTCAGGAAATCCAACCGGATCGGTTGCGAGTGCAACCGGATTGGTTGGAAAATGACCAAAAATGCCATCACCAACCGTTCGGTCACCACCCACAACCGAAACGGTTGGCTCTTTTGTAGAAGACCAACCGGATTGGTTGGTCCTGTAACCGATCCGGTTGGAGAAGCTGTATCTGCCAAATCTTCATCACTAAGTTTCCCCTTTGCATCCAAACGATTCTAGGTCCTTCTCTTGGTGTATTCTAGTCCCTTCCTTACTCCTTGGAGGCCAAGTTCAGCAATTAATACCCTAGGCTTTGGAACTAGTATAAATAGAGGCCATTTGTGAGCATATGAGACACACATTTCAATACAAATCTCTCTACTCATCAAACAAAGCTTTTAACTCTCAAATTCGTCCTTAGAAGTCCAGGGAAGTTTGGAGTTCCACATTTGGAGGCCAAATCACCAAGAAGTCTACCCCAATACTTTGGGAATCATTACTTCACCATTTGTAATCTTATTCCAAGCATTTATGTTCATGTTTGCTATGAGTGGCTAGTTTCTTTATACACTTGCTTAAATGATGTTGATTATTATATGATTATTTAGTGATTGTGTTAACATGTTTTAATTCAATTTCAAGTTGATTCTAAGATCCAATTGTGCTAAAGTTTCATAGTGACATTTGTTAATCAAGTTTGGCTAATTGGTAACTATCGTTGGGGTCGAAAGAACTTCGTATTATTCAACTAGTCATAATCATTTTGTCTATGGATGATTGTTTTTACCCATTATTCTTGATTATACAAAGGAACTAAGGTGTGGTTGTAATAGAAACACTTTTTGATTATCAAATTGGATTGGTTGGAAACATCTAAAAGGTCGTAAGATTAGTTGTTGAGAATCAATTGTAGCCTTTTGTCTATGATCGGTTACCTTTTGTATTGACCATTTCTTAAGCAATTTGATGAAACAAGTGGATGCTTTTGTGTTTAAGTTTATGTATGTAGACTTATGAAACTTGAATTGATCTTGAATTGATTGGTTAAACGTAATGCTTGTCTTTATGAACTAAAATCTTGACGAAGGTTTAACTTGTAAGGACAATATATTAGTACACCAACTAATTATCATAACCAACATGTTAAGAGGTTAATACAATCACATTAATCTATGATATGAAACTAGTTTAAGCAAGTGTATTTTTTAATCATCTAAATTTCATTATATCTATTTGCTTTGTAATATGTTTTGGATAGACTCTGTTGATTCAAACTTGTGTTTAGATTCACTCAAATCCCTGCGAACGATCCCAACTTACCTTCATAATCTTGCTATAACGGACGAATATACTTGCTCGTATGTGTTATTGGTAATATTGGTAATTCACCTTTCATAAATTTAAAACTTGTACACACGTAGCACATCAGATACTTATTGGGATACTATACCAATAGAAAAGGGTTTAGAGTGTACAACAAGGTCACCAAAAAGGTTCAAGATTGTCTTCATGTTGAATTTTTAGAAGATCAAGAAAATCAAAAGGGTAAAGGTCCTGATTGGATGTTTAATCTTGATGTTTTGACTCCTTCTATGAATTATGTTCCTGTTAGAGAAGAAAATCAAGTTGATCACACAGAAGATGATTTACAGTACATTGTTCATGGAGTTAATATTAGACCTGATGCTGTTCCTGATGAAGAACCTATAACTGTCGAAAAGGAGAAAAGTACTGATGAACCAAAATCTACTTTGTCTGCTGAGGATCAAGCTATTCAAGATGAACTTAATAGGATGCTTTTTCAAGAAACAATAGCACAATCTTATGAGGATGAACAAAGAAGAGCTTATGAAGAAACAAAGAAAAAGGGTAAGTCTACAGCATACCCTCACAGTACTTTGGATCATAGTACTTTGGATCAAAGTACTGCTGCACCAATTGATAGTACTTCTGATGATTTGTATGATCCTAACATGCCTGGGTTAGAAGACACTGATGATGAATTAGATGATGACGGTATTTTCTCAAATTCCAATGAAGGAGCTGATTTCACAAATTTGGATGATGATCTTGAAGTTCCACAGACTCCTACATTAAGAATTCATAAAGATCATCCCACTGGTCAAATCATTGGACCTTCTACATCAGGGGTGCTCACAAGAACCAAGGCTAAAGGCTTCTCTAAGCCACATAATGCTTTACTTAGCTTTATGTATAAACAAAACAGGATGAATCATAAGGATCAACAAACGTGTTTATTCACTTGTTTTATCTCTCAAGAAGAACCCAAGAATGTAGCTCAAGCATTAACTAAAGAGAGTTGGGTTGAAACCATGCAAGAAGAACTTCTTCAATTCAAACTTCAAGAAGTTTGGGTACTATGTGATCTACCAGATGGAAAGAAAGTCATTGGTACAAGATGGTTTTCAGAGTTAAGAGAGATGAAAGAGGGAATGTCATCAAGAACAAAGCAAGATTAGTTTCTCAAGGATATAGACAAGAAGAAGGAGTGGACTATGATGAAGTGTTTGCTCCTGTAGCCAGGATTGAAGCCATTAGAATATTCCTTGCTTTTTCATCATATATGGGCTTTCTTGTTTATCAAATGGATGTCAAAAGTGCCTTTCTTTATGGCAAGATTAAAGAGGAGGTCTATGCCAAAAAAACCTCCTGGTTTTGAGGATCCTGCCCATCCAAACAAAGTCTACAAAGTTGTTAAGGCTCTGTATGGTCTTCATCAAGCACCTAGAGCTTGGTATGAAAGACTCTCCACTTTCTTATTGTAACATGGTTACAGGAGAGGATCAATTGATAAGAATTTGTTTATCAAGAGAGATAAGAAGGATATCATGCTTGTTCAAGTTTATGTAGATGATATTATCTTTGGAGCTACAAAACAGTCTATGGTGAAAGAATTTGAGCAGCTGATGCAGCAAGAATTTCAAATGAGTTCCATGGGTGAATTAACTTTCTTTTTGGGGCTTCAAGTTAAACAATCAGAGGCTGGAATTTTCATTAGTCAAGACAAGTATGTCACTGAAATTCTTAAGAGGTTTAACTTTGATGCTATGAAGCCAGTCACCACACCCATAAAATCTATCAACTCATTGGGCAAGGATGAAGATGGTCAACCTGTAGAAGTCAAGCTTTACAGATCTATGATTGGCTATCTTATGTACTTAACTGCATCCAGACCTGATATCATGTTTGCTGTTTGTTTATGTACAAGATATCAAGTCTCACCTAAGGTCTCTTATATGAATGCAGTTAAAAGGATTTTTAGTTATTTGAAACAACAACCTAAGTTAGGGTTGTGGTATCCAAAGGATTCACCTTTTCACTTGGAAGCTTTTTCAGATAGTGATTATGCAGGTGATAATTATGATAGAATATCAACCACTGGAGGATGCCAATATCTTGGAAGAAGATTAGTTTCATGGCAATGTAAGAAACAAACCATTGCAGCAACATCATCCACTGAAGCAGAATATGTTGCTGCTGCAAGCTGTTGTGGACAAGTACTGTGGATGCAGAATCAACTCTTGGATTATGGGTTCAACTTCAAGAATACTCCTATCAACATTGATAATGAGAGTACAATTTTCATTGTGAAGAATCCAGTTTATCACTCCAAGACCAAGCATATTCAGATTAGGCATCACTTTATTCGAGATTGTTATGAGCATAGGCTCATTAATGTTGTCAAGGTCCATACATATGACAATGTAGCTGATCTACTCACAAAGGGATTTGATGTTTCAAGATTCAATCACTTGGTGGTGAGTATTGGTATGATTAACTATTAAGCTACAATTGATCGGAGGACATATTAGTTAGTTAGATAGTCCTATGCATTGTTTAAAGGGGTAACTGTATTAATTGGGTTGTGATTTTTAAATCTTACCTATAAATAACTACCATCCGATTTTCCATCTCATCTTTATCCTTATCAATCTTTTCCATATCTCTCTTCTCTTATTCACGTTCACTATTCATCAAACCATTTTCTCTTATAACATAACAATGGCGAATAGAAACACAGTTAGCAAGCATAACATGGTGGCCAACTTAGATAAAACACCGGCAAATGTTCAGTTTCATGACATAATTGATTTCCTCGCTGGATCATCAATCAATTATGGTCTTTTGATCGAACATGATGTTATTGAGCCTTGGATTCAACAATTTTGGGCAACTGCTAGATCTCATAAGGAAGATGATGAATCATATATTCAGGCTAAGGTTGCTGGGAAAATTGTTAAAGTTAGTGAAGCCTCCATTAGAGAAGATTTACTGTTTGATGATGAGGAAGGGGTTGTTCGTTTTGATAAACAATTGATTTGGGATACATTAAGGGATATTGGGTATGAAGGATCTCTCACAGAAACAACCTTTAAGAAACCCTTATTCAGCCCACAATGGAAGTACCTGGTTCATGTATTACTTCATTGTTTAAGTTCCAAGAGTACTTCATGGGAGCAGTTTGGATAAAACATTGCATCTGCTTTAGTGGGATTAGCTACCAATCACCTCTTCAACTTTTCAAGACTGATTCTTGATGGTATGCTCTCCCATATCTCCAATGGTTCACCATGGTTAATGTATCCAAGATTTGTTCAAGTTTTCTTGAACAAAAAACTTCAGGATGTACCAAAGCCTTCGAGTCAGTTAGCTGTTGTGGTGCAACCACCAAAGATCTTCACTTTCATGGCTAAAAAGAGTGATAAATTTTCTGGAAGGGCTACACCTTTAACAACACATATGATGGAGATAGTGCAAGCAGTCAGAGATGAAGTTGCTGCAAGTGAAGAACATGAGAGTTTAGGATCAAGGGAAGGTACTGCTTCACCTTCTCAACATACTGTTTCTCCACAAGGTACTGCTGCACAAGAAGGTACTGCATCTCCACATGATATTGCTCATGGTGATTCAGAACTTGAGGTAAACCCACCATCTTCTCCCAATGATTATACTTCCACAGATGGGTCTTAAACATCTAGAGGAGATGAGGGAGATATGGCTTCTGAGGGTCAAGTTCTGGATACCTATGCTTTGACAAGGGAGCTCTTAAGATTGAAGAAAGATTATGAAGCTCAAGCTGCACAGCTGGTGAGGTTGAACAACAAATTTCGAAGATTGAAGAACTTTGTATGGCCTTTAGTTCAACATCACAAGTTGTGGGTGAAGTCACATAAGAAGAAAGGAAGAAAGTTTAAGAAGACTTCAACGGGCAAGAAGGTTTACAAGCATTCTTCATTCCAATTAGGGAGGAATTTGGAACAACATCATTTGAAAGAAGATGCTCACGCTTATGAAGATGTTGTTGATACTTTTGATGAGTCACAAAAAGAAATTAAAGAAGCTGAAGTTCAAGGTACTGGTGTTCAAAGTACTGAGCCTCAAGGTGCTGGAATACAAAGTACTGGTGTACAAAGTACTGATGATCAAGGTGCTGGTGATTAAGGTACTACTGCTCTTCAAGGAACATATAGACAAGAGCTTATTACACCAAGGACTCTAAATTTTGAAGAAGAAGCTGGTCCTTCAACAGTCCTACAAGAAGAGGAAGCTGATACACCCAAGGTAGAGCACACTGCAAGTGAGGATGAGATTGTTGCTCAAATATTGCAAAACCTATCAAGACCAAGGGGTGTTAGTATTCCAGGAGTTGCTGAACAACAATCTAAAGCTTCTCAACCTACTTTAGATCCAAAGGACAAAGGCAAAGGAAAAATGATAGAAACAAAGAAGAAGAAGAAGAAGCTTACACTGGCTGAAATAAGAGCTATTGAAGTAGCTAAGAATGAAGAAGTTGCTAAGAAGTTTCAAGCAGAATATGATGCCGAGGTTACTCTACCAGTGAAGGAACCTGAACCTGTTATACCAAGAAGACCTCAGAGTATTGCAAAAGGGAGGAATGCTATGATGGCCTATCTCAAGGGAAGAGGTTATACAGGTCTGCACAAACTGTATGATGCTGTTAGAGAAGCTTATCAGAAGGAAGTAGAAGGCATTATATCTTTTGAAGATGATAAGAAGAATAAGGATGCTGGAAAAAGAAGTTTAAAAAGAAAGAGAACAACTGAAGAAGAACAGCCATCAAAGAAGATTCAATTGAGAACAGATACGGTTGATGAGCTAAGGAATTATCTTAGAGTTGTAGACTTTTAGCATCCTAAGTCTAAAGATGTTGCAGAAAAGAAATAGTCAAAGATATCTACATTTGAAGTTGTAGAATCAAAGGATGGAGATTATCTGATGTTCCATAGAGAAGATGAGAGTTTCAGAGTGTTTAATTTGCTATGGGACATATTGTACATCATCAACAGAGAGGATTTGTGGCATTTATACCAACTGGTGCAAGAATAGTTTGAACACATTAAATCAAATGGAGTTGGCTTAGTCTTGCTTGGAGACCTCAAAACTATCTGGGAAACAGAAAAGACAAGCACTGATGAAATATGGCAAAATCAAGAAGTCTGGGAGATTACCAGCTAGAGATTCTTTGAAGAATCTAGAGTGTATGTTTTGGAGCTGGAAGATGGAACCATGATTCACATGCTAGCAGAAAGAAGATATCCACTTACAAGAGATCTTATGAGAAGAATGCTAGATCATGGTATGGAGGTTGAAGAAGAGAATGACACAGCTCTCATGGTCATTGAATTATTCATTAAATGGACTATTATGGCGGATGACGATGCATAAGTAACTGGTATGGTTCTTAATTGTATAAATTTTTGAAAAATAGGTACTTTATTCAAAGTACTGCTGATCAAACAGTACTTTAACCAAAGTACTGCTTGCAGCACAAAACCAGTGAAAGACTTTTTAATAGAAAATAAGCAAACTTTTGTTAAAGTGCAAAATATTTTGAAACAAAAGTTAACAGCAACAAATGGTTTTTGAGATGGTTACAACAAAAGGTCATCAGTTCACCATGTTTAACAAAAGGACTGGCTAATCCATGAGCAAACGGCTCTGGTAAAGATATCTCAAATCCGTTAATGGTTGACAACTTTCCAATAAGTTGTATGATAATCAACTCACCATATCTGATATAGTGAAGATTTGGCTAGCCCAAAAGAAAAATGGCTTGTGGTAAAGGGTGTGGAAAAACCATTTATATGGTAATTAGTTCACCATGGTTGCAAGAACTAACTAGTCCAAAAGGGTACGGATTTTGGTAAAGATAAAACAAATCCGTTGATAGCTGATGATTTGCTAAAAATCATATGGTTATCAATGTACCATGGTTTTACACACCTAAACATTGGCTACTCCAGAGTTAATGGCTTTGGTAAAGAGACATCAAAATCCATTAAATTTTCAATGATTCACTTCTCACAGGAGTTTACACACCTGGAAGTGATGAGAATAGACTGAAACTTTATGATCTGATGTACAATTTGCCATATGTTGCTGAGTAGCTGAAAAGATGAAGATTGCTGATAGTTGCTGAAAAGAATTGCTTATAAAGACTACTTTGATGATGATAATACAAGCACATTGAGTAAAAGACAAATATGAAGATACAGATACAATCTTTCCTTGAAGACAAAGATGTTAAAGTTAAAGATACAAAGAAACTTGAAGTCAAGAAAGTAGAATTCAAGTTAAATGAGGATTGTTGGGACATAAAGTCAAAGTGCTGCTGAAAGTCAAAGTACTGCTTAATGAAGAAAGTCAAAGTACTGTTCACTCATCAAAGTACTGCAAGGATAAAGGACTGCTATGCAAATCGTTAAGGATTATTATGTAATTCTAGAATGTTCTTAGTTTAGTATTACTTGTCGTATAAGGATTAGAGTTGTAAACCAACTAGGGTTATCTTTATGCCTATAAAAGGACCCCTAGATTGGCATTAGAGATACACGTTCTTAGAATACGACTTTAGAGAGAATATTAGAGCTGTTAGGGATTGTTAGTGAATCTGTGTATCAAGCAGGTTCATAGTATTAATAAAATTGTTGAAGTTAAAGTTATTCTTCCTAGCTTTATTGAAGTAGTTTCCGCATACTTAGTAAAGTTATATCAGTGTTTCATTGTTAGTGACTTAGGATTTATCCGAGGTTGCTAAGCCCTTACAAGCTATATAGTTAATTTGGTTAGAGTATATCGATCCAACACTATGGGTGAGTGTGAGGCTTTCAAATGTTTGAGGAAGACTTAGTTGGCTCTAATGTCTTATGTTTGACTAGTGTGAGGTGATCTAGTGAGCTATTTTGATGTAAGCAAGTCTGTATTTCTCATCTGTAGTCACGGATCCCACGGTTCCCTTCTGGGAGGGATCCGGCTAGTTATAATTCTGGGATCCTCCTACTGCAGATCAGAAGGCTTTCAACAAAAGTGCCATTTTGCATTCTTAAGCAAGTGATTCTCTTAGTTATTTCTATAAGGACTAAAAATAGGAACATATCAAGTATAACGCATAACAAATGTGGGACAACTAAAAGTTCCTAAAAATGAGTGACAACGACTACTTGAATATTTTCAAGGAGTAATAAAATCTCATTCTACATGTTCCCAAGTTAGGATTCTTTAGTGCCAAGTTATGGCAAGACCTACATGCTACATCCTATTCTACATAAGTATTGTTTAAGTGTTACAACCCATTGTTTGAAATTGTTTTTCACAAACTTTAGGTCCTTATGACCTTACCTTGCTTCTCCCGTCTTCACCCATCCTCCACTCTTTATCACACCATCTTTACTTCTTTTTCTTCAAGAAGTTGGCGAAACACTTGAAGATTCCCTTGGTTTGTTGCCATTCGGGTGATGCACTAGGAACGTCCGGCAATTGGTTGATGTAGTCCAAGGGGTCGAGATCGGTATTTTCGAGTGGATTGCTACTACCTTCACCTTCTCTTTGCCTCTCCCTTTCATCCGAGGAATCCGTGGGTGGGTGAGGCCTTTTGCCTTCCACCATAAACCTTGTAGTTCTACCCTCGGTTAGTGGTACCATAACTTTGTTGCAATAGCTATGATCATAGGATTGCGGAGAAGGATCTAATGCAAAGATGAATTTAGCAAGACGGGTTAGGAGCATTGCGTACGGGAGCACCATTTTGTCCATGCTTTTTACACTTGCCATTCTCTTAATCATGTAGTAGGCAAGGTTAAAGCGAGTCTCGGTCACTAGGCAGTAGATCATGAAACTTAGACATGCGTTGGGGTGATCCTTGTTTCCTACTAGGCACAACACATTCTCCCTCACCACATTTTCCCATTTCCTATACAATGCGTACATATCGGAGAGCTCCATTTCGAAAGGATCCCTATAGATCACTTTTGAATTCCTAGTGACCCTTGATGGGGATGCTCTTGGCATGAACACAATGTCCTTCACTGTGGTTGCTTCTGGGATTAACATGTGGTAGATTTCATGATGATCAACCATAGTGTGTAACTCTTCCAAAGACCACTCATTAGAATACATGCAAACACCTTGATATGGAACCCCTATTATTCTTCCAAACTCTACAAGTGAAAGGGTGTACTCATGCTCATTTATGGTGAAGACAATAGAGATG
The DNA here is from genome assembly GCA_019973895.1 of Chrysanthemum seticuspe. Taxonomy (NCBI): domain Eukaryota; kingdom Viridiplantae; phylum Streptophyta; class Magnoliopsida; order Asterales; family Asteraceae; genus Chrysanthemum; species Chrysanthemum seticuspe. Next base: position 88,045,761 of record BPTQ01000001.1, on the reverse strand, counting down.
GACCCATCATCATTTCTAACAATCCCCATTGTCTTGTAGAACTCAAGTACAAAAACCGGGCAAATTTGTTCGTTTATGTCCAATAAACAATCAAACCCAATAGCTCAAAAAAATTCTCTTATGTCGGTATTGGTAAGAAATGATGGTTCTACTACTCGACCTTCGTGAAAGAGTCTCTTTTCGAGCATTTTAAAAGCTTTCCTATCTTCAGGACTAAGTCCATCTTTTCTATGGTACATGGGTATGTAATGAGCGGTATCTTGGTAGTCTTGTTTTCGGTTGCTTGGCATGATTGTTCCTACACAATACAACCACAATGTGGTGTTAATTGTGAATAGTAACCTAGAGGGTTTGATCACAATTTTGCTCTCATCATCTTTGTTGAATTCAAGAAATGTGTTTAATTTGTATTAACAATGTTAATTCTTTGATTTAGATTATCTTAGAAAACAATGTGGTAACAAATTATGATAAACCCATTTGAACCCAACTCTTAAAGATGAAGAAATTGTAATCCTAGAAATCAAGGAATTAAATTAACAATGTAGTGAAGATTATACTTACACAAGTGATTGTTATGCTTGAGAGAAATGATCAAATTGCTCATTTGAACAGTAGTTGTGTTCTTGTTCGTGAGTCTTTGAAGTGAATATAATTGTGGAACATCCACAGTGATCATTACTAACTTATGATGTCTTTTGTTGCACGGATCCCTCTCATTTGGGATCCGGCTAGTGTAAACACAGGGATCCGGCATAACAGCAAAAATCAGCTTAAGCATTCCTTGATAAATTTGGTTTGGGAGTTCTAAAACCCCTAGAGTTTGATGTTTAAGCTCAATAACTTGTGATTTGAGTTTTTGACGGTTTAGTACTAATCCTATTAGACGTGGTTCCCTTTTTAAGTATTAGTCACAATTCTTGGAAGGTTTATCAAGGATTATGATAAAATCCCATTTTATCATAATATAAGAAGTTTCATACGGAAATTCATTGACATAGATGAAGTGTCAATAATTCCTTTGTGATGAATAATGATTAAGGCTATCGAATAACCAAGATATCATTATTACGAGTTGGTAGTGTAGTCTATACAAATCAATCGAAGAATACTATTCTTGATGACGAGTTTAATATAGATAACTACTTAAGTAATTACTAATAGATATTAATTATGCAACTAAGATTTTAACAATAATAAAAACAAAAGTAAATTATTAACGATCATACCTTTGCTAAATATTCTTTTTAAGAAAAGAAGTATTTAGATGAGATGCTTTGTGATCTTCTTGGAATCTCCAGATTCATGTGTGAGAAGAACAATGCTAAACATTCTTTTTGCGAAAAGAAATATTTAGATAGATTCTTCATGATCTTCTTGGTAAGCCTAAATCCAAGTATGGAGAATACTTAACAAGGAAAGTGTTAGAACTTCTATCATTGTACAACAATAAACATTATAATGATTTTTAAAACATGACTTGGAAAATCCTTCTTTGTAGTTTTCAAACATACACGGATCGTATCAAGTTTTTAAAATACAACATACTTTAAGAAACTTGGTAACGAAGCTCTGATGCCAATTGTGAAAAACTAGAAGGGGGGGTTGAATAGTTTTACCAATTAAGAACTTCCTTTTAAATATTTAGATCGACTTATGTCAATCTATTTAGATGTGTATGTTGGACGTTGATAGATAGATATATAAAAGTGTTATGAAAGAGAAAGAGTAAGAAGCACATAACCACGACACGAGTATTTATAGTGGTTCGGCTACAAGGACACCTTCCTTGCCCTACTCCACTCCCTGAGTCACCTACTTGAGAGTTCGTAAACACTACACGGCACCAATCTCCTTATGGCGGAGAAGCCTTCACAACATCGCCTACTCTTTTTCTAGTACTAGGCTAACCACTGGGTTCTTTCACACCAAGGTGAACCACACCTATCACAACGTCGCCTACCCTTTATTAGGTACTAGGCTAAGTACCTAGTTCCATTATAATGGAGGAACTACTACCCAACACAACACAACACCTAATCCCAAGGAGACCTACTCCTTATTACAACACCATCAAGGATATCACCATCCTTGGAAACAGACTAATACTATATGTATAACGATGCACCTCATCGATTATACGACCTTGGCATTCTTCACTAATGCTACTTGATTTGATTCTTAGGCATTCTGTTGGAATCACTCCTAAACAGTATTTCAAGTATTTATATTTCATATGTAATAGGTAGCTTTATTCTGGCCTTTATGTTTGTTTAAGGTCCAGCTTATGTAGAAGGCCCATAAGCTGAGGCCCAAGCCCAATAAGGAATAGGGAAGGAGAGGGAGTGTTGCCCTAGCTCCTTGCCTATATAAACTATTGTAAACCCTCATTTGAGGGTTGGTTGTTCAAGTTTTCTATTCATTCACTCACCTACGCATAACCGTGTCTTATATTGTTTGTGTGTGTGTTTGATACTTGTTCAATCGCCTTATCTCTTTCTATATAAGCTTGTGTTGTAAAACTAGTGACCTGACAGTGGTATCAATCGCCAAATAGTTGGGTGTATTCGTTTGTTTTTGAAGTATTTGGTTTTGGGTCTTACGCGTAAAGATAACACAATCTTTGGTACGCTTAAAAACTAATTTTTTACATTTTTGAATCCAAGATTCTTGTACTTTCAACGTTATTAGGTGTTAAACTATTGGTTTTTGGCAAAAAGTTTGGAACTTTACGTGTTTTTCCTTGTTTTTAAGCTAGTTTTTATACGAGGGTGTTATCCTACGCATAACTGTTTTAGAAGCTTTGGATCATCAAGTTTCACACTTTTGTGTTATTTTGGTGATATTGAAGCTATCTCATCACACAAAAACTGGTTTAGAAACGAATTTGGATAGAATCAAAGTTACGAGTAATCTTACGCGTATCAAAACCCTAAATTTACGCGTAAGACTTTCCTTGGTTTGATCTTCAATTTTCTGGTTTATTCCGTGTTTTCTTACTTGGATAAGTCTGAAAATACGTCGACTTTGGATATCTCTTGCACTGTGAAGTGTAAAAGATCACTTGGGATAAAACCCTAATCTTACGCTTAAGCATAAAGCTTACGCGTAGAAAATCTTACGCTTAAGATTCATCTTACGCGTAGACTTAGTCCTACGCATAAGGTAATCCTACGCCTAACTTTCTACGCCTAACTTACTGTTTACGCGTAACTTTAGTCTTTTTTCCTGCTTACGCGTAAGCTAAATCCTACGCGTAACTATTCTTGTTACGCGTAACTTTTGGTGTTTTTACGCATAAGTGCTACTTGGTTCTTGTCATTTCTACGCCTAAGGATACTTCATCAACAAAGATTCATTCGACTACAAAGATCCATTCTTACTTCACAAGTTTATTATCATGTCTCAACCACCATACTCTAACTATTTCCCTCACACTTATAATCAACAACAAGCAATTTATCAACAACAATTTAATCAGCAACATACTCCACAACTTGGTGCAATTCCACAACCACAAATGGTTCAACCACAACCAAGCATTCAAGTTCAACCCTACACAACTGATTTCAATCAACATCCATCACGGACAACTATGAAGGAACCCACTTGGTTTGCTAAGATGTGTGAAGCTTTAAGCAGCCAACAATCAATTCATGAAGCTGGATCACTTGATAGACCTCCAATGCTCACTCCAGGAAACTACGATCAATGGGTGATAAGGTTCTTTAGGTTTTGTGATCTGAAGAAGCCACACGGAAAGTTCTTAAAGAAGGTTATCTTAGAAGGTCCATTTGAGATGCCTATTGTCACTATACCCGGAGATCCAACTGCTGTTCCACCAAGAGATGAACAAACCAACATTGCTACTGTTGCAGACTTAAATCCTACAGAACTTCTACACTATGAAGCTGATGAACTTGCAATGGAATACATCCTCTTAGGATTACCAAACCCAATTCTTCGTAGTGTTGATGCTCAAAAGACTGCACAAAAATGTGGGATCACATTCGTCTACTTATGGAAGGATCTGTACTCAATCAGGAGGATTTGGAATCCAAAATTTACTTGGCTTATGAACACTTCATGATTGAACCTGGAGAGACACTTGAGTCATATCATCACCGATTTTCAGACATCATCAATGATTTGGATAAACACAACATCATCATGCCAAGAATTGCAGTGAATACTAAGTTCCTGAGTAGTCTTGGTCCAGAATGGGAGAAGTATGTCATTTTTCTCCGTCAAGCGAAGAACATGCATCATTCTACTTATGGATTGTTGTACGATTACTTGAAGCCTCATGAAAAGGAAGTTGATCGGGAAAGGATTCTCCGTGCTCAAATTACTAAACAGTCACAACCGGACAATCAACAACTTGCCTTGTATGCTCAACAGACTTATCCCTCTCAACCAGCAACTCAACCACCTGCTTCCAACACACCTTCACAGCAACAACCTCAACCTCAACAAAATCAATTGGTCCCATACAGCAACAATGCTCAAGCATATGTCAGTGAAGCTACTGAGGAAATCGATCCATTCGAAGCATTGCAACAAGGATTTGTGATGATTGCTAATGCATTTGGCCGTTACACCAACAAATCCAACAATCGTATTCGTTCCTCATCTAACACACGGACTCAAGCTGTTGTGAACAATGGACGTGTTGAAGTTCAGAATCGTGATTATGGTCGTCAGATGGGAGGTGGTCAAGGGTTTAATGCTGTGGGTAGGAATAACAACAGAGCTCAAGTGGTGGAACAGGGAAATGCTCAGAATCGGTTTAAATGGTCTTAGATGCTACAACTGCAATGAAAAGGGACACCTGGCTAATGCATGCCCAAAGCCAAGGACTAGGGGCAGTGCTTATTTCAAAGAGGCCTTACTTTTGGCTCTTAAGGATGAAGCTGGTGGATCTCTTACAAACAAAGAACAGAGCTTTATGGCAGATGCAGACTCAGATGATGATATGGAGGACTTGCAGGCTAATGCAGCTGTTATGTTGATGGCTAATATGCATGAGCTGCACATGAGTGATTCAGGCCCAGTGTATGACACTGATGGCTTGTCTCAGGTACCCGAACAAACCATCATCATATCTGAACTAATATCTCCGCCAATATCTGAATCCGGCACGGATCAGACTGTTCAAAATGAGTCTTCTACATCTTCCTCTGATGATTTTCAAGTTAACCCTGTAGTTACATTTGACGATCAAGATGACCTTATGGTCCCCCTTGACAATCAAATTGACTCTGTGGTCGTACTTGAGGATCTAAAGAATGATCATGTTGAGACTCACGTTGAACAAGATGATCTGTTGCCTCATCCAGATTTTGCTCGGTTAATTCAAGACCATAAAATCAAAATGGAGGAATGTTATGCATTAAATCAGTCCTTAAAACGTAAAAATGCACTGTTAACCAAGGATTTTGAATGTTTACAAATGCAACTCAACTTTTTCAAAACTCAAGAAAACCGTGAAAAAGGTTTTGAAGCCGCTTTTGCAAAATCTCATCAAAACGAAAAATATTTAGAGAGACAGATGCGTGATCTAGCCGCCTCGAAGAATGCTTTGTTGTCCGAATTAGAACAACTGAAACATGAACATAAAAAACAAATTAACGCTCTCACCTTGGAAAATCAAAAAGCTAAGGCTGAGTTGTTAAATTGTCAAAAACAGTTCTCCGCATACAAAAAGCATTCAACGAATCGGGTAGATGACCTTCTTGCAGAAATTCTCGGTTTGCAAAACAAACTTAAAGAGTTTAAAACTGTTGTTTACAAACATGGTGAATCAGTAACAGCTATTGAAAAGTTTACCTTAAAACCTAATCCAAATGGATATGGTAAAAATCTAGCTGATTACAAACCAAAGCTTTCACTAAAAACATTCAAACCAACTCCTGAAGTTTCTAGTGCACAATACAAAATTGATAATACTGTCATGAGTGTTGTTGAATACCATCGTCAAGAGGAATTAGATGCAGAAGACGAGAGTCGATCAAAATTAAAAAATGTTGTTTACAACAAACCTTTTAATTATAAAAATGCGGTCACTTTCGTCACACCAACGGATTCTTCCAACACACCAAGGGTTATCATCAAAACACCCGAGTCTTCTATTGTTAATCCCAAAACAGTCTTTGCACAAACTTATGGTCCTTTACCTTCCATTAGCGAAGTAAACTCACAACCTGAAAATCGAAAAATTCTTCGATATTTTGACATTTTCATGGCTGACCTCAAAATTTTACAACATGAGATAGAATATCGATCTGAAATAAAAGTTGAACATTTTCAATCGCCTCTGGCGCGAGAACAAAGAGACATTTTTCAGAAAAATCTTTTACCTAATGTTAAAAACTTGAAAAGTTGTGCAATTGCCTGGGAAAAGGATTTTCATAAGGAACTTGGGGTAATGAAAAACGTTTTCGAGAAAACAGAAACATCTATTACTAACACAAAACGGAAAAAGAAACTGTTGAGAAAAGATGTTGATCGACTCTTGGAAGATGTTATCTGTGCTGATATCCATAATGTTGTGCTATTCTATTCGTTGCCATATGCATCTGATCATATCTCTGCTGATATTGTTGACACTGTTGTAACTGTTGAGAACACCGATAATGTGCTTCAGATCGAGTCTTTAAAAGCAGAAAATAAACGATTACACACGGAAATTCACAATGCAAAACGTCGTCTTCAATGGTGTGAAAAAGATATTCACAACCATCAACTTAGTTTTCAAAAGAAAATCGCTCAATTGAGTGCTAAATCTTCTGATCCTAAAATTGTTCAACTGGATGATCAAAACGTGTCTTTGAAAAGTCAAATCTCAAAATATGAACAAGAACTTTTAAAAGTTAAACAGGAATATGGTGTCATATTTGATTTACTCAAAAAGACTCGAGATGAAGCATCTAATGAACTTGATCACTATCTAGCTCACACTAGAGAAGTCCTGAATTTTGCTGGTAATATTCGTTCTGAAAATCAAGATCTGATTCACACCATCTCTAAGTTACGGGAAATGTTAGGAAAGTATGAACTACTCCCGCCTACTGTGATTAAGAGATTAGCACCAGTCACACTTAGTAATCGTGAACCTAGAATTCCCACTGCCAAATCACAAGTTGCTAATGTGTTTCCCTCTACTGAAACAGGAATAGTTGCATCTTTTCCAAACGTCCGCACTTCACAGCCTAGGAGCACCCAAACGAAGAATAGGAAGTTGCGACCTAAGAAAAGATCAATAAGGAATGCTAAAGTAGAAGAACACCCTAGGACTCTGAATAAAACTCATGTTACTTCCACTATAGATATTGCGTCTGGCAAATGTAATAGAAATAGTGATGTAACGAATGCTAAACCGTTAAGTACCTTTGATATTCAGTCTGATGCACCTTGTGATATTTGTCAAAAAAGTATGAATTCTGATTGTCATGACAAATGTGTTGCTAAAGCTATAATCTCTAGATTCCGGAATCCTAAGAATCGGAATACCTCTAGGCCAACTAATCATTCAAAGTTTGTGCTTGGTAAACCACCATCTTTAGATTCTAAGGCAACCATTGCTATCACAGTAGCTCCCGCTTCACCTCCTAAGAATGTTGTACCACCTAGTGATTTCACTAAGACTAAAGCAAAGAGTAGTTATAGATGGCAAAAATGGATATATAACACACTAGGATTTAAATGGATTCCTAAACTTATGAATGTGTGTATATCTGATATACCTGCTTTGGAACCCTCTAACATTTTGGGTTCCACATCTACTTCTATTCCATCTGTGTCGTCTGTGTGTAATGCAGGTGATACAGATCATTCTCTGGATTGTTGATAGCGGATGTTCCCGACACATGACAGGCAATCTTAAACTGTTATCAAACTTTATTGCAAAGTTCATTGGCACTGTCAGATTCGGGAACGATCACTTCGCAGCCATCATGGGCTACGGAGATTATGTTAATGGGAACATCGAAATCAGCAGGGTTTACTATGTGGAAGGCCTCGGTCACAATCTGTTTTCAGTAGGTCAATTTTGTGATGGAGATTTGGAGGTCGCTTTCAGGGAGAAAACTTGTTTCATTCGTGACCTACAAGGAAACGACCTTATGTCTGGCTCGCGTAATTCTAGTCTCTACACTATCTCTATGCAAGACATGGTTGCTTCATCTCCCATCTGCTTACTTTCTAAGGCAACATCAACAAAATCTTGGCTATGGCACCGTCGTCTCTCACATCTAAACTTTCAAACCATCACCAACCTTGCTCGACACAAACTAGTTGAAGGACTCCCACGATTCCGGTATTCAAAAGATCACCTTTGCTCAGCCTGTGAACAAGGGAAAAGCACTCGTGCTCATTTTCCTTCAAAGGTGGAACACAGCTCTCAGCATGTACTTCATCTTCTTCACATGGATTTGTGTGGCCCAATGCGCGTGCAAACGATAAATGGCAAACGTTACATCTTAGTAATCGTTGATGACTACTCTCGATGGACTTGGGTCTACTTTCTTCGTAGCAAAGACCAAGCTCCACAAATGATCATCACCTTTCTCACAAAGATACAGGTTCAGCTCCGCAACACAGTCAGAATCATCAGAACAGACAAAGGAACTGAATTTGTTAACAAAACCCTTCGTGAATTTTATGAGAAAGTGGGAATTCAGCATCAAACATCCATTGCACGGACACCTGAACAAAACGGAGTTGTTGAAAGACGAAACCGAACGTTAGTGGAAGCTGCACGAACAATGTTAATCAATGCTAAACTTCCAGATTACTTATGGGCGGAAGCTGTATCTACTGCATGCTATACTCAAAACCTTTCCATGATCACAAAACGCCACAACAAAACACCTTTTGAGCTTGTCCACAACTATAAACCGAACCTCAAACACTTTCATGTATTTGGATCCCTCTGCTATCCAAATAATGATCGTGATGATTTTGGAAAGCTAAAAGCCAAAGCTGATATTGGAGTCTTTATTGGATACTGTGACAATTCTAAAGGTTTCCGAATCTGGAATCGTCGAACTAAGGAGGTTATGGAAACGATTCATGCTCATTTCGATGAACTCACGGAAATGGCTTCTGAGTATAACAGCTTAGAACCCGGTCACAACCGTTTAAACTTCCCTCAACCCCCATCATCAGCTGAAGAAAGCCCTCAGCTAACTCGTCAACAAATGGAAAGGTTATTTGCTCCTCTGTTCTGTGACGATATTGATGAACGTGCTCCTGGTGTATCCGCTGTTTCCGCTGCACAACCTGATAATATTCCTATACCTGATACACCTGCTACAACAACTACTGTTGAAGATGCACCTACACCAATTGACTCCAACACAACAGTTGAACACACCGCTTCCAACAATGATGAACCAGCTGATGATACTCTGAATGAAGTACCCCCACCTGCAGATTTTGATCCAAATGCGTTCTTCAACCCGTTTGCTAATGAGACTGCTGCACCAGATGTTGCGGAATCTTCAACAAACCATTTGAATCCTCAGAATCTGCACAATGTATACCAACATCAACCCTCTACACATAGATGGACAAAAGACCATCCTCTGGCTAACATCATTGGCAACCCGAATCAACCAGTCGTTACGAGACAACGTCTTCACTCAGATGGTGAACACTGCATTTATGCACTCACTGTCTGCCAATCAGAACCTAAAAACATTAAAGACGCAATGACAAAAGACAACTGGATTGAATCCATGCAAGAAGAACTCAACCAATTCAAACGTCTTGAAGTATGGGAACTGGTTGAAAGACCAACAGGGGTCTACGTCATTGGTCTAAAATGGATTTGGAAAAACAAATTGGATGCTGAAGGGAATGTCATCCGAAACAAGTCACGGCTAGTTGCTAAGGGTTATCGTCAGGAAGAAGGGATAGACTTTGAAGAATCTTTTGCTCCGGTTGCTCGTCTTGAGGCTGTTCGGATATTTCTTGCATTCGCGGCTCACATGAACATGACGGTCTATCAGATGGATGTCAAAACGGCGTTTCTCAATGGGCAACTTAAAGAAACGGTCTATGTCAGCCAACCAGATGGATTCGTTGATCCTGAGTTCCCGAACCATGTCTACAAACTGAAAAAAGCTCTTTATGGTCTCAAACAAGCCCCTCGGGCATGGTACGATAAGCTATCATCTTTCCTCATTGCCAATAATTTCACCAAAGGCTCGGTTGACCCAACTCTTTTCATACAATATCACGGGGCACACATCTTAATTGTTCAAATTTACGTGGATGACATCATTTTTGGGTCAACACATAAAAAGTTTTCAATCGCTTTTGCAAAACTCATGAAGAAAAATTTTGAAATGTCCATGATGGGTGAACTTACGTTCTTTCTAGGACTGCAAGTTCATCAATCACCCCGTGGTATTTTCTTGAGTCAGTCCAAATATGCCCTTGAACTGTTAAACAAATTTGGAATGAATACCTGTGATACTTATGCCACACCAATGGCTCATACCAAGAAGCTAGATGCTGATTTACATGGGAAATTAGTTGACCCCACCAAATACCGAAGTATTATTGGGTCCCTCATGTATCTAACAGCTAGTAGACCTGATATTGTCTTTGCCGTTTATCTATGCTCCCGTTATCAGTCGCGACCAACTGAAACTCACCTCTCTGAGGCTAAAAGAATCCTCCGATACATAAAGGGAACCATTAATTTGGGGATCTGGTATCCGAAGGATTCTGGTTTTGAACTAATAGCTTTTTCAGACGCTGATCACGCAGGATGCTTAGACTCAAGGAAAAGTACTTCAGGAGCTCTACAATTTCTTGGTGATAAACTGGTGTCTTGGCAATCTAAGAAGCAGGACTGTACATCGCTGTCATCTACTGAAGCAGAATATGTAGCCATGTCGGCGTGTTGTGCTCAAGTCATATGGATGAGAACACAACTCAAAGACTATGGTTATGTATTTGACAGAATCCCGATGTACTGCGACAATCGAAGTGCCATTGCAATCTCGTGCAACTCAGTTCAGCACTCGAAATCAAAGAACATCGATCTACGCTATCATTTCATCAAGGATCATGTGGAACAGGGTACCGTTGAATTATACTTTGTGGGTACTGAATACCAATTGGCAGATCTGCTCACCAAAGCCTTGCCTCCCGCTCGGTTTAATGAGTTGGTCCACCGAATTGGTATGAGGTGTTTGACTCAAGAGGAACTGGATGACCTCTTAAAACCGTCTTAAAAACATGTCAAACACCAAAACATCTCTTGTAAATAAATAAAATCTTTCAAAAACAAAATACAAAAATATAAAACCTGATAAAACAACAAAAATATTCTCCTCATCTATTTTCTATCAACATGGCAAGTACTTTTCTTCCGTCAACACTTTAATCTGTCAAAATTCAGTACTTTTCCGATCAAGTGTTGAGGGGGAGAAAATAATCCATTAACTGTTTCAAAACATCTGTGTACTTGCATGTTATCACATCTCGGTTGATTCTTTACAAATGGTGGTAAATTTCTGGTTCAAAGACACTCCTCGGACTTTAATTAAAAACCTTTCACTATTTTCTCAAGTCGAGGGGGAGTGTCGTCATGATTCTTTCTCAAAAATCTTTGTCTGGTAACCTAAATGGAAGTTAAAAGGCTTGGTTTGAAAAAGGCAAAGGTGGAGGGACTAAAACTGCCAAAAGATTAAAGTTAACTTTAATAAAACACCTCTCCACCTAATTCTTTCACTCACATTTATTACTAAACCTAATCTCATCTACGCCTAAGATTCATTCAAGAAATCCGTTGTTCTGATCATCTAATCGTAAGTGTTTTAATGATCCAAACATTGTTTTAAGCTAAGGGTTTTAATATCACGAAAATCCTACGGCTAAAATGTGTGTTACGCGTGATTTTGTGATCTACGCATAAGCGTATGATCACATAATCATTGTGTGTGTGTTTTTGGTTAAAAAGATTGATTCAAAACGTGCCTTTAGCATCAATGATGATATCTTTATCCTCAAAACTTACCCAGAAACATAAATTGATTGATTTTGAAACTTAGGGTTTATGCGTGGATTTGGGTTTTTCGAAATGTGAAGTGTTTTTGGTCTAAATATTGCTGGGTTATGTTCATATAATGTGGAATTAATCATATCCTTTCTCTCTAACTACCCAGAAACACTGATTAATTCAGATTTTGAAATTAGGGTTTAAGGTTCATAAGATTGGGTATTTTTGATTCACCATGAGTTAGATGTTATAACTTGGTATATTTGCTCATACAACATCCTAGAGCTACCAGAAAAAGTTTGGTGCATAATCCATGGCTAGATTTGATACGCGTAGAACTAGGGTTTAGTCTACGCGTAAGATATTCTACGCGTAACTATTTATGAATGATTCATGCCATGTGTTGTTATTGAAATGAATGTATGTGCTAATTTTGATGATTTGATAATTTATTTCAGGATTGCTACACTTATAATTCAGAATCAAGGTCATTTGATTATCTACGCATAAGGATCACCTTACGCGTAGATTGTTATGCGTAAGACTTGTCTTACGCGTAGCTTCTACGCTTAAGGTTCTACAATGGACTACGCGTATCCTGTGAAGGATATGCGTAAACAGTGACCCCTACGCTTAAGGTCAACTCTTACGAGTAGCCTTACGCGTAAGGTCAATATATGCCTACGCATAAGCTCTACGCATAAGATCTCTTTTTCCTACGCGTAACATTTCTTACGCATAAGATAGGATCCTACGCATAAGCTTTCGCCTACGCTTATGTCACGACTGTTTACGCGTAACTTTGTCAATACTACGCTTAAGCCATTTTGACCTTCATTATGAATTGTTACGTGTACAAAACTTGTTAATAAACTTATCATAACGTCACGAATCCAATAATGTCACTAATAAACCAAAACGTTTGATATGTTGTGAACAATAAGTGATAACATAAACTTTAAAACTTAAAGTTAACTAACTCACGATACATTTCACGACGTCATTAGATTATTGGACATACAAGTGACTTAGGACTCGTAACAATCATTGACGTTGTACATTAAATAACTAGACAATAAGACCTTCTGTTGACTAACATTATGTCTTTCGATATGTTGGTTCTTTTGGCTAATATTATTTCAGATCACGACATGGCTGCTCAACCAAACATGGATGCACCAAATGTTCTCTCCATTGCTGATATCTATCCTCATGGCTATCCAATGAAGATTGGAAAGAATAATCTCCGAGTTGACTTCAGCACTCTCACTTGCTCTGAGTCTTCATGCTTAATCGCTATTGACATTCTGAGGTCTCATCCATATCAGAACATGCTCACACATTCTGCAACAGTTCCTGAGATCTATATCCAACAGTTCTGGAACACCATGGAAAGGGTCAAAGGAAGGACTGCAGTGACGGTGACTCTGAACCATAAACAAGTCACCATCACACCTGCAGACTTAAGGGCTGTTCTCTTAATTCCTGAAGTCGAACCTGACAAACTTTATGCCACACCTACTGAAGAGCTCACTCTCCAATTCTTAATCGATATCGGTTATGATGAAGCTACAGGAGTAATCACTAAACACTCTCTCGTAGAGCTTAAGAGTATTCCTCAACCATGGAGAACACTCTACATGATCATCACCAAGTCTGTTTCTGGTCGTGACAGCGGCTATGAGCATCCTAAGCTCATAGAACTGCAAATATTTTGGGCATTCGTCAACATGAAACACATCGCTATTGAAGCTCTGATTTGGGATGACATGATGTCATTTCTCAACAAACTTGGCTCAAAGATTCCCTACATCAGATACACTAAACTGTTGATACAGAGAGCACTTGGACTTCATCCTGATATTCCCAAGAGGCTCAATGACCCCGACAATCACGACATGTTGACTGAACCTATTCTCTCTGTCAGAATCAAGGAAACGTCCACAAAGAAACAAGGTGCTGTGCTCCCAGATTTCCTTCTAACTGAAGATGTCAGAAAGCTCGAAACGTACAAGAGATATCTGGAAGCAGTCAGACAAGGCAAAGTTGGTCATCTTGACGAAAAATCTTCTGGAACACCTGTCAGGAGAACCAGAAGAGGAAGTACAGGAAGTGTCACAAGTACAGATAGTCAAAGGAATGTTCCTAAGAAGAAACCCATTCCAAAGAGGAAACCCACTCCTAAGAAGAAAGTTCCTTCTCTAGAAGCCACTCCGATCCTTTCACTTGAACCACAAAGACAGCTTAGGGACGAGGACTCTGAGGCTACTGAATCAGACGAAGAGATCTCATACTCTGAAACTGCAAAGGATGAAAATCCCTCAGTACCAAAACCTCCAAGTCCTCAAACTATTAAAGGAAAAGAGAAGACTACTGCACTTGTACCTCAAGATGAAAGCTCTGAAGATGATGAAGAGCAATTGGATAAATCATACAGGAAAAAGTTTCACAATGTCCGACACACTCAAAAGGCCGCTGAATTTGCTAAAGATCAAATGGGTGGCCCCGGAGGCTCAAGTGGTGCTGCCCACTCTAAACCATCTCCTGATGCGGTTAATCAACCCGATAAGGGAGCTGGTGCCACCCCTCTTGTGCAACAACAAAAGCCTGTTGAAGACACTATTGAGTATGATTTTGAGAAACTGGAAACTGAGAAAGAAAAGTCTAAGGATGACGAGGATGATTATACAAAGCTTCTTCTGGACAGTCCAACTCACTCAAAGGAGAAAACCTCTGAAACTCCTAAGGACATGAAGTCTCCTCATGTCTCCTCATCATCGGACTCTTCATCTCATTCATCACCACCACCATCAACAAAGTCAACCAGATCATCATCCAAATCAGTGAAGAAACCACCTAAATCTTGGATTTCTCAAGCTCATGAACGGATTACCAAAGCTGTCAAACAAGTCAGAAAGAAAGACGTGCTCAACAAGAAGCTGAATTTCTTTGCTGATCACATACAGCATCTGTATAACGAGAATGAAAAGATGCAAAAGGAAAGGAAAGCTATTCAGGAATTCATGAGAAGTCATCGTCAGGGGGAACTAAATGAAATGATTGAAGGTTATACTCAAAAGTACCTTCAGGATATCGTTCCAAAAGTCCAAAAGGAACTGGAAAAGTCAGCAAGAGAACAAACCCACAAGTTTCTTCTCGACACTGTCCCCAGTGTGACAAAAGAAGTATTTTCCAGACAACTCACCCCTAACATCGTTGCATTGGTCAAACATACAATGGCAAAAGAAGCTGATCTCTCTGAATCTGAGCTAATCGCTAAACTTGTGATGCAAATGTCAAAGAGATCAGGAACGTTTACTTCAGACGAAGCTAAATTTTTCGAAATTCTACTTGACTATCAACTCAGATCATCATGCAAGGAGTCAGCCGATCAACCCAAACGACCAAGAGATGACGATGATAAGGATAAGGACTCTGCTCCTAAACGTCAGAAGCAGTCTGGTCAATCTAAATCTATGCCACCTCCTCCACAACGAACTTCTTCACAACAAAAGTCTTCTCCACCACGGTCTTCAACTGATAAACCTCGGGACGATTCCGAGTTACCACCCTCGACTTAGAAAACTGGTGATCACTTTGAGTATACGGGTGGTGACGATGAAGAGGTCCTTGAGCCCCAACAACAACCCTCCTCTCCCAAACAAGTGAAGAAACCCGAATCATCATCAAAGCCTTCTAAAAACAAGAAAAAGACGACTCAGCCAGACGTCGTATCATGGCTTGATGACGATACAACCGCAGAATTTGAATGGTTCTCCACACTTGTTAACAACACTCCCTACCCTGAAGATGGTCAAGAATTGGTAGACGGTAGTACACTGGAGCATGCAAAAATCTTGCAAGAACGATTCCGTGTGAAGAAGATGACGAAATCCGAGTTGAAGCGCATCAAAAATGAAGCATTTCTTCTGTTGAAAAATAGCTCGGAAAGTGCAATCGAGGTTGAATATCACCTTGAAAACATTGCTCGAGCCATGTCTAACAACATGGACTGGCTCAACCCAGAAGCAAACATCGACTTCACTAAACGGAACAACCCTCCATACTACACTGACTGGACCAAACCTCTACCAACAATCGGCCAACCAGAAGAACCAAGGATTCCTTTCAGACATTTCTTCAACAAAGACCTGGATTTTCTTCTCCATGGTGGCGATGGTTCACGAAAATACGCTACATCTTTGACTCTTCCATTCCCAGCGGCTTGTTACTCAAACTGCATAGCTATCGAGGAACGTGCAACTCACTTGTTTTCTGACAACGTGCAAGCATACAACCAAGATGCATTGTATGGGATTCATCATTGGCCTGAACGCCGACGAATCTACTACAGAAGCTGCCTGGTTCAGAAGTCTCAACATGCAGTGTACAGCTCTAAGGACATCGTGGCCATCAAACACATTGATCTCAAGTCTAAGTGGGACTACACATTCTTGAAGAATATCATAGTCAAACGACAAGATGAACAGGACTATGAATTCTCAGAAGCTGACTTTGAGAACTTGTCCCTCAACGACATCGAAGACTTGTACCTTGCCAAAGTACAGGGTCGTATGCGACAATTCTCGACTGAAGTTCAACGTGAATTTATCAAGTCAGTTCTCATCTTCATTAGACGCATTGTGATCAAAGAACGTGTCGAAGATATCCAAATGGCTGTTGAATCTTATCAGAAACGTGTAAACTTCACTCCACCACAGCTAGATCTTCCTGACATCAACCAACTCACACAACTCACGCTCATCAGCAAACCTTTCGGCATTGTTTACCGCAGTGAACTTCGCAGAAACTGCTTAATGGCGTGTAGTGAGCTCCACAAATTCGGGGATCATACCTTGAAGATGGTTAGGGATGGATTGGCGTACAGATTGAAGGATATACGTCTGAAGGTTGGGAATCCTAAGCGCTGGAACTCTCAGGACAGGAGGAATGTGAGGCGTATCATCACTATGATTGATGAACGGTTGTTCAGAAGGGATCAGTTCAGACGCCTGGAGAGCTATGTTGGTGGTAGACCCAGGATAAACATCACCGGCTTTCAACGCCCTGTGCGCACTCCTGGGAACATCACTGCACTTCCTGGTACCCCTTGAATTGTTTCCTTCATATAATTTTGGATGAATGTTTATATATGTGAATGGCTTGTGCACACATAACAGTGTACAACCCGTATCTGTCAAGAAAGGACCCTGTGGTACGCCTCAGTGCCACAATCCTTAGAAAAGGAGCGAAAGCTTCTTATTTTTGAGTAAAACCTATCAAACCTTTCATTTTTCAAGGTTTTGCTCAAAAAGACAAGTACTTCCCCATATGATTTCAATACCTCAACCGTTTATATCACTAGTTGAGGGGGAGTATTTGATGAAAACTTTGTTCACAAATTGTTCACAGTGGTAACTCTTCCCGCAACACTCAAAATGGTCATATTTATTCTCAAAATGTTTCAAAAATAACATCTTATATGCCATTTTTGAGGGGGAGAAAATTGTGTGATAAGAAATATGTTTTGTAAAGCAACATGTGCAAGCCCCTTGGCTTCCTCGTGTGCAAAGACTTAACCAATGAATTGACGATCCTTAACTGTCTGCAACTCGAAAAGACTTGTCCTGGACGGGTAATAATTTCAAGCTAGTTCACTAGTGATGTAAACGTGTCTCGCAAAGGACTTGTCTGAGTAGAAAGTACCATTCGAGAAACTTTTGATAGACATGAACTCTGACGGGTTTGGCAACCTTCCAAGGTTTGTCTACACCTTCAAGGTAGTTATTAGAGCTAGTTGTCACCTAAAAACTGACAATGTATCTCTTTAACTATTCAACGTAACCGTGTCTCGCGGGAGATTGTCTATCGTTAGTGGATCAATTCAAAAAGTGCGCGCTCTTTCCTCACTGTGCAGTTAACCATTAAAACTATTAAGCACATGTGAAGGGGGAGTATTTATGCAAAAACTTATCTCTCACTGTGGTTCAAACATGTTTTTTCATCTACAAACCCTTTGAGAGATATTTTTCACTTACAGTGGTTTTAATGGCAAACATAGGTTAGTCATGGAGTTATAAGGTGACTAAGGTTAGGAATAACCGTCCTATGATCCGCCAGAGCCGGAGGGATCTACCCAAGGACACTACCATTAGTTAGTGTTAGAAGTCCTTAGGAATGATTGTAAAAAGGAGAAAATGAGAATCGGAGAAAGAAGGAGTTGAAGAATCAAAAAGAAATGCAAAGTAAAGGGTGAAAAGAAATAGCCCTCCAGATTATTCAACTTAGGGCAGACACCGGGTTCAATTCATATGCTACTGGTTGTCACTCAGTGACACCGGTATTGAAGATTAAAAGTCGTCATGGACCCAGTGACGCATGCACTAAACCTTCTTAGCCACTCAAGTTTCTCTCCAAAGAAGCTTGTTTCATTCTCACAGGGAACCCTACATAAACTATTGGCTTTCTCTTAGAGATCGCTGGTATTGAAGAAGGAGACCCTCTCCCTAGTCTCTGCTCAGGAAAACCAAAACGCACTGTTGAGTCTAGAGCCACGAGATTCATCAAAAGATCTCTTAGGAACACTTGACATTTAATCACTTGTTGATCAACAAATAAGATCTTCAGTGATTCAGTGGTTCATATCGAGTCCTTCACAGATCTTAGCAATCTGTCGAGAACATTTATGAGAGGTTCACATCTGTGATCCTCAGTGATTGAATGGAAACTCCTGCCAGGGTCAACATCAAACAGCCCTGACAGCAGGTCGCTTCGGTAACTCCCCGTGGATTACGCGGAGTGTGTCTCAAACGGTCTACAGTCGTGAGGTGATGCTTCGGTGTACCTCAGCGACTCATCTGAACTGTAGATGTACTTCGGTACGTCGCGTTATCTCACTTGTGGGACTCCAGTTCAGGAACGGCCTTTGTAAGAATTAGAGTTGTGTTTTCACACTATGCTGTTAACACCCTCGAAGTTCAAACTTGTAAGTGCCGGAAACCGTTTATCACTAACCGTTTGAAATGTTTTCTTCTTATGGAAGCTCCGGAGCGGGATGATCGTGCTGATTCTTCTCATGCTCACGCCAACTTCATTACTAATGGAAGTTCTATTCAAAAGCAACACAACAGTCAGAATGATTCTTCTTCAATCAAAGAATCTACAAAGTCAAAGACTTGCAGAACTTCATCAGTATTGATTTCCACCGTCAAAGAGCGTGTGAGCATGTTGAAGAATGACGTGGAGACACTGGAGCAGCGAAGCAGACCTGAGGCAGACTGATGCTGACAACAACATACTATCACTTTCACCACAAAGAACAATAAATCAAAGAACAAAGTTAATGATGACGTCAAAGCAAAACTGCACAAAGATAACTATCTCTCTACACTGGGGAGATTGTTCGAACCAAGGCAATTCTTCTCACAAGAAAGGAGAATGTCAGAAGACGTCACAGCTACTATTACATCAACGCCTTCACCGTTATTCATATATATACTTGAGGGGGAGATTGTTGGAATCACTCCTAAACAGTATTTCAAGTATTTATATTTCATATGTAATAGGTAGCTTTATTCTGGCCTTTATGTTTGTTTAAGGTCCAGCTTATGTAGAAGGCCCATAAGCTGAGGCCCAAGCCCAATAAGGAATAGGGAAGGAGAGGGAGTGTTGCCCTAGCTCCTTGCCTATATAAACTATTGTAAACCCTCATTTGAGGGTTGGTTGTTCAAGTTTTCTATTCATTCACTCACCTACGCATAACCGTGTCTTATATTGTTTGTGTGTGTGTTTGATACTTGTTCAATCGCCTTATCTCTTTCTATATAAGCTTGTGTTGTAAAACTAGTGACCTGACACATTCTTCACTAATGCCTTTCACACAACGGTTGGCATCTTTCACAAATGCCTTCGTCTTGACACCTTTATCATTCTTCACTAATGCTTTTGACATGGACGTTAAGCACCTTTCACTAATGCTTTAGTCTTGACTCTTTCGGTATCCTTCACTAATGCCTTCAACACAACACATCTACGGAGGAAGAAAGAACTATCAACAAGAGAACCTCAGTTGTCTTGATGATGACGAAGCATGGCAACTCATGGACTTGAGCTTGCTCGACTTCAAGAAGTGGTGATCTCTCCTTTAAGAGGGACCTAGAGAATCACACAAAACAAAAGACAAACTACATAGAAAGATCCCATAGGATCAGTGGTTAGAGAGTTACAATACTTGGGGAAAGTATGTGTAAGAGTGGCAACCCAAAAGGAAGAAATGGCTCACTATTTATAGAGGAGGAATGCTTACTGTTCCCCGGATCCCAAGGATCCCTCCCACAAGGGATCCGTCTAGTGTAATCCTAGGGATCCGTGGGACGCTACTCTTTGCCCATGGGTATTTTGGTTATGGGTCATGGGTTATGGGTTGATCCATGGGTTTCTTATTAGATACAATGTATCTCATGAGTTCAATGTACCTAGTCAAATGGGTATGTGATGAGTGTGTAAATACTCATCATTTTTGGTCAAATCTGAACTGCAAAACATTTAAAAACACTAAGAAATGCATCAAAATACTGAAAATATCCCAAAATTGCGTTTAATATGTTTCAGATGCAAAATTATTGAAAACAAATGCAAAACGAACAAAGTTTGCATAATTGGCAATTTCAGTCCCCCAACTTTCAAAAATGGCAAAACAAGTCCCCGGGATTTTCAAAAATGGAAAATATTATTTATGGCCCTTGGTTAATAAAGTTTGTCATTTATGGTCCTTATAATAATCTTTGCAAAATTACATTTTTGGTCCCTCAAGAATTGGTGAATTACAAATATGGTCCTTGGAATTTTCAAAGATGACAAGATTGGTCCTTGGAAGACATTTTCAGAAATACATGAGTGGTCCCTGGATTTTCAGAATAGACACCTTTGGTCCTTGTGTTACTTAAATACCAAATCCAAACCATGACCCTTGAACCCTTCCCTTGACCCTTGACCCCTGCCAAATCAACCCATGACCCCCTGTTTGTGAACCCCTTGTCTAATATATCCCAGTCAAACAATAAGTCAAATCCCGCCCTTTTTCCTCCTTTCTTCTTCACCTGCTCTGCAAAACCCAGACATCTCTCACCTCTCCATGTCCCCTCCACCTCAACAACATCCAAGAAACAATTAATGTTTCTCTTTCCTTGCACTCAAAACCCACCCCAACTGGCAAATACCATTTTGGCGCCAAAAACTCATCTATGGCTAAAAATGATTCTTCTAATCCAATGGTTCTGGAGACAAGTGGGATTTGCTCATGTGACAACCCGTACTTTCAGGTCATTTCTTGACACAATTTATGCCTCATTATTTCAACATTTATCGTAAACTTGGTTTACTTGTTCCAAATTCGCGTAACCTTTATGGTTTAGCGGCGAATTCATGATCATAACATCACGTACATTTCATATGGACTAAGATTAGTCTACATTTCAGTAACATCATTTGCATCATATTAGTTCATTCATGACATTTCATTTCACATTAAACGCGTGAATTTTATATTAAATAAACGTTATCGCGTCAGTTATTATTTTGAATATTTAATCCGTTACTTCTAAAAATGATCCCGATATATTTTTATACTTACATTTAGTTTATAAAAACTATATTTTGAGTTTACCTAGTGTTTTGAATTTATTTCGTATACAAGTCGTTAAATTTATATTATTACGACGTGTTTCTTAAAAATTATACGATAATTATTTTATCACTCAAATTTCACAAGGAATGTATTTTAACAATTTTTATTATTTCATTACATTCTATTTTGACCTATTAAAAACTTACTTGTACCAAAAATTTCTATTTACCTTTACTTGTACATTTTCTACACAATTAATTACACTTTTTTACCAACTTATTCAAGTAAACATTTATATAACATTTTAGTAAAAAAAAAATATATCTTGAGAAACACTATCCCCTAAAAACCGGTTGGGGTGAGGGTGTCATTAAATAATGGTATGGTTCTTGAATTATTTGATTTATACTTATACACAAAGTCTTACTTGAAGTACTCATTCATTCATTTTATATTTCACAAGAGTTAGCAAAAATCTTCTTCTCTCTTTGTTCTCTTCTTCCTAACCGGCCTTCAAGGCTTTCACAAGGGATCACAAGATTTTTTCCAAGTTCAAGCATAATATCAATCTAGTTAATACTCTTTATAAGATTTTGAAATAAAAATCTAGAGTATTTAGGTTTAACCTTGGTTCTTATCACCTCATCATATACTTGTAAGCATGTTTTTATCATTTTTCATGTTTCCTTATCATTTTATATTCATCTTCTCATTTTTGGAGCTAACATGCAAGATATATGTTGTTTATACCATTTTTACTTGATTTTAGAGTATATATATATATTGGTCATCCTATAATTATCCCCATGGTATTCTTTGGTCTTGATGGTGATTAGGAACCCATGACACCCTAAGAAGGTGTATGGTAGGATTAGATTAGCTTTGGAGTTGATTTGAAGGGATTAGAATAGGTTTTGTCCGAGAAAAACTATTTTCAATACGTATAAAAAAGGTTCTGTCCTTGTTTCGAATTTCTGGAAAAATCTACAGTTGGTACGAAACTTTGGCCTTGATATTTAGAAAATATACTTTAAAACGAATCCGTGGCCTTTTGAACGGATAAAAACGGAGTTATAACGAAGAAGTTATGGATTTTTAAAGTTTGACGACGAAACGTATTATTTTCAGAATTTTCAGCAAACTGTTTTGACATTGTTTGGGTCAAAAACGAGCCTTAAGCTTCACAAATTATTTCGACTAGTCAAAAATATATTAGTTTACCTCGATACGAAGCTAAGGACATATTATACGTAGGAAACGGATTTGAAACGGCAAAGATATGCACGTTTTTATAAAGTTGCCGTAACTATTATTTTCTGAAAAACTATATTATTTTTACGTTACAAGTGTTACATTAGCTGTAACGACCATGTTTGCGGCTGTTTTTAACGAGGTTGTGAAACTTTTTGGAACGAAATGTCTTCTAGTAAAATCAAGTTCACCGGCCATATTTTTCAAAACGACAAGCCGTTTGTATAGCGGAGTTGTAGTAAATTAATTACGGATGTTCAAACTTGGCCGAAACTCATTTTCTGCACCACAGATTAACCAAAATCACTATCTTTAACCCTTAATATCTTTATGTTCGAGACCTTTTGGACGAAAACTCCTGAACTGAAACTTCTAGATATCGATACAAACTTTCCAAAACCGTCGATTTCGTTCTCTAACGATTGACGTACACCGTTTTACGACTAGTTTTCCAAAGCCATTTTTGTTACTTTTATGAAAATTCCGACGACATTGTTTTGCGACGAAAAGTGATAATTTCACCATAAATCATTATAAAACCATTGTAGGATGACATTTTGACGTAAATACTTGAAAAGTGATTTTTGATTGGTCAAGACGTCAAACGAGTATTTTTCGACGATAAGTAATATTTTCAAAACTCACAAATGGTATAAATAACATACGAAATGCATGCATAACATTACATTGCAACTCATTACGTATCATATCCTTCACAATAGGTCAAGATTTACGTATCACATTACATCTCGGTGTACTCACTTTTGTCTTCGCATCATTCCACCAAGTGAGTTTCATAGCCCCTGCTTTTACTTGTTTTCATAAATGTTTTGGGGGAGATACATGCTCAATTATTTTCATAACTATCATGATTATTTGAAACTACATGTTAAATTGAACTGAATGCTTAGTCATGCGTAGTAACAGTTTTGCCACACTTAGAACTTCCATATCATATTCATTGAGCTAATGGTCTTGGTATATTCATTGAGCTAATGGTCTTGGTATATTCATTGAGCTAACGGACTTGGTATAATATTGATCTAACGGACTTGGATAATATTGATCTAACGGACTTGGATAATGTTGAGCTAACGGTCTTGGTATAACATTGGGCTAACGGACTTGGTATATTCATGTACTAACGGACTTGGTACAATCATGGACTAACGGTCTTGGAACGATTTGATCAACACTCATATTTGTTATATCAAGTAACTATTGATACATTAAGTTAGGCACTATTTTGTGAATTCATTTGACGATGTGGGCTTGAACATAAACTATATTACATTTTGGCAGTGGGTTGTGAATACACAGGTTGCAAGTTTTGTATGGGCGGAACTTGGAACTGAGTGGATTTACAATGCCTTTGCTGCATAGACGATTTTGGAAGGCTTTACAATTCAAAACAAACTCTATGAACTCACTCAACCTTTGTGTTGACACATTTAGCATGTTTTTATCTCAGGTATCTAAGGCATTCAATTCATGGCATGCATTTGGACACATCATGGAGTCGCGATGACGACGCGTCTCACTTGGGTTTTTCGTACTTTAAAACATCGTTTGAATTGTAACAAACTTATTTCCGCACAAGTTGATTTACATTTGGGACCTACTTTGTAAACTCTGATTATTTTATTAAATCAAACGATGTATTTTCCAAACGACACTTTAGGTCGTTCTATATAACTGTGATTGTGATGCTATGACAGTCGATCCCCAGGAATTCCATTCCGCTGCAAAACAGGTAATTTGGGGGTGTGACAGATTGGCATCAGAGCTTCGGTTATAGAGAACTAGGTTGCATCATTGACCCTAGACTATAACTACATTATCATAGCATCTCATCATTTCATCATAAGTGCATATTCTTTATACATGCGAAGTTATGACTCAACACCAAACATCATATGAGTCGATTAGTCCAAGCATTGCATAGTTACTCCTAAATTATACATAGCCTGATCACCTATGTCTAATTCAGGAAGAATCATGCAATGAAGGGAGTAGTAGTCTCATATGAGTAAGCAATTCCGTAATCGAGCCAAATTTTCAAAAGATTTTCTTCAAACCACTTGTTTCCAGTTTGATCCGCGTGACAGTTCTTGTTTGATGAGTTGCAAAGATCGAGCTAGAAACAAGTTGTTACCAAAACCGATTTAGCCTAATCTCATGACAGTTCTTGTTTGATGAGTTGTGAGATTAAGTAAAAATCGGTTACCAAAAAGTCTTTTGAGGGTTTTGCTCGAGAATGGGAAGGCTTGCCTCATCAAACCCTAACCCCGAGAGACCAACACGAACTGAATTCAGGGACTGAATTCCTTTTTGGATGGGCGAATGTGACAACCCGTACTTTCAGGTCATTTCTTGACACAATTTATGCCTCATTATTTCAACATTTATCGTAAACTTGGTTTACTTGTTCCAAATTCGCGTAACCTTTATGGTTTAGCGGCGAATTCATGATCATAACATCACGTACATTTCATATGGACTAAGATTAGTCTACATTTCAGTAACATCATTTGCATCATATTAGTTCATTCATGACATTTCATTTCACATTAAACGCGTGAATTTTATATTAAATAAACGTTATCGCGTCAGTTATTATTTTGAATATTTAATCCGTTACTTCTAAAAATGATCCCGATATATTTTTATACTTACATTTAGTTTATAAAAACTATATTTTGAGTTTACCTAGTGTTTTGAATTTATTTCGTATACAAGTCGTTAAATTTATATTATTACGACGTGTTTCTTAAAAATTATACGATAATTATTTTATCACTCAAATTTCACAAGGAATGTATTTTAACAATTTTTATTATTTCATTACATTCTATTTTGACCTATTAAAAACTTACTTGTACCAAAAATTTCTATTTACCTTTACTTGTACATTTTCTACACAATTAATTACACTTTTTTACCAACTTATTCAAGTAAACATTTATATAACATTTTAGTAAAAAAAAATATATATCTTGAGAAACACTATCCCCTAAAAACCGGTTGGGGGGAGGGTGTCATTAAATAATGGTATGGTTCTTGAATTATTTGATTTATACTTATACACAAAGTCTTACTTGAAGTACTCATTCATTCATTTTATATTTCACAAGAGTTAGCAAAAATCTTCTTCTCTCTTTGTTCTCTTCTTCCTAACCGGCCTTCAAGGCTTTCACAAGGGATCACAAGATTTTTTCCAAGTTCAAGCATAATATCAATCTAGTTAATACTCTTTATAAGATTTTGAAATAAAAATCTAGAGTATTTAGGTTTAACCTTGGTTCTTATCACCTCATCATATACTTGTAAGCATGTTTTTATCATTTTTCATGTTTCCTTATCATTTTATATTCATCTTCTCATTTTTGGAGCTAACATGCAAGATATATGTTGTTTATACCATTTTTACTTGATTTTAGAGTATATATATATATTGGTCATCCTATAATTATCCCCATGGTATTCTTTGGTCTTGATGGTGATTAGGAACCCATGACACCCTAAGAAGGTGTATGGTAGGATTAGATTAGCTTTGGAGTTGATTTGAAGGGATTAGAATAGGTTTTGTCCGAGAAAAACTATTTTCAATACGTATAAAAAGGTTCTGTCCTTGTTTCGAATTTCTGGAAAAACCTACAGTTGGTACGAAACTTTGGCCTTGATATTTAGAAAATATACTTTAAAACGAATCCGTGGCCTTTTGAACGGATAAAAACGGAGTTATAACGAAGAAGTTATGGATTTTTAAAGTTTGACGACGAAACGTATTATTTTCAGAATTTTCAGCAAACTGTTTTGACATTGTTTGGGTCAAAAACGAGCCTTAAGCTTCACAAATTATTTCGACTAGTCAAAAATATATTAGTTTACCTCGATACGAAGCTAAGGACATATTATACGTAGGAAACGGATTTGAAACGGCAAAGATATGCACGTTTTTATAAAGTTGCCGTAACTATTATTTTCTGAAAAACTATATTATTTTTACGTTACAAGTGTTACATTAGCTGTAACGACCATGTTTGCGGCTGTTTTTAACGAGGTTGTGAAACTTTTTGGAACGAAATGTCTTCTAGTAAAATCAAGTTCACCGGCCATATTTTTCAAAACGACAAGCCGTTTGTATAGCGGAGTTGTAGTAAATTAATTACGGATGTTCAAACTTGGCCGAAATTCATTTTCTGCACCACAGATTAACCAAAATCACTATCTTTAACCCTTAATATCTTTATGTTCGAGACCTTTTGGACGAAAACTCCTGAACTGAAACTTCTAGATATCGATACAAACTTTCCAAAACCGTCGATTTTGTTCTCTAACGATTGACGTACACCGTTTTACGACTAGTTTTCCAAAGCCATTTTTGTTACTTTTATGAAAATTCCGACGACATTGTTTTGCGACGAAAAGTGATAATTTCACCATAAATCATTATAAAACCATTGTAGGATGACATTTTGACGTAAATACTTGAAAAGTGATTTTTGATTGGTCAAGACGTCAAACGAGTATTTTTCGACGATAAGTAATATTTTCAAAACTCACAAATGGTATAAATAACATACGAAATGCATGCATAACATTACATTGCAACTCATTACGTATCATATCCTTCACAATAGGTCAAGATTTACGTATCACATTACATCTCGGTGTACTCACTTTTGTCTTCGCATCATTCCACCAAGTGAGTTTCATAGCCCCTGCTTTTACTTGTTTTCATAAATGTTTTGGGGGAGATACATGCTCAATTATTTTCATAACTATCATGATTATTTGAAACTACATGTTAAATTGAACTGAATGCTTAGTCATGCGTAGTAACAGTTTTGCCACACTTAGAACTTCCATATCATATTCATTGAGCTAATGGTCTTGGTATATTCATTGAGCTAATGGTCTTGGTATATTCATTGAGCTAACGGACTTGGTATAATATTGATCTAACGGACTTGGATAATATTGATCTAACGGACTTGGATAATGTTGAGCTAACGGTCTTGGTATAACATTGGGCTAACGGACTTGGTATATTCATGTACTAACGGACTTGGTACAATCATGGACTAACGGTCTTGGAACGATTTGATCAACACTCATATTTGTTATATCAAGTAACTATTGATACATTAAGTTAGGCACTATTTTGTGAATTCATTTGACGATGTGGGCTTGAACATAAACTATATTACATTTTGGCAGTGGGTTGTGAATACACAGGTTGCAAGTTTTGTATGGGCGGAACTTGGAACTGAGTGGATTTACAATGCCTTTGCTGCATAGACGATTTTGGAAGGCTTTACAATTCAAAACAAACTCTATGAACTCACTCAACCTTTGTGTTGACACTTTTAGCATGTTTTTATCTCAGGTATCTAAGGCATTCAATTCATGGCATGCATTTGGACACATCATGGAGTCGCGATGACGACGCGTCTCACTTGGGTTTTTCGTACTTTAAAACATCGTTTGAATTGTAACAAACTTATTTCCGCACAAGTTGATTTACATTTGGGACCTACTTTGTAAACTCTGATTATTTTATTAAATCAAACGATGTATTTTCCAAACGACACTTTAGGTCGTTCTATATAACTGTGATTGTGATGCTATGACAGTCGATCCCCAGGAATTCCATTCCGCTGCAAAACAGGTAATTTGGGGGTGTGACAGCTCAGAGTACAAGTGGGAGCATTTTGTTGTATAAAAGGAGGGAAGAGAAGGCAGAGAAGTGTAGTAGTTAATTTTTAGAATTCCTTGTAAAATCGTTTTTATTATCAATGTCTTAGTTTAAGTTTAAAATTGTAATCTCCTGTTTCTATGTACTAAACTTAAGTTGTTTTATCATTGTAATCTATTTTCAAGTATCAATTCAAGGTTTTATCATAGTTTCATGTTTTTATGTTCACTGTTATAAAATCAGTTTTCATGCTCTTACACTCAAGCTCCAAGTAGCTTATTTTTAAATTCAAATAAGCTTATTTAAGCTATTGATAGCTTTTGGTAAGCTTATAACTCAAGTTCAAGTAAGTTTGGTACCTGGTCAACAAAAGTCAACCTGCAGTTACAAAATTGTGACTGATCTGAATTGCTGGTATTGATGGTGAAAATGGGTTGAGATCAGCTTCATTTGGGGTTGATATCAGTTTAGGATAGTGGTATTTTGATCTCAGTAGCATGCCATAGTAGCAGGACATGAGTAAGTTTTAAAATCCATATCTGTCATAATCCTTTTACTCAGTTAATTGATTACTCCATTGTGTTGATTGTTGATTTGGCATCATTTAGTTGTTAGTCAATCACTGTTTTAGATTAAGAGTTAAAATAGGAAGATTAATTAGAGTAGCTAGTAAATCAGTTAGAAACTAGTGTTTGGATTAAGGTTCAGATAGATGCTATAAGCTAGTATAGAGGATAAGTTCTGCAAACACAGTCTCACCTAGGTTCAACTAAGTCACTTAGGACTTAGTCTTGCACCACTTTCTTCTTAAAGTCAAAATTGCATTTGTACTGAATTCACATGCATCTCAGTTAGGCTAGAATAGAATAGAAGTTGCATTTAGGCTTAGATTAGGATAATATAGCTTAATTAGGTTCCATTACATCCTTAAATAACATAATCAATCAGAAAATTTGATCCAAAACTCACAAAAGTCAAAATTCATTTCTGTTGCAAAAGTCAAATTGTAAAAGTCAGTTTTTCACCAACCTTTGTTGATTTTTCATGGATTCATTATTGGTTCAATTCAAGTGAAATTTTGGACTTAACAAGTTCAGTTGGTCTATTATTGAAATCTGATTTTTGTGAAATTTTTGGAAACAGTTTTAAGCAATTAATTAGCTGTCCAATAAGCCCCATATGCCCTGTTCACACTCAGCATACACTGAGTGTGAAACAGGCCTCTTGCAAGCTTTGCACAAGCTTCAAATTAGCTTTCTAAGGTCTGAAACTTGGTCTTGAGATAGTTAAGCTGGTGGTCTTGAGGTCTCCAGTTTTGGTTTTCACATTGGCTTATTGAATAAGCTGGTGCTTTAGCTCAAAAGTAGATAGAAAAATTGTTATGGCACTTAAGTTTAAATCACCAAATCATTGTAGCTTATAATTCAGTGGTATTGCTTAGCTGAATTTAGCTCATTTCAGGTAGTTATAGCATAATCTAGCTTCTGTGTTCATTTGGTGTCTATTTGTGGTCTTTGGCTTATTATTAAGTGCTTATTCATAAGCAGTTTGCACTGCAGCCTCATATTCTTACACATAAGCCATAGTTTTTATATTTTTCTTAGACTTAGAATATAATTTTAGACTTTTCCTGAATTTTTCGTAATTTTTCATCACTGTTTGCTATTTTTCCCAATTTAAATCAGTTTTTAAGCCTTTTTAATTAGCCTTTATTGCAAATAAATCAGAAAATCTTCAAAAAAATAAGTTTTCAATTTTCATAGATTGAGATAAATATAAAAAGCCAAAAAAATATTTTTCTAGATTTTTCCTAGTTTAAATAGTAATTTTTAGCAATTTAATTAGTTTTAAATAGTTTTTAAATCATAGAAAATAGAATATAAATCAGAAAAATACAAATCCAATTTTCAAAAGTTCGTTTAGTTATTTTAGATTTTTGAAAAATAGTTTCACAATTTTCCTCTTTATTTTCATAATTTTTGGTATTTTAATTTAGTTTTAAAGTTTAAAATTAGTTTTTAATTCAAATTTATAAAAGAAAAATCAAAAAAATCAAATTTTAAAAATAGTGATAGCGTTTATTTAATATAATTTAGCTTTTTAATTTTCTTTCATTTTTCCTTTGTCGTCTAGTATCAATCATAACCCCTTTCTTGTTCAATATTACCCGATCACTACACGTTTGGCTATTCAGTCGCACAGCTCGTTGGGACTTAACGACCTGGGGAAACACTAAACTCTCCTGGACTTAATTGCATTGTGTTCTCAAGCTGTTTGACTTTTATTACGGTTGACCATTCACAAGTGGTTGACTTGTGTAATAAACCTGACCGTTTGGGAGCCGATCAAATTTTGGCGCCGCTGCCGGGGAGCTGTGCTAATAATCTTACGTTTAGCAGATTAGTGATTTGAATATTCACTCCTTGTTTATACCATCTATATATATATTTATATTTTCTTACAAAAATCCAAAAATCTAAAAACATCTTAAAACATATAAAACAAAAAAATATTTTTCTTTTGTTTCTACATATATATAAATCAAAAACCCAAAAAGATTTTCTTTCTTATTTTTACAAAATGTTTATCCAAAAATCCAAAAATATCCATCTTTACCCTCTCACACCTTTGATTCTTCATCCCTACCCCTCTGAAAACATTTGATTCTTTTTATGTCTCATCCTCACCCTCTTGGTTGTCAATGGTGTGGTGGTCCTTATAATGGTGGCAATTGCCCCAGTTGTAGCATGGTGGAGTCAGGAAACGGGTCTGTCTATAACCAAGATCCCTATTCTTACCATGACACAACTGATTTATTCCATCAGCTACCACATCATGAGATTCAGACATATTCATGTGAATTTTGTGGAGGTCCTCATCAAGAAATTGAGTGTCAAACCGGGAACACGTTTGTCTATGAACAGTTTTCTGGTAACACTCAGGACTTTGGAAATGACCAAATTCCATATTATTCACATGACCAGCCACAACAATCATTTTGTTGTGAGTACTGTGGAGGTCCACACTTTAGCTCTGATTGTCAAACAAGGAATCCATTTCCTTGTAACAATTACAACTCTTCGTATCATGACCAACCTCTACAGTACCAAATGAATCAGGCACCACCTCAGCCTAAGCCACTTCCTCAAAATCTTCTCCTTGATCTTTTGGATTTAGTGAAAGATTTGAGGGAATGTAAACATTCCCAAGATAATCCAAATCAAAAATCCATGGAAGAATTGTTAGCTGAAGAGCAGGCTGCTAAATTAGATTCCCAGATTGCCAGTGAAAACTCTATTAGGAAATTAATTGAAATACAAAAGCAGCCAAATCTAGCTCTCGATTCCGTTTCATTTCTGATGACAGTGATGATGAAGATACCCTTGATATCCTTCAATTTTATAAAGATTCATCAAGTTCAGCAGTTGAGATTCCATCCGTGGAAATACAGGGAGAAAAGAATATGACTGAATCACTAGCAGTAGAAATAATGGAACTTGTAGAATCCATAACTGCTAGTCCTTCTCAACTCCCTCAGTCTGCTGTTATCACACCCGAGGTTCACACTCACTCTCTGAGCATGGGGGACGAGCATCTTGACACTGTTCCTGAAAAGGAATCGGATGAATTCATAAAGTCTAGTGTTGAGAACCTTGTCCCAATCCCAAGAGAGTCACAGGGAATTCTCGAGCATTTGTGTGATATCCCTACCCCTCTTGTCTTCCTAAAAGATCATCTTGAGATGTTCTCCGATTCTGATGATGATGATTCGTTGTCTTGTGGAGACATCGTTTATGTGGAAGATTTACCTTCTGAGCTTGTTAGCTTAGAAGAAGAGAATGATGAAGTTACTGACACTGAAATCAAAGATGAAGCACTTCGTGCAACATTATTGAGTGTTTATCTTCTCATTTCTAGAATCGAGGCTTTTAATGAAAAGCCTATTTCATCTCCTATCCCCATTAAGGATAGTGACATTCTTTCCGATGATTCTATGCCGGAAATGAAAGCCTTCTGTTTTGATAATATGGGAGAGAAGATTAATGGCAGTACCACTTTTCATTCTCATAATTCTCTCCCCGATTATGAATCATTTACATTGGAGGAGTTCACCAGTGAACCCACTCATATCAATTCTGAATATGATTCATTCACCTTCAAGGAGTTCTCAGATGAACTCACTCATATCATATCTCCGCCGGAGTATGATAATTTCAACTTTGATCTAGACACACCCATAATATGTCTTGATCAAGCAAGCTTAACTGATGAGATTCATGAAACTATGAATTCTCCTATTCAGGATGAAGAGTTAGTCATGATTTTTATCATGATTTTCTTTCTTTTCTTCATATATTCTGTCACTTCTCCTGTTCTTCACTCCTTCGGGAATGAAGACATTATCTTTGATCCCGGCATTTCCATGTACCATTATCTTGAGCCGGGAATATATCTCATCGGTGTGGAACTTTCACGTGCTTTAAATGTTTGTCCAAACATCTTGAATGAAAGTCCGATGGAGATTGTTTCTTCCACTTTGCTTCCCCATGAACCAATAAATGCGGGGTCGAGTCAAGCTAGCGACTCGGGAATCAAAAACAGTAGCACACCATATGGGTTTTCACCCATATTTCTGATTTCTTTCTACTTTCTACCACCCTAGTGTGGGGGAGTTGCCCCCCGCTGTTGTATATAAGTTTTCATTCAAAAAAAAAAAAAAATTCAAAAATAATGGTCGTAATAATTCCCTTTTACGTTTTAAGTTTCGGCATAACAGCCGGTACTTTGAATATTGAGGGCAATATTCATTTCTAGTGTGGGGGGGGGGGAATTCTCACGAATTTTATCATGTAATTATACCACCCAATTCCCCCATTTTTGGCAAAAAAAATTTTTTTTTTTTTGGAGTAAGTGTTTTGCACTTACTCAACTTACGGTTATCAGTCCGCCATGTTTAATAAACAAAAAGATTGGCTAATCCAGGAGCAAACGACTCTTGGTAAAGATATCTCAAATCCGTTGACGGCTTGCAATTTGCCCAAAATTGTATGGTGTTCAGCTCACCATATCTTTAATTAGTGAAGAGTTGGCTAGCCCGCAAGTTTATGGCCTGTGGTAAAGGCAGTTGGAAAACCATAATTGGTAATCAGCTCACCAAAGATATTTTATCTAAGAGTTGGCTAGTCCAGAAGCAAACGGCTTCTGGTAAAGACAAATAATATCCGTTGAAAGCTGGTGATTTGCTCAAAATCACTTGGTTATCAGTGTACCAAGGTTCTTACTTGAACTAAAACATTTGGCTACTCCAGAAGTAATGGATTTTGGTAAAGAGATTCAAATCCATTAAGTTTTCTCAAAAGATTGCTAGGGACTAGCAATGTTTTAGTGTGGGGGATTGATGAGTGTGTAAATACTCATCATTTTTGGTCAAATCTGAACTGCAAAACATTTAAAAACACTAAGAAATGCATCAAAATACTGAAAATATCCCAAAATTGCGTTTTATATGTTTCAGATGCAAAATTATTGAAAACAAATGAAAAACGAACAATGTTAGGAATTGAAAATTCCATGATAAAGTGTCGGTCACCCCAATTAAGGTCTAGCATATGTTAGCTCGTAGACGTGTCGGTATTTACGTTATTTATCAGTTTATTAGTTAGTTATTAGTTTAGTTTAGCGTAGTGTAACACCGTGGAGGAAGGACGGGTCTTTACCCACTGTATACCTGATCCACATGCCGATAGGAGGTCGTGTATTGTGTAAGTATAAATACCCCTTCCATCCATGGAAGGGGTGATGCTTTCAATCTAATATTCTACAATTTGTGAAGTAACTCTCTACCAAGAAAACACCCAACTCTCTAACTTTCTCTCTCTAATGGCTAACATGTATTTTGATCATCCAAGACCACCCGAATCATCAAACACAATAAATATATCGATCCTACAATTGGTACCAGAGCCATGGTTTTTGTGTTTTGATGATTTATTGTGGTTTTGTATCTTGTTATATACTGTTTTGGGTACTATTTTTTGATCGGAAAAATCATTTTTATGTTAACTCTTGGGAAAACAGTTGTAACAAGTTTGTGTAAGTTTTATGTGTATTTTGTTTGGTTAAAAAGTCTAATGGTCTATCAACAGTTACATTTTTGTCTTGTCTCATTATTTTGTCCAAACAGATATCAATCTGTATACTGTTTTTATTCCATACCATGACTTTTGGGTGTCTATTTGGTCAATCTTGTCGGATTTCTTGTGGTCAAATGTCAAAAAGATGTATTTTTTATGACAGTTTTCTGAGTTTTTGAAGCTGAACGGTTCTTTTGGTCGGAATACTCGCCGGAAAAAGTAAAATAGCCAAATATTCTTGTTGGCGAGTTGGTCTAATCTGCTAGCGACTTTTCATTAACCTGTGTAGCGAGTTGGGTCAATCTACCTAGCGACTTGTATTTACTTGTCGTAGCAACTTGTTGGCTATTTAGCGACTTGTATGGTTTTAAAGGCTTAGCGAGTTGTTTACAGAAAGCGGTAGCGACTTGACAAAAGATAAAATGTTAGCGACTTGTTATAGAAATTGACTTAGTGAATTGTTAGTCACTTTCGGTAGCGACTTGTTATTTAACAAGTCGTCGCGTGTTGTTAAAAGTCAAATAGGTAGCGACTTAGCTAATGACTTTGGCTAGCGACTTGCAACAGAAAGGATGAAGTAGAGTTTGACCGTGACCAGGACTCAACCACAACAATATACCAAAACTACAACTCGACCTCAGTTTATCACATCATCAGTCCACTTCTTATATTGAATGAAAGAAAGAACGTGATGCCAAGAATTAAAATCAGATCCAAAAACATCTCCATCAACCCAACAACACCTCAAATTTATCCTACTCAATCTCAGTTTCAACTTCATCAAACTCTAACCTATTAACGACTAAACTTGAACTAATCTCAGATTTAGTTCCATTCTTTTAAATCTTTTAAAGATCGTTTAATAGAACCTTTTTCTTCACTGATAATTTTCAAAGTCCAAGCTTCTTGTAATATCCGAAGAGATCAAAAAGAAAAGTAACAAGTATGTTCCTTTCTTTTGAATGGTTCGATAATAGACCAAATGTATGATCATAAACAAGAGTGTTTATGTCATCCTTTGTCTCGTTCAAAAACTCAAAACTGAAATTAAAAGGAAAATCATTTTAACAAACCATCACAAATACCTACCCGAGACCTTTATTTAAAGATCTTCAAGCAACAAAATTCGTGTATTCTTGATCCGTATAAATCGAGTAGATTGAAAGGAGTTTGTATGGATGGGTTACTAGGTGAATCGAAGACAAAGAGGTTTATATATTGAGACTCATTTGACTAGTTATGAAGGATTTGTGATGAAGATGGGGCGTAATTTTTTTTTCCAGATCTATATGGGAGAAAGTTTAGTGTGGTAGGCGGAGGTTTTGAGTAATGTGAGATTAGGTTTAGTGATATTGTGAGATAAATTAGGGTGTGACAATGTCTTATAACCGGATGTGTAAAATTGTGTTGGATCGGGTTCTTGTGTTTCTGTATCGGGTTTGTTTCTTCTTAGTTGGACTTGGGCTTCTTTAGTTTGAGATGAAATGAATAAACACTCATGGGCCGTATGGACTAGTTGATTAACATTGGAGTGGTCTGCGATGGAATGAACATATACGTCTTTTTCACTATCTTGAGATAAATAGATGTAAAAACAAAAACATTTGCTATCCAACTTTTGTATCATCCGGATGGTATTGTTGGATACAATTTTTTGTGTCATCCGATGGAATGAACATATACGTCTTGGATACAATTTTTTTAATTTTGGTCATCCGGATGGTATTGTTGGTATTATTAATATTTTCACGGAGGGATACTAGATTCACGGCCTGAGCTAATTTTCACGGATGGTTGGATTACTCTTTCTCGGGGACACACGTTCGATTGATCTTGAATATTATCGAAAATGTTGAACCTTCTTTATAAATCCAAAATATTAATGATGAGCCGGAGTTGAATTGGATTGGATTGGAATGGGCTTAATGGATTATTGGATCAAATGCTTATTTTTGATAATGAGATTTGATGTTTTGAGTTGTTGTTGAGATTTGTTGTGTTGTGCAGGCAATACTTTGGTTTATGCATTTTCACGAAAGGTATTTTGTCACGGTTTGAATTGATTGGAACTAGATTGACTATGGGATTGTTTGTTCGGTATTTCTTATTTGGATTAGAAGTGACATTTTTCCGAGCACGTTTACTTATTTTCGTCTTCTTTCTTTCTACCCTTCCGCGAAGATGACTTGTTTGGGCATTTATAGAGTGTGATAAAGACTTGGCTATTTAGTTACGTTTGTGATTCTTTCTCGCTTAACCCACAAAGTAACTATCACTTAGGTGTCTCACGCAGTTGAGGATATGTTAAGAGGATTTGTACATTGGGTACACCGTTTCTTCTTCACAAGGATTAGTACAAGTTTAAGTAACAAATCTGTGGAATTTTACTTCATGATCAAGTTTGCCATATCGGGTTTACGTCACCATATGGTCACCTTAATAGCCGACAGAATTCGTGAATGGTGTGTCTTCCAAAGTGTTTAATGGTTGTTGATGTTGGAAAATGAACCGCTGAAGAACCACTGCATGTTCCTCTAAAAACAGATATTCACTGAAACCAAAGTTGTCATTACACATTCAAGCTGACATTGTTTACGGTTCTGTCTTGATTTTGTTAAATCCCACGAAAGAACCTATTTCTCGGTTTAAATCATAGACTTGTAAAATCCCGTGACAATGGAAACATCCTTGTAAAGGGCATTTCCGGATCTATTTTACGGTTTATTCTTGGTTTTGTAAAATCCCGCGAAAGAAACTATTTCTCGGTTTAAACCATAGAATTGTAAAATCCTGTAATGATGGAACCATCTTGGAGAAAGGAA
Organism: Chrysanthemum seticuspe; assembly: GCA_019973895.1. Taxonomy (NCBI): domain Eukaryota; kingdom Viridiplantae; phylum Streptophyta; class Magnoliopsida; order Asterales; family Asteraceae; genus Chrysanthemum; species Chrysanthemum seticuspe. Next base: position 88,008,212 of record BPTQ01000001.1, on the reverse strand, counting down.
AGTGTATTTCGGGATCTTCTTTGATGCTGGTGCTACGTTTTCTGTTTCGAAGAAGGGATAAAGAGTGTACTTCATGAATTGGATGTGTGTTTGGATTTTCTTCATGGCAATCTGGTTATTACATGGTTTTACGGGGTTATGTGCTTTTAACCATGGTCGGGATGAAACCATTATCAGAGTTCGTTTAAATGTCAAAGAAGGCTAGATTTGAGCAGTTAACCAGAGGATGTGACAACGGCGTTAATTCAATATTATTTATTTGAGGTTGAAATGAATTATCACGGGCGAGTGTACTTAGTATCTGAAGGTATCGGGGATGGTTGGACGAAGATTCTTCATGATCCTTGTTCGAGCTTACTATCATAAACGAAGACTTGGAAATCTAGTTATTGTTGGGTGTCTTTTACCTTTTCTTTTACCACTTGGGGGAATTGGGCTCATTCCACCACAAAATAACTATCACTTTAAGGAGTTACGTTGTAGTGCTCAGTGTCACATTCAATTGTGTATTTTCAAGAGGTGATGTACGTCTATTACTTGATGGTTGGTTGGTTGGTTGAAGAGTATAGAGTACTTAGAGATTCAATGGAGCATGATTTCTCGGCACCGCTCTTTGTTACACATGTGCAAGTTTAAGTCACGAGTTCGGGTTAGTTTACTTTAGGGTCAAATTCATCATATTGGGTTATCTCCATCAGCTGTCACGACAAAAAGCCTACTAAATGATAATGGGGTTGATTACGTGTTTTGCCAAGAGATTGAAAAGAGAGAGATAATGACGTATGAACACAACAGTTCATGCCTCGTACTCTAAAGAAAAGAAATGTGTACGTTTCAGTGCGCATTATCTTCTGAAGAAGAGAAATCTTCTCTATTATGACCATTCTCATCAACATGCTTCATACTTTTTCCATGCGCTTCAGTCTTCAAGTGAACCGGGCTACCACTGATTGTTTTTCTCATTCCACTTGCTCGATTATAATGAAGATGGCGACATCACGTGCTTATTTTGCGGGAGAGAAGTGTGAATAGAACATTCGGATGATTTTCACTTATTTAATCAAGAATGGCATCTCCGTATGCAATTCTTGAGGGGGAGAAGAAGTGTGAATTTTTTGCATGATTGATTAATATTTGAGAATATATGGTCAAACGGCTCCTAACTCATCTAAGAACCGAGCTTCTTCTTATCGGGTCATCTTCACATGGAGTTGTTCTTCTAAGAGCCGTTGGTTGACATCTTCACTCGGATTGATGAGTTTATCGACTAAGTGCTTCCGGTTAATGCTTCACGTATACATCAACATGATGATTCTGAACAATCTCTCTGTTCTTGTTTGATGTGATTGGTAGTTTGGTGTTACCATCTTGTGTGTTCGCTGAGGCCTGATTGCTGATTTTCTTGATGAACATCCTTCTGTTCTTGTTTGATTGGGAGGGATTTTAGCTAAGGGGATTTGCAAGATGTAAGTTAATTGGGATGCTTTTTGGTGTGAGTTGAAGATGTTAACTATCTATTCCCCAACTGCACAATCTTGAAGAAGGTCGAGTCTACAGTCTATTCTACATTTTCTGCTACATGTTAGAAGACTAAAGACGAGTTGCATTTAACGATCTAAAGACTTCTTCTTAATCTGGGCATTTATCAAACAGATTGTCGGTTTAGGGGAGAGCACTAATTGGGAGAGAGTTATAAGTCAGATTCAATCCCCAATTAGACTTGCTCATATTCTTTAGCAGTGACTACTCGAGACGTTGTTATTGACTATTTCACGTATTGGACATTTGACACAAGTTGATTACTTCGGAGTTAATCATTTATCACTTATTTGAGATTGAAGTTGACTTTCACAAAGGCGTGTTCTTATTTGACAACTTGCTCGGGCTTAAGAATTTGAGTTGAAGACTTGGTTTATCTAGTTACCAGCAGTCGAGGCAGATGGTTGAAGACCTGGTTAACTATCACTATTAGGAGTTACTTTGTTTTACTCAGTGTCACACGCATATGACGGTGTGGATAATCGCAAGAGGTGTTAATGTCTCATACTTTGTTTGGGTAGTGAGTACTTAGAGATTTGATTGAAGCATAAATTCTCTACACCGTTCTTCCATCATTAGGTGCAAGCTTAAGATACAAATATGGGGAAGTTGACTTCAGTTTCAAGTTTGGTATATCGGGTTTTATTCTTCAGTGGTCACTTCAAATTGTCTACATAAGGATAATAATAGTCAGAGAGAGTCTTCAGCAAGTTGATTCTCACAAAAGTTCAAGTGTTCTTCTCAACAAATTTCTAGTATACGGGCTTATAATGATTTGCTGACTCTGAAGTGTCTAAACCAGCAAGGGGGAAGGAGACAAGCATCTAAACGCGAGTAAACTTGATGAACTTAATACTTCTAAGTAATTGAAGATATCCCGGGAAGACAAATGTTATTACCGCAGAGAAACTCAAGGTTTGACTCATGGCGAGTAAACTTGATGAACTTAATTCTTCTAAGTAATTGAAGATATCCCGGGAAAACAAATGTCATGACCGCAGAGAAATTCAAGGTTTTACTCATCAAGGCGTTTAGTGTTAGTATTTCATCTACGTGGGGGAAGTGATGTTAGAAAAAGTTTCTGAAGATAAAAGAGGTACACAAGTGCGATATATTCAGGGGAGATAAATGTGTAACATGAGGGAGGTGTTATCAGTTATTCTTTCGGTGGGAATGTGTGTACTTCGGATTCTTGAGCTTCATACACAATCATCAGGGAAGAAAAATGTGAACATGGGAAGGTGTTTTCATTCCCCTCATGATGTGTATTCGGGAGAGCTTTTGGGTATTGGTGTACGTCGGGTTCTTGAGCTTCATACATGATCATCAGGGAAGAAAAATGTGAACATGGGGAGGTGTTTTCATTCCCCTCATGATGTGTATTTGGGAGAGTTCTTGAGCATTATACAAAGAGGCTGACTGCATCAATTCAACTACTTGGTGGAATTGTTCTCTTGACATCTTTTTTGGAATGGATTGCTTCAGACCTCAGTGGAAAAGAAATTTGAGAAGATTATTTAAGTGTGGGATGAAACGTTGCTGGTGTTCTATTGGATGATATAACCCCGAACGGAGAATCTCGATTATCGGTCTTAAAAGGAGCAGCGGGATTTATGATAATGGTGTACTTCTCTGTGCACCTGGCTAAGGCAAGCTTGAAAGAAAGCTTCGAATCTGCTCATCTAATGGATCTTCGGTTTGGGGGGAAGCTGCCAGAGTCTCACTTTCAGATGGTTCAATTTCTCTCAATTCAGGAGCCTTGAAAGCTTTGGTGGTGAATGTTTAAGAGATGACGAATTCTATCTTCTACGACGTGCTGCTCGATATCCTTATCTCGGTACTCGTATCATCATCTTCTTTAACTATATCATCTTCTCTATCTTTGTATATATTTATCAGAAAACAAAATACAAAAATATAAAACCAACAAAAACAAAATACAAAAATATAAAACCAGAAAAAGAAAATAGAAAATTATAAAATCAACAAAAATCCATAAAAAATCAGAAAATTTGAAAAATACCAAAAATATTGTTTTCTCATGACATGTCTTCTGGTATCGATAACATCTACGGTCTTAGAAATGTCATTCAATAATGGCACGGGACCATAGATGAAGTTCGAGCAGGAGGTGTAAATATTTCTTTCTAAACATGTCACAAACTATGGCTTACAGTCATTTCAGACTGTAACCCGGGCTTCAAACTATGGCTTGCAGTTATTTCAGACTGTAACCCGTGCTAAAACTATGGTTTGCTATTATTTTTGATAGCAACCCGCTCTTAAAAGGAAGGAAAGTGCTACGCCTAAACGTTTTTCACAAATATCATGCACTTATCCTAAAACACTTTGAGGAAAGTATGTCGAAGGACTGTTGTTCCTACACAAATGTTTTTCCGTCTAAAATTCTTCAGAAAAATATTTGTTGTTTTCCAAAAATGGTGGTAGAATGAGCTGCTTTAACAACAATCAGTTTCAGAGTTTTTATTAAATCTGCAAACTCAATCAATGACTTCAGCACTTTTAAATTTTTCACAAATTGAGTCATTGATTTAGGGGGATAATGTTTTCAAATCTATATCATCTAACGGGCTTTCTTAATTATCCTAATATGCTTAATTAAAAATGATGTTAACCTATGTTGAAGGACTAGGTGCGTAGGATATGATTGCTAGGATTAGATGATTAGAGTTTGATGTACACATTATTCCCATACATTTATATGATCTGATTGACATGTTGAATTGACTTTTATTAGTCGATTGCTGTTTGGGTGATGTCGACCACCATATATCTGTATGTGTGTTCACTAACGTATGCAGGTATATTGGTATATAAGAATGTTCCCAATCCGGATCCCACAGATGAATATGATTGGATGCCGAAAGGAAAGGGTAACGATTACTTGAGTCGACAAATGAAGAAATGGAGCTTAATTTGACTTCAATGGAGAGTTGGCATAAATGCAACGTAAGAGGTCTCACTGCATCAGCAGACGGTTTTCTTCTAAGTGATTGAAGAAACGGAGCTTAATTTGACCTCAGTTGGCATTCAAAATGCAACGTAAGAAGAAGTCTCACTGCATCCGCAGATGGTTTTTCTTCCAAACCCTACAGCAACAACAACGGAAGCTTCTCAACCACTAACGTATCTTTGTGCAGGATACCATTTTTAAACAATTTTGAATAAATTTGAGTAAATTGTTTTGAAAAATGGAAAATATTGTTTTGAAAATATATTGGACTAAATTTTGAAAATCACCGGACTTCATTTTATCAAAACTTAAGTCACTCAATTATTGACTTTGGTCATCGATTGAGAGGGAGAGTGATTTGAAATTAAATGATTTTCATACAATATTTCATCTATCAAGTACGTTTTGTACAATAATTAAGTGGTGATCTAAAGATTTAATGTTATGTCATGGTATGATTTTCTTTAGAATCAAGATCTTTCAAAATGAAAATTTTTCTGTTCTTGTTTGATTGTGAAATTGTTTTATTTTACCTAAAAGATATCTTAAAACAATCATACCTGACACTAACAATCTTTAATGTCTTAAAATGGTCCTTATCTGTCATTTTTCAAAGTTAAATCAAGCCACGTCTTTCCCCAAAATCTTTTAAATGATTTAAATCAATTGGGATCACAAATCTCAAAAGGTTTGAAATTTTGATCGGGGTAGAGATCGTGAGTTAAATCTCTTATCTGTTTAAATGGAATTGGTTTTAGTCCTTTAAAGGCACTCCTGCCTCCATGTGCCAAACGATTTCATACACTATGCACATGTTGAGGAGGAGGATTTATCCAAAAACATGATGAGTATTTAAACCAGGCCACATATTCTCCCATGTTTTCTAAACCGTATTAAATCACTTGGGATCCAAAATCTCAAAGGGTTTGATATTTTTGATCGGGGGAGAATTTGTGATTTAATAATGAAATTTGATAAAAGGTGATCATTTTGATTTAATTGTGCAGGCTGCTCTCTCATATGTGCTAAACGCTTTCGAATCTCGAAGCACATATTGAGGGGGAGCAAACAAACTATCGAGGTATGAAAGCTCTTTAAAGTAATTTATAAAGTACCTTGATTGTGTTTTAAAATGGTTTCTTAATGGCGCTTGTGATTGTGGATGTGCTTCAAATTAACTCTTGCCTCTATATGATAAAAATGATTTCAAAAATCCTATGCACATATTGAGGGGGAGAATTTACCAAAGAAAATCAAATGGCTTTTTCTATGGAAATTGTGATCAAAGAAACTATTTCAAAGTCCTCTTGCCTCCATGTGCTAAACAATTTCTAAATCACATGCACATGTTGAGGGGGAGGTTTTCTAAATGATCAAAACTATTAAGGTACAAAATGCTTTGATCTCGTATCACAAGTACCTTGATTGTTTTTCCAAATGATTTTTCAATTGGTTTCGAGAAGGAATGAACTGTACCAAAAGACCGACCATTTTACTTTATGCATGGAGTTATAAGGATGGTTTGGTTAGGTATTTGTTCCCACGATCCGCCAGAACCGGAGGGATCTACCCAGGGACAATCCACTAGATAGTGTAGAAGTCCTTAGGTATGATGAAAAAATGAGAAAAGTGCGATATGGGAAGGGTGCGGACTGAGATTGAGCTAGTACTGGAACAAACCCAACAAGGTTCTAGTTATGAAGTCTCGGTAAGCACTGAAGGGGTTGAAGAATGAAAAAGAAATAAAATGAGAAAAGGGTGAAAATAAATAGCCCTCCAATAATTCAACCTTAGGGCAGTAACCGGGTTCAATACATATGCTACTGGTGTTTACTAAGGTAACACTGGTATTGAAGACAAGACGTCATAGACCCAGTGACGCACTGCACTAAACTTCCCAAGCTACTCAAGTTCCTCTTAAAAGGGCTTGTTTCATTCTCACGGGGAACCGACATTATCTATTGACTTTCTCTTAGAGATTGTTGATATTGAAGAAGGAGACCCTCTCCCTAGTCTCCGGCATAGGAACCAAATGTGCACTATTGAGTCTAGAGCCAAGAGATCATCCACAATATCTCGTTAGGACACTAAATTCTTGAAGACTTGCTTTTTCACACAATGTGGAAAGTAAGTATACATTAAGAGTCCTACGCATTATCCTTGTGGTATTGCCAGAACATTCGAGTAATATGTAAAAATATTCACAATGAAGATGGAAATCCTTCTAGAGCCAACATCAAACAAGCTCTTGGTGGGTGACATGTGAAATCTTGCAAAAGATCAAGCTTGTGACAACTGGATAGAAACGATGGGGCGATTCATTATTGAATCAACCTTGGTCCAGGAAAGGAATTGACGAATGCTTTTGGAAAAACCATTCGATGTGAAAACCTTCTTTTCTCTAACACGTCGAATGTGTACTTATGTTTTCAAACACAAAAAGTATCTCTGATTGAAAAAATGCTTTTGGAAAAACCGTTCGATGTGCAAACCTTCTTTCCTATAGCACGTCGAATGTGTACTCTTTTCAGATACAAAAAGTATTTTTGATTGAAAATTGATCTTTCTCATAAAACCTTCGTCGTATTGCAAAACTCTTTCTTCTAAGCAATAAGCGATTGTTTTTCAAATCATTTTTCATCAATCAGTGAATCTTAATTTGCTGGTTCACTCACTCCGTGTTGTCTTCTTTGAGACGTTCCGGTTTGAGAACAGCTAGAACAGCTGCGAAACACTGTCAAGGAGATTCTTAGGAATCCTACCTGATCACAGGCAGTATTTATACTGATCAACGGGGAACCGTGGGCCGTGTACCTCAATTCAGCGAAAGTGATCAAAGACACTTTCGTGTGTTTTATTGCTAACTGTTGTTTGCAGGTACATTTGGACGGTTGCAGCTGATCAGAATTGAGGAGTCAATCCAAAGCCGCATGCTCACAGCATCCACACTTAATTTGAAGAAATCATGACTGGTGCATATCTACATAACCTGGCTCTGATATTTCATACTATGCTTATGCTTCGCTGCTGCAAATATCATGAACCAGTAAGGCTTCCGCTACTCTGATGGAAAGATGTCATGATTCAAAAGTGTGAGCATGTCGGTCTGAAAGTCACAACTTCACATGATGGCAACACAATAAAGGGTGATCCAGAGATTTACTGTGGCTGATGATCTCAAAGAAAGCTCGAAGATCATCAAAGATGTGGATCTGTTCAAAGACCTCCACTAAAAGTACTAAAGTATGCGGACTTTGAAGTATCACTGCTAAAGCACAAGATTGCGGATTTGAAGAATTGAAGTCTACGAGCTCAAGAACGATGTCAAGAATAGAATGCTAGGATTCAAAATGTAAATCATGGGGTGACCTCCCTTAGGGGGAGATTGTTAGGAATTGAAAATTCCATGATAAAGTGTCGGTCACCCCAATTAAGGTCTAGCATATGTTAGCTCGTAGACGTGTCGGTATTTACATTATTTATCAGTTTATTAGTTAGTTATTAGTTTAGTTTAGCGTAGTGTAACACCGTGGAGGAAGGACGGGTCTTTACCCACTGTATACCTGATCCACAGGCCGATAGGAGGTCGTGTATTGTGTAAGTATAAATACCCCTTCCATCCATGGAAGGGGTGGTGCTTTCAATCTAATATTCTACAATTTGTGAAGTAACTCTCTACCAAGAAAACACCCAACTCTCTAACTTTCTCTCTCTAATGGCTAACATGTATTTTGATCATCCAAGACCACCCGAATCATCAAACACAATAAATATATCGATCCTACAAACAAAGTTTGCATAATTGGCAGTTTCAGTCCCCCAACTTTCAAAAATGGCAAAACAAGTCCCCGGGATTTTCAAAAATGGAAAATATTATTTATGGCCCTTGGTTAATAAAGTTTGTCATTTATGGTCCTTATAATAATCTTTGCAAAATTACATTTTTGGTCCCTCAAGAATTGGTGAATTACAAATATGGTCCTTGGAATTCTCAAAGATGACAAGATTGGTCCTTGGAAGACATTTTCAGAAATACATGAGTGGTCCCTGGATTTTCAGAATAGACACCTTTGGTCCTTGTGTTACTTAAATACAAAATCCAAACCATGACCGTTGAACCCTTCCCTTGACCCTTGACCCCTGCCAAATCAACCCATGACCCCCTGTTTGTGAACCCCCTGTCTAATATATCTCAGTCAAACAATAAGTCAAATCCCGCCCTTTTTCCTCCTTTCTTCTTCACCTGCTCTGCAAAACCCAGACATCTCTCACCTCTCCATGTCCCCTCCACCTCAACAACATCCAAGAAACAATTAATGTTTCTCCTTCCTTGCACTCAAAACCCACCCCAACTGGCAAATACCATTTTGGCGCCAAAAACTCATCTATGGCTAAAAATGATTCTTCTAATCCAATGGTTCTGGAGACAAGTGGGATTTGCTCAGAGTACAAGTGGGAGCATTTTGTTGTATAAAAGGAGGGAAGAGAAGGCAGAGAAGTGTAGTAGTTAATTTTTAGAATTCCTTGTAAAATCGTTTTTATTATCAATGTCTTAGTTTAAGTTTAAAATTGTAATCTCCTGTTTCTATGTACTAAACTTAAGTTGTTTTATCATTGTAATCTATTTTCAAGTATCAATTCAAGGTTTTATCATAGTTTCATGTTTTTATGTTCACTGTTATAAAATCAGTTTTCATGCTCTTATACTCAAGCTCCAAGTAGCTTATTTTTAAATTCAAATAAGCTTATTTAAGCTATTGATAGCTTTTGGTAAGCTTATAACTCAAGTTCAAGTAAGTTTGGTACCTGGTCAACAAAAGTCAACCTGCAGTTACAAAATTGTGACTGATCTGAATTGCTGGTATTGATGGTGAAAATGGGTTGAGATCAGCTTCATTTGGGGTTGATATCAGTTTAGGATAGTGGTATTTTGATCTCAGTAGCATGCCATAGTAGCAGGACATGAGTAAGTTTTAAAATCCATATCTGTCATAATCCTTTTACTCAGTTAATTGATTACTCCATTGTGTTGATTGTTGATTTGGCATCATTTAGTTGTTAGTCAATCACTGTTTTAGATTAAGAGTTAAAATCGGAAGATTAATTAGAGTAGCTAGTAAATCAGTTAGAAACTAGTGTTTGGATTAAGGTTCAGATAGATGCTATAAGCTAGTATAGAGGATAAGTTCTGCAAACACAGTCTCACCTAGGTTCAACTAAGTCACTTAGGACTTAGTCTTGCACCACTTTCTTCTTAAAGTCAAAATTGCATTTGTACTGAATTCACATGCATCTCAGTTAGGCTAGAATAGAATAGAAGTTGCATTTAGGCTTAGATTAGGATAATATAGCTTAATTAGGTTCCATTACATCCTTAAATAACATAATCAATCAGAAAATTTGATCCAAAACTCACAAAAGTCAAAATTCATTTCTGTTGCAAAAGTCAAATTGTAAAAGTCAGTTTTTCACCAACCTTTGTTGATTTTTCATGGATTCATTATTGGTTCAATTCAAGTGAAATTTTGGACTTAACAAGTTCAGTTGGTCTATTATTGAAATCTGATTTTTGTGAAATTTTTGGAAACAGTTTTAAGCAATTAATTAGCTGTCCAATAAGCCCCATATGCCCTGTTCACACTCAGCATACACTGAGTGTGAAACAGGCCTCTTGCAAGCTTTGCACAAGCTTCAAATTAGCTTTCTAAGGTCTGAAACTTGGTCTTGAGATAGTTAAGCTGGTGGTCTTGAGGTCTCCAGTTTTGGTTTTCACATTGGCTTATTGAATAAGCTGGTGCTTTAGCTCAAAAGTAGATAGAAAAACTGTTTTGGCACTTAAGTTTAAATCACCAAATCATTGTAGCTTATAATTCAGTGGTATAGCTTAGCTGAATTTAGCTCATTTCAGGTAGTTATAGCATAATCTAGCTTCTGTGTTCATTTGGTGTCCATTTGTGGTCTTTGGCTTATTATTAAGTGCTTATTCATAAGCAGTTTGCACTGCAGCCTCATATTCTCACACATAAGCCATAGTTTTTATATTTTTCTTAGACTTAGAATATAATTTTAGACTTTTCCTGAATTTTTCGTAATTTTTCATCACTGTTTGCTATTTTTCCCAGTTTAAATAAGTTTTTAAGCCTTTTTAATTAGCCTTTATTGCAAATAAATCAGAAAATCTTCAAAAAAATAATTTTTCAATTTTCATAGATTGAGATAAATATAAAAAGCCAAAAAAATATTTTTCTAGATTTTTCCTAGTTTAAATAGTAATTTTTAGCAATTTAATTAGTTTTAAATAGTTTTTAAATCATAGAAATTAGAATATAAATCAGAAAAATACAAATCCAATTTTCAAAAGTTTTTTTTAGTTATTTTAGATTTTTGAAAAATAGTTTCATAATTTTCCTCTTTATTTTCTAATTTTTGGTATTTTAGTTTAGTTTTAAAGTTTAAAATTAGTTTTTAATTCAAATTTATAAAAGAAAAATCAAATTTTAAAAATAGTGATAGCGTTTATTTAATATAATTTAGCTTTTTAATTTTCTTTCATTTTTCCTTTGTCGTCTAGTATCAATCATAACCCCTTTCTTGTTCAATATTACCCGATCATTACACGTTTGGCTATTCAGTCGCACAGCTCGTTGGGACTTAACGGTCTGGGGAAACACTAAACTCTCCTGGACTTAATTGCATTGTGTTCTCAAGCTGTTTGGCTTTTATTACGGTTGACCATTCACAAGTGGTTGACTTGTGTAATAAACCTGACCGTTTGGGAGCCGATCAGTATGGGTCAATACCATGGGTTATGGATATTTTCCATAGGTTGTAGTTTTTACCCATTTATATAATATATACTAGTTGTGTATATATTTTGCCCAATATGTAAACACTAGTTGTTGTACATATATATTACTAAATCATAAAATCACTTATACTTGTTTTAGTGTTTTTTGTGAAAACGTAAGTGTGTTTGAAAACTATTGGCTCAAACTATTTACGTATTTTATTTGTTTCGTTAAAATGATTTTACGTTTGTTATCGACAAAACATTAGAAGATCATAATATATATATATATATATATATAAATGTTTTTCCGGCTTATTTGTATTAACAAGATTGATAATATTTAAGGTGTCACGTGATCAATTGGGCTGGTTCTCTGGTAAACAAGCTAACGGGAAAGATAATGATGCAATTCTTAAACCGAGTTCATCCATAAGTGGCAAAAGTCGATAGACTCCTTTGGTCAATTCGTCTACCCTATGGTTCTTAGAATCCACACCAAGATGAACAGGTCACCCGGGATCATTTGGCAATTTAATAGCAGTCATTAAGAGTCGGCGTTTACTATCGCATTACATGTAACAACCCAACCCGATAAGGGTAGAAGTATCACAGTATGGTTTCATATCAAAGCGTACATAATGAACATAAAGCAAACAGCAGAAGTCTTAAATAAATAATCAAAGGAAAATTAAGTCAACACGACTTAACGATACATACGTTCAATGAAAGGAAATACTCCAAAGAATGTCAAGACATAATCAGGCGGAAACTAAGATGACTAAGGTCATAATCTACATATCAGCTCATCACTCAAACCCATAGCTAAATCCCAGCTCCTAGCTTAGTTACCTGTCGCAGGAAAAAAAATTGCGGCTGAGCTTAAAAAGCCCAGTGAACAGATATATATATAACAATAAAAATAATCGAAGGATAAGAAGCGAAGATAACATAATCATAAGGTGCATATGGGAAATATCATGAGATATAAACAAAGGATAATGAAACGGAAAGGAAAAGGGTCAGTCATCTACCACGAGCCCATATCATAGAATAAACATATCATATCATAGTAACCATTGTATTCGGAGGGGTGACCTCAGAATACCATATATAATAGGAAGGGAGACCTCAAGTAACCAATAGAGTGATCAGCTCCCAGAATGTGAAGACGCGTATTGCACACGGCATCATTCACCATATAAATCATATGATAACATATCATAACATAACATAACATATCTAGGATGCATCCATACGCCCCCGCAGAATCATAATGGCCAAACATATATCTTGAGCTCATAATCATATAACAGAAAGGGGACGGTGTGGAACATTACTCGACCACACTAGAGTCATGCCATTGGTGCATCAATGACATGGTCATGGTACCTCCATGACTAGGGAAACATATTTGGCTCGGGTATCAAACTGAAGGGTCAAAGCATAGTCATAACATAAGGGTTCATGTCAAAGGTTCAGATGTCAAAGGTTCATATTAAGGTCCATAGCAAAGGTTCATAATCAGAGGTTCATAACAAAAGTTCATAATTAGAAGGTTCATAATCAACGTTTAATCAAAGGGGTGCATAGCAAAGTCATAGGGAAGCCCTAATAAGAGGCTCAGAGCAAAGGCATAATAGTCAAAGGTAATATTAATAGATGTGTACAAATCATGAGAAACCTTAAGAGATAAGGTCAGAATATCTGTACCTTATTACACAACAAATCGAACACAATAGATGGAAAAAAGAGACAATGAAAGATCACTCCTTCCTCGAGGGATCTACAGAAGTGAAAGGACATACATTTATTAGATGAGGTTCAAGTATTTTATTTCAGATTAAGTCCTTTAGGTTTTATGAGAGTCTTTCCATTTTTAGTAAGTTTCCAAATTTAGAAACTTTCCTTATTTAGTAAGTTTCCACTTTAAGTAGTTTACCCATTGTAAGTAACTTTTCATTTTAGATAACTTTCTATTTTAGGCAGGTTTCCATAATTAGCAGGTTTTCATATTAAGTAACTTTCCAAAAATAGCAAGTTTCCGTATTCAGCAGATTTAGTTATAAATGATATAATTAAAGTCAAATTAGGTTAAAATGATGAAAACAAGTATTATCATAGTTTAAGGGTCAATTATGACTAGTTATACAAGTTTAGGGTCAAAACTGTCAATATTACATAGTAGAGGGTCAAAAGTGTAAATATAGCAAGTTTACATGTTTTACCCATTTAGTACATTTAGTTATCATATTAACAAGGTAACCCATCAAGTTTCAATAATTACAATTTCTATCCTGTACTTTATTAAATCGGCTTATATACAATATAAAACCTAGGTTTTAGATTATGGTTATCATACACGTTTTAGACCATTTGAACTCGTTTATCACATGATTATACAATTCCTTGTGTGTTAGCATTTTTGGTCAAGACTTCCCCCCCCCAATATTAATCCATACGCCCTAAATAAAACCAAACGAGACCTTTAAATAACTTTGTTATCGATTCAATTTACAAGACACGAACACGTATATTCCAAAGCTCATTTAACTCTTTAATAAAATCATGTATGTGTTGTATATAAAGGGTCAAAAGCAGATTCATATCAAGGATCATAGGTCCATATTCATTCGACATAAAACAAAGCCAAGGTCATGATTTCATGTGGTTCATTCTTATCATTTCATGTGTAGTATAGTTATTATTTCATGTGTTTGAATAATTCATAATATGTATTCGCTGGAGGCCATAACCACACGACCAAAATCAAAGAAAATGGAACGTAGATGGAATGAGACATATGATACGTTACCCTTGAAGCGTGAACGAAAGAGGAACAAGATTAGGGCACCAAATACCCCACGACAAAGCCTTCTTCTTGGCTTAGGAACCCACAACAGCAATCCAAAACCCACGACCAAGGTCTCCCTTTCGAACCAAACATGATCACGACACCTCGTATTAACCACACACGATCATAGCTTCCTCCTTTTTCTGCTTTGAATTCGAATGGAATGGAGGGTATAATATTTTGCCGTCACTTTTTGATTAGGGAGGATTAGGTTTTTGTAGGTTTATTTTTGAATTGGTAATTGGGAGATATAAAGAGAGTAAATGAGAAAATAAATGGGGATTAGGGGCATTAATATTGGACGATTAGGGGGGGAGATCTTTGACTCAATCAATTTTATCACTTCCCATATTTACTTGATTCATTTAGTTTAATTTAATTGTTTGCAACTAGTAAATATCATGTAGTCCATTTAACTTATGATGTGTGATATAAATCTTATTTAGTAGACATAAGTGAAAGTAAATTTTATTATCTTGTATAAATCATTCATTTTTTATTTAGGTTAGAACGTAATTGACAAGATTGACGTAATATATGTATTTCACAATTATTAAGTCTGAGGGGCAAAATGGTCTTTTAACACATTTGAGATTTTAGGGTTTTACAACTCTTCCCCTCTAAAAGAAAATTTTCGTCCTCGAAAATTGAAATGAATACGAAGAGAGCAAAAGGAGACATACCAGACTACGAAAAAGAATTGCGGATAACTTGCTCGCATAGATTCTTCGGTTTCTGTTCGGTTCAGTAAATACCCAAACCCCTTAATCTAGGATTTGAATAGAAAATAGCCCAAGTGTTTAGTCCGTTAAACACTAACAGGTCACTGAGTGCATAGTCTCTCAGTGAGTCATCTTCAGGATACTCAGTACGAGGCGAAGAAGAAGTCTCTCCACTCAATAAGGCGGAACTTAAAGGGTGAACACTGAGTCAAGAAGAAGATGATGGATTCAGTGAGTGATGACAATAACTCATTGAATCCCTAAGACTCCTCTCCAACTCTTACACTGAAGACAAACTGAAGTAGAAGACTGAAGGATGTAAAGACTGAAGAATGAGCGGGACAAGGCGGGATAAGTTTGAATCAGATAAGACGAAGTCCTTATCAACCAAAGTCAACTTTCCCTGAATGGCAAAATATCAGGCTCAGTGTCATCACTGAACTTAGGAAAGTAGTCTTGTCTCTTACCTAGAATAGTCTTTGTAAACAGAGACAAAATACATCAGTATTTTGTCTTCTGTATGATGTAAGTTTGTCACTTAGGAAAGAGTTAAAAATCATACATGTATAAATAGCATAAGAGATGGAGTGAAAAGGTTACACTTGTGAATTGTAAAAACACACACATGCAAGCCATCTTTTCACTCCTCCAAATACAGCTTTATCCCTGAGATAGCTCAGTGGGTTCTAAGAGTTGTGCTCAGACTTAGCCTTAGCTTAGAGAGGAGTCACCAAACTTTGTCATTTCAATCCCAAGTATTGTTCCGCAAGTACTTGGGTAACGTATTCTTTTTGATTGATTTCTAATAAAGAATATGATGTTGAAAATTACTATGTGTGTTTTACTTACTTTAATTTCAGTCATTATTCACTGTTAATTTGTTTTAAGTACTTAATTGTTTTTAAATGATAGTGAATAGGGAACAACAAGTGGTATCAGAGCGAGGCTGATTATAAAACCTTTTATAAATTTTAAGCCGCTCTAAAATGTTTTTAAATCAGGATCCTTATGGCTAAAATTGATGTACCCCAACTAGTCGATTAAAAGGGTGGAGCTTATTCAGCTGTTGCCCCTAGACTTGAAGTTGGTAAATTCAACAAATGGAAAAAGCGTATGCTTTGCTATTTGATTGGGATGGAACCTTATTATATCAAGTGTATAAATGAAGGTCCATTTATCCCAAAGACTGCTGAAGGTTTGCCTAAACCTGAAGCTCAGTGGACTCAGGATGAGAGAAGAGTGGTCAACCAGGACCAAAGACTCAAAAGTATCATCATATCATGTCTTCCTGATGATATTGTAGAGTCAGTTATAAGCTGTAGTACAGCTAAACAAACCTGGGTGACCTATTTCATAGCCATGAAGGTCCATATGATACCAAGGAAAACAGGATAATGGACCTGAAACTTGAGTATAACACCTTCAGGGCTAAGGACTCAGAAACTATGTCTCAAACTTACACCCGGTACAAAACTCTTTTAAATGAACTGTCTAATGATGGTGTGAAGTTGTCCAAACATGAGATCAATGTTGGTTTTTTCAATAGTCTCCCTGAGAAGTGGTTGAATTTCTCTCAGGGACTTAGAAATGCTAACCATATCCAAAATCTTGAACTTCCTGAAATTTATGGGAAATTTGTCTATGAGGAAAACCTCATCAACAGATGATACCCTAACTTAAAGAAGTCTCAGGAAGTCAAGAATTCCCTGACCACCACTTCATCACCTATATCAACTGCTTTCTTTTCAAACAATGTGGTTCAAGACTTTCAAGAAAATTCTGATGATGAGCCTGATGAGAGATCAAGTGAGGAGTACCTAAATGACCTGAACGTTGAATTTCAGGAAAGGGCTCTCCTTGCTAACTCTCGAAGGTTTATAAAAAGAAAAAAAGGTTTTTCAAATGCTAAAGCAAATGAGGAGACTGAATGCTTTAAGTGTCACAAAAGAGGTCATTTTTCAAAAGACTTTTTTTCAAAAACAATTTCTGAACCCTCCTAAAAACCATCAGGGTCAAATCAGTCCTCAGGCTTTAGCAAATTTCAACCAAAAATCTATCAGTCTCATCAAAGCTTTCAAAACAAATTTGATCAAAACAAAACTGTTGATTTTGAAGCTAAGTACAGAAAAGTCAAAGCTAAGCTTGCATTGCTTGAGGCCAGTCCCTCAGAAACAACAAAAAGTGTTCAATCTATGCAGGGTAAAAACAAAGGTCTTGTTGCTGAAACCTTCGATTGGGATAAAGAGCCAGTGTCATCAGATGATGAAATGGTGCATGTCAGTGCACTGATGGCCCTCTCAGAAGAGGACAAGCTAGCTGTTAGAAAGAATCATGCAAGGAATGGAGAATGGGTCAATATCACAATGAAGAAGGTAAATATTTTACTCTCTATGGATGATGACTCTGATTGGCAGTCTTACATGAATTATCTTAATGTTGACCTTAAGTTCGTGGAAGAGCAAAGACTGAATCTTTTTTCAAAATACAACAAGCTAAGTTTTGAATTAAACAAATGTAGGGATGAACTACTTATTTTAAAACAAGCCAAGCTTGAGGCTGTCACTTTGCAAATTCAAAACACTGAACTAGTTAAAAGAAATCAGGCTCTTCAAGACGAACTCAAAAAGGTTCAAGATATTCTTGATAGTTGGACTGCTAAGAACCCCAAGGTCTTTGATGTTGTGGGAGCCCCCAGTAGCAAGAAGAGAGTCTTAGGTGAAGATCATCTTTCTGACTCTCTCAAAGACCAGGGTCCTAAGCCATTTGTGTCTGGTGGCATGATTACATGTATGTTGACTAGTCCCAAGCCCAGTGATTGGATTGAACGGGTTAATCCTGAGAGTAAGCTTCCAAACTTTGATTCTGGAAGAATTATAGAGCCTGAAAGTCAAGCTCTAAAGATCATGCTTGGACTCCCTAATGTGCCTAGTAGTACTGAACACATCTCTGAGTCTGAAGCTGAATCTCAAGCACCACTTCCACCCCTGGAACCTCTTCAGGGTGCTGCTCCAAGCTCTGAGCTTACTCCATTACAATATAATCCATACTCACCAAAAGAAAGGTCTGGACTTGGTAGAACTATCCTCAAAAGACCATCAAAACCAACTCAACAAGAGTGTACCCCCACTGAAACTTCCAGATCCTCTGTCCCCACTAAAGCAGACCAAATTCAGCAACTGATTGAACTTGTGAGGAAGCTAACTGACAAGATGGAATCCATCGAAAAAGTCCCTGATTCAGTTAAGGAAACCAAGTCAGCTTCCTCCAGCACCTCAAAGTCAAAAGCCACCACCAAAAACAAGCAGAAGTGTGATATGTGCCAATATACCAATCATACCACTGACAACTGTTATAGAATCCTTTTTTGTATGATCTGCAAAAAGGATGATCACAGAACTGCTGATCACTTACAATATGTAAGTTCTCTCAGTAAAGAAAACTACACCAAAGTCGGTCATCAGTATGCTTCTACATCCAAGCCTGCTCAAAAGTTTAGAGCAAAACCTTTTCCTCTTTGCCCACATTGTGGCTTTAATGATCATCACCCTGATGATTGTCTTATGAACACATGCTGTGATATTTGCGGTAATACAACTCATAAGACATCCCAGCATGACAGTGTCATCCATGCAAGGAGAAATTCCAAGCAACCCAAAATCACTGAGTCATCCTCAGTCTCTAAATGCAAAACCTGTGGTAGCACAATGCACTCAACCACTGACCATGAGTCAATTGCCAAATTCAAAGAGACATTGAGAACCAAGCCCACTAATAAGTGGGTCACTAAGAGAAACTAATTCAGTTTACTACTTGTACATAGACACACCAGGGAGCCTATTTGGCATCTAGATAGTGGATGCTCAAGAAGCATGACTTGTGTGAAGGAGTATCTGCACAAGTATGTAAAGAAACCAGGACCCAAAGTAGTATTTGGTGATAACTCATCATGTCCCGTAGAAGGTTATGGTTCAGTGAACTGCAATGGAATAGTTTTCTCTAGAATAGCTTATGTCAATGGTCTCAAATACAATCTCATCAGTGTCAGTCAACTATGTGATGCTAAGTACATTGTGCAGTTCAATGACAAACAAGGTACCATTTTCAATGCCAATAAAGTAGTTGTTTTGATAGCCCCTAGAAGAGATGATGTTTATGTCTTAGACATGTCTACTCTTTCTCAAGATGGAACCTGTCTCTTTGCCAAAGCCACTGAAACTATCAACTGGTTGTGGCACAAGAGACTCTCTCACTTAAACTTCAAAAATATCAAAAACCTGGAAAAACAAAACAAGGTCCTTGGCTTACCATCACTGGTTTTTGCAAAAGATAAACCATGCTCAGCCTGTGAGAAAGGAAAACATCAAAGAGCATCTTTTAAAACAAAACAAAATTTCTCAATCAAAAGCTGCCTTCACCTCCTGCATATGGATCTCTTTGGACCAGTCAGTCCTAGATCAATCCAGCATGAGAAGTATACTCTTGTCATTGTTCATGAGTTCTCAAGATACACTTGGGTATACTTTCTTTCCAAAAAGAGTCAGGCAGCTGATACTATAATGTCATTCATCAGGAACATTGAAAACCATAATGACATTAAAGTAAAACAAATCAGAACTGACAATGGTACTGAGTTTAGAAATGATGAGCTTGAGAGTTTCTGTGATGAAAAGGGAATCTCCCAAAATTTCTCATCTCCTTAAACCCCTGAACAAAATGGGGTAGCTGAAAGGAAAAACAGAACTCTCATTGAGGCTGCAAGAACCATGTTAAATGGCTCAGCTCTCTCAAAGCATTTCTGGACTGAAGCAGTCAAAACAGCCTGTTACACTCAAAATAGGTCAATCATTGTCAAAAGATATAATAAAACACCATATGAGATATTCAAAGGTAGACTTCCTGACATCAGCTACTTTCATGTGTTTGGATGTCCTGTGTTTATTCATAACCACAAAGATCATCTAGGCAAGTTTGATGCTAAAGCTGATGATGGATACTTTCTAGGTTACTCACTGATCTCCAAAGCCTTCAGGGTATTTAACACAAGGAGACAACAAATTGAGGAAACCTTTCATGTCACCTTTGATGAAAGTGTAGAAAGCATCAGGTTCACCAACACCTCAGTGGAGGAAATAGGAATTGATAACTCATCAAGATATCCTCCTGATGAGTATAACACTAAAATCAATTCCTCATACCAAGCTGATGCTGACATCTCATATTATGTCTTGCTTCACAACCTGTCACAACCAACTATCAGTGAATTCATTGATAATCAGTCAGTCCCTGCTGGGATAGGTAACACTGATCCAAATGATTAGGAACCTGAAATTCATGAAAATCAACCTGAACAAGACATCTCAACAGATGTTCCTAATGATTCTGTGGCTCATGCACCTGAAATCACTCCTGAATCTCCAGTGACATCCTCAAGCTCAGATCCTAGACCACAAAGTAAGTGGACAAGATCTCAGGACATTGAGCTTGTAAACATCATTGGTGAACCCACTGAGGGCATGCTCACTAGAAGCATGGCTGCTAAGTTAACTGCAGCTTCAGCCAATGAATGTCTATATGCTAATTACCTATCAGATATAGAACCCAAAAGTGTCACTGAAGCTCTAAAGCACCCAAGCTGGGTTCAGGCCATGCAAGAAGAACTTCAACAGTTTGATAAAAACAAGGTCATGACCTTGATCAAATGTCCTCAGGATGTCATTGTCATAGGAATGAAGTGGGTTTTCAGAACAAAACTGATGAAAACGGCACTGTCATTAAAAACAAAGCCAGACTTGTAGCCAAAGGTTACAGTCAACAAGAAGGCATTGACTATGATGAGACATTTTCTCCTGTTGCAAGAATGGAAGCCATCAGAATCTTCCTTGAATATGCTACCTACATGAACTTCAAAGTTTACCAAATGGATGTCAAGAGTGCATTCCTAAATGGTGAACTCAAGGAAGATGTTTATGTTCAACAACCTCCATGTTTTGAGAGTAGTGAATTCCCTGACTATGTCTGCAAGCTTGATAAAGCCCTTTATGGACTGAAACAAGCTCCCAGGGCATGGTATGAAACTCTCTCAGCCTTCCTGATTTAAAACAAGTTTGTCAGAGGAAAGATAGACAACACATTGTTTATCTATAGGACAAAACAAGAAGTGATACTGGTCCAAGTATATGTTGAGGACATCATCTTTGGCTCAACAAACTACACTCTTTGCAAACAGTTTGAAAAACTAATGACAAAGAAGTTTGAAATGAGCATGATGGGTGAACTCACATACTTCCTTGGACTACAAATCAGGCAAACTGATAAAGGAATCTCCATCAGTCAAGAGAAGTACACAAGAAATCTCTTGAAGAAATATGAGATATCTGACTGTACCTCAGTGAAGACTCCAATGGTCCCACCTAACAACCTTGGACCTGATCTCACTGGCAAATCAGTCAATCAAACTCATTTCAGAGGGATTTTTGGCTCACTGATGTATCTAACTGCTTCCAGACCAGATATACAATTCTCAGTCTGTCTAATAGCAAGATATCAGTCCAATCCCAAAGAATCTCACCTCACTGCAACCAAAAGAATACTCAGGTACCTGAAGGGAACACCAAGCCTTGGACTCTATTATCCAAAATGCTCTGGGTTCGATCTTAAAGGTTACTCTGATTCTGATTATGCTGGCTGCAACATGGACAGAAAAAGTACCTCAGGGTCCTGTCAATTTCTTGGAAGAAAACTGGTTTGTTGGAGTGCTAAGAAGCAACAATCAGTGGCTATGTCTTCAGCTGAGGCTGAGTATGTGGCTGCTGTAGGATGCTGTGCCAATGTTTTATGGATGAAAAGTCAACTCAGTGACTATGACATCCATTACAAAATGGTACCCATCTTCTATGACAACACTAGTGCAATTGCAATCTCCAACAACCCTGTCCTTCATCAAAGAACCAAACACATTGATATCAGATATCACTTCATCAGGGACCACATAATGAAAGGAGACATAGAACTCCATTTCATCCTTACTGAATATCAACTGGCTGATATCTTCACAAAACCCTTGGATGAACCTACCTTCAGGAGACTGAAAGCTGAATTGGGAATGCTTGACATTGAAAGTCAGGCTTCTGAAAACCAATCTTAGTAAGTTCTCTGAAATGATTCCTCCTCCCTGAACGAAACCCACAAAACATCCTCTCACTGAATGAGTAAGACTCATTCAGGGACCCTGACAGTTGATATTGAGCATTGAATGGGTAACTAAATGATCCAAGTATCAGTTACTTAAATATCCTAGGTTGGTAACTATGCCAATTTAGTATAGGAATATATGTCTCTTTGTCTTACTGTCATGGGTCCCTCAAAAACCTTACCTCATCCCACTTGGCTTTAAATGCCCTCTCACATAAAATATCATGTGGATATTTTATTACTGTGAAAAGTGCACTTTTACTGTGCACTCAAATGCTTCCTTGAAAAAAGGGATTTTACTGCGGGTAGAGGAGGGTGGCATTAAATGTGGAAATTCAAAACGTTTTCAAAAACTGACTTTACAAATCCACAAATTTGCACAAACAACCCCTCTCAACACCCTATAAATGCCCCTCATAAAATCCTCATAACACACACAAAAGATTTCTGCTATCAAAACTCTGTCAAAATCTCTTTACAAACCCAGAAATCTTTGTGTTCTTCAAATCCTTTCTGAAAAATCTTCTTTGTAAACCTTTACAAAAGTTTTTCATAACAATTTAAGAGATACAAAAACTTTTGATTGTTCTTGTCAAGTTATTTTTTCAAAACCCTAAAACTCATTTTAATGGAAATGGCAAGAACACAATCTCTTCAGTTTGCTTCACAGTGGGTAGGCGATCTTAGCAACGTTGAATTTAAAACAAATAATGTCATAGGCAATTTTGAATATCCTCCAACTGTCCCAACCTATAAAGACATTATGAAATTTTTGTATAACTGCCCACTGAAAACGGCCCTTGTTCAGTGTCCTTCTATACTGTACCAAAACCTTCTCAGGGAGTTTTGGGCAACAGCTAAGGCCTTTGACCCAACACCCTCTACTGATGAGAATAACCTTAGACCACTCAGGGAGTATCTCATCAGGTTCAGTCTAAATGGGGGGCAACAATTCACCCTGGATTATAATATGTTTTGCACTTCAACAGGGTTAGACTACAACAAAGGAGTTTATGTCGCCCATCCTGAACCCTCCACAGTGAAGGATGGGTTAAAACAAATTGTTTTAGATAAAAATTTTTTGGACAAGACCCCAGTCACTAAAAGTTCATTCCCCGTGGCTTGGAGGATCCTGTTCACTTTTGTGATTTAGGTCCTCGGCGGGAACCACTCATCCACTGAACAAGTTAACTCTATTCAGTTGATGATGGCATACTGCCTGATGAATGGGGTCACGGTCGACATATGGGAGATCATTTACAGTGATCTCGTAACCAAGCTACAGAGAAAAACTAGGACGAAATACGTTTCGTATCCTAGGTTTGTCTCTTGTGCTTTGCAAACGTTATTGGGTTCAAATTATCCTCAGGAAGAAAAATTTGGTGCTTTACATACCATCCTGAGCCAATCAAACTTTCAAAAGGACCTATCCCTTGTCACAAACATTGAATTGCCGGCCCATATGGTTGCTGTAAACAACTAGAGGGAATCAGTGTCTCCTAACCCTGCTCCTACAAAGAGAAAGGGGAAGTCTCAGACTGGGACTAAAACCAAACCCAAGTCTCAGGGCCCTGAGGCTTCAGGAGCACAGCCAAAAAGGCAAAGAAAGCCCAAGACTGATTTGCCACCCATTGGAGACCAAGCAACATCCACCCTGGTGACAACGAAGGACACTGATAAATCACAATCAGTGCCCTTGGTCCCAACTACTACTCCCCAAGATCCAGAGGGAAACAAACAACCCGCTGGTAGGGTAGTACCTTCCACAACGCCCAATGATGACATTAGCAGATCACAGCCTTTGTCTGAGGGCACACTGATCGATCCCAAAGACTCAGAGGGAACCAAACAACCCGCTGATAGGGATACCACTGTCACTGACTCTGCTAAAGGCACTGGATCAGTGTCTCAGGGGTCTAAGGGGGACAAAGACTCGGAGGGAAAGGAATAACCCGCTGATATGGAACCCAAACCCAATCCTGACTCCAGAGAAGGCACTGGGAAACTCCCACCAGTGTCTGAGGGGTCAAAGGGGGATAAAGACTCAGAGGGATTAATACCACCCGTTGATATGGAACCCATCACCAACCCCTTATTAACCGTTGCTGATGTTACTGGAATACTATTCTATGAAGATGAGCTTGCTGACACTGATGATGAAATTTTATCAGCTGGGGAAGAAGTGGACGTTGAGGTTCAATCTGAACAAGAGCCTCAGCCTGATCCACAAGAGCATACTGAATCACCATTCCAGCCTAAAAATGATGACTCCTCTTCCTCCACTGATGAATTTGGATGATTTGATAATGTTCTCCCACTTACTGAAAGGCAGCTTGTTCAGTGGATCACCAAAGCTTCAAGGAAATTATACTCCGGGGTCACTGAAACACTGTGGGAACAACACACTGAGGCTGGTGCCAGTTATGCATATCTGAAGGCTGAGGTACAGGCTTTTGATGAAAATGTTCATGAACACAGAGATCTAATGTACCAACACCTTCACAGACTGGATGAAAACCTGGGTAAATTTCTCAAGCATCTTCAGACATGTGGGGTTACAATTGATGAAATCAGGGATGCTGTCAAAGAAGATCCAACCCTCAACTCTAAAGTGCTGGAGGCTACTGAGGCCTACTTGAAACAATCCTCCAACCTTACTGAACTGATCGAAACCCTAAAATCTGCAAATCTTCAGGGTCTTCAATCTTCAGTCCAGTCTCTTCAGGCTACATTGGGCTCTTTGACTACTCAGGTGGCTACTTTGACTCAGGCCTCGTCTTCTATGGCCTGGAATCTTGGACCCAGAATGACTGCTTTGGAAGAATCTCAGGCTAACTTGGAAGCAAAAGTCATTGGTATTCAGGAAGATACTTCAGACATCAAGGCCATGCTTACTTAAATTTATCAGGCCTTCAAGGGTCAAGCAGCTCAGTCCCCCTCAGCACCAACTCCAACTCTTGCCCTCACTGACGCTCCGGCAACAGTTGAGGGGGAGAATACTACTGAAGAAACTCCTCTTCACAATGACGGGGAGCCAACACCATCAGTATCTGCAGCTCAAATATCATCATCACAACCAGTCTCAGCAATACCCATCTCATCACTTCCACCACAAACATCAACAACAACAACAACAACACTGACAGTCACATCACCAATCATGACAACAACACCACCCCTGGTTGCATCATCTCCCTCCGGCCAGGACAAAGGAAAAGGCATAATGACAACTACTGAGCCTGAGAAGATTCCCTACAAAATCGGTGACACTGAATACCTTCTCACACCTCAACAGCTAACTAAATATCTTGCTAAAGAAGAAAGGAGATTGAAACAAGCTGAGGATGACAAGAAGAGTAAGGAAGCACTAGTTCAAGTGATTGCCGAAGAAGCTGAGAATGTGGGAATTGATCCAAAGAAGCTTGAAAAGGGTCAGGCATGACAGAGGTTCAAGGATGCTTAGGCAGCAAAAATGGCTGAAATGAAAAAGCAGTTGGAAGAAAAGAACAAAAGAACTGCAGCCATCAGGAAAGCAAGAATTGACCATTACAATTGGACAATGTCAAGTAGAAGACTGCCTGAGAAGATCACTGATGTCAAAATCATCCCCAGGTCTAAACCACTGGCAATGAACGTCTACAGGGGGGATGATAAAAGGCATTTCGCGGTTCATGATCCTCTAAAATTCACTGACTTTGGGATCACTGAATTCGATGAACTCGGTCCAATAATAGAAAAGAAGCAAAATGCGGTGGTTAAGGAGCTGATGAAGATGCTTAGTAAGAGGTATGAAAGACTGAGAGATACACCAACACAACTGGGAATTCAGCCTGCCTTAACTGCACCACAAGGAGCTCAACCTCAGTCATCACAGGGTAAAAGAAAGAGAGTTGAGTTCCAGCCTGAGATAAAAGTGCCTGGACTCGAATGCAACAGGGAACTGCCAGAAGGTGTTAAGTTCGTGAACTGTCTGGTGATTGAAAAGCCTGAAAGAGGGCTATTCCACATTGATGTCTATGGAAACCCAGCATTTCAAAGATGGAGTGATATTGATCAGGCTGGCGTGGCTGCAATGCTGAGCTACATACCAGTGGCCTCTCAAATCCAAACCCCAACAAACATCAAGTTCTGCCAAGACCTGAAGGCCAAGATAAGAGAGCACCCTGACAAAGAAACACTCCTAAAAAAGAAACCTAATCTTGAAGCACTGGGGATCCATCTCAACTGACATCATTTTGATTTATCTTTTGTACTAGTGATAGGAACCATGTAATGTGATCAATAAAAGATGTATGTTTTGTTAAAATACTCAGTGTTCCTTAATGTATTCATTAGTACATTCATTGTAAGAAGAAGCCATTTGCTCACTTACACTAATCAAACACTTAGGCTATTTGTATATCCAAATAGGGGGAGACTGTTGGGTTCAGTAAATACCCAAACCCCTTAATCTAGGATTTGAATAGAAACTAGCCCAAGTGTTTAGTCCGTTAAACACTAACAAGTCACTGAGTGCATAGTCTCTCAGTGAGTCATCTTCAGGATACTCAGTACGAGGCAAAGAAGAAGTCTCTCCACTCAGTAAGGCGGAACTTAAAGGGTGAAGAATAAGTCAAGAAGAAGATGATGGATTCAGTGAGTGATGACAATAACTCACTGAATCCCTAAGACTCCTCTCCAACTCTTACACTGAAGACAAACTGAAGTAGAAGACTGAAGGATGTAAAGACTAAAGAATGAGCGGGACAAGGCGGGATAAGTTTGAATCAGATAAGACGAAGTCCTTATCAACCAAAGTCAACTTTCCCTGAATGGCAAAAGATCAGGCTCAGTGTCATCACTGAACTTAGGAAAGTAGTCTTGTCTCTTGCCTAGAATAGTCTTTGTAAAGAGAGACAAAATACATCAGTATTTTGTCTTCTTTATGATGTCAGTTTGTCACTTAGGAAAGAGTTAAAAATCATACATGTATAAATAGCATAAGAGATGGAGTAAAAAGGTTACGCTTGTGAATTGTAAAAACACACACACGCAAGCCATCTTTTCACTCCTCCAAATACAGCTTTATCCCTGAGATAGCTTAGTGGGTTCTAAGAGTTGTGCTCAGACTTAGCCTGAGCTTAGAGAGGAGTCACCAAACTTTGTCATTTCAATCCCAAGTACTGTTCTGCAAGTACTTGGGTTATATATTCTTTTTGATTGATTTCTAATAAAGAATATGATGTTGAAAATTACTTTGTGTGTTTTACTTACTTTAATTTCAGTCATTATTCACTGTTAAATTGTTTTAAGTACTTAATTGTTTTTAAACGATAGTGAATAGGGAACAACAGTTTCCCAGGTAGCTTCATGCTCTGGGTGATTCTTCCAAAGAATTTTCACGAACGGAATGACTTTGTTTCTCATGACTCGATCCCGTCGATCTAAGATAGCTTCGGGTTCTTTAAACAAAGACATATCCGGCTGAATCTTATCCAAAGGATAGGATACCACGTGCAACGGATGATAGATGTATCCCCGCAGAAGAGATACATGGAACACATCATGAACATGAGATAACCTAGGAGGTAGAGCTAAACGGTAGGAAACCTCCCCAATACGATCCAAAATCTCGAAAGGTCTGATGAATCGAAGACTGAGCTTGCCCTTGATTCTAAAACGATTAACCCCACTGAACGGCAAAACTTTTAGAAAAACACGATCACCAACACGAAACTCTAAGTCGCGCCTATGCTTGTCAGCATAACTCTTCTGGCGTGAACGAGCCTCCTTCAACCTTTCCCTAGCAACTGCCACCTTTTCATTAGTAATCTCGATGATTTCCGGACCCTCTATCAAACGCTCACATACTTCATCCCAACAAATAGGTGCCCTACATTTCCTCCCATATAATAGCTCATACGGTGCTACCTTGATGCTAGCGTGCCAACTATTGTTGTAAGCAAACTCCACCAAGCACAGATACTCATCCCAGTTTCCGGTCCATTCCAACGCAGAAGCCCTCAACATGTCCTCAAGAGTCTGAATGGTCCTCTCCGTCTGACCATCAGTCTGAGGATGAAAATCGGTACTAAACTTGAGACGCGTACCCCAAGCTCTTTGCAGACTCTTCTAAAAACGTGACTTGAAACGCGGATCTCAATCAGAAATTGTTGGGTATGAAAGTGCTGAAGATATGAAAGTACTGTAAGCTGCAAAGTACTGGAAAAAGTCAAAGAGTCAAAGTACTGCTAAAGACAAAGTCAAAGTACTGCATAACGAAGTCAAAGTACTGCAAGAACAAAGAACTGTTATATTCGTTTATGGAAAGTATTGTAACTCTATAATATTCTATGTTTAGATTACTTGTCGTACAAGGATACAAATTGTAAACCGACTAGGATATCCTTGAGCCTATAAAAGGACTCCTAGATTGGCATTAGAGGTACGAGTCTATGAGTTTTTGAGTTTACGAATTTACAAGTTATTTAGTGTTTTAGAGAGAAGTTCGATAATCTTAGAGTTATTTAGAGTATCTGCATAATAAGCAGATTTAGAGTTAATAATAAAAGTTATTCTTCTTAGCTTTGTTAAGTAAATTCCGCGTACTTGATAAAGATTGCTCAGTATTTCTTTGTTAATAAATTAGGATTTATCCGAGGTTGTTAAACCTTAACAAGCTAGTTAAGTTAGTTTGATTAAAGTATATCGATCCAACAAGTGGTATCATAGCTTGTGTGGAAACTCTGACTAGGAAAAAACCCTACTTCAACAATATTCAAGATGTCAACTGAAGCTGTTCCACCACCCTCAATCACCTCACTTAGAATTCCAATAATCAAGAAGGGAGAATATGATCTCTGGTGCATGAAGATGAGGCAGTATATTGCCATTACAGACCATGCTCTATGGAATGTAATTATGAATGGGAATGAAGTAGTTCCAGAACCCATTGATATTCCTGGACAACCCAAAGCACCGAGGGCAGTCTTACCAGCAGCAACCCTAAGGAATCAAGAAAAGGCACTAAACATTCTCTTATCTGCCATTCCAGATGGTCATCTTCTCAAATTTCATGATGCTAAAGATGCTAAGCAGCTCTGGGCTGCTCTCAAGACCAGATTTGGAGGGAATGAAGCCTCTTAGAAGATGCACAGAAATTTGCTGAAGCAACAGTTTGAAACTTTCACAGTTGGTGAAAGAGAAAGTCTTGATGCTGCATATGACAGGTTTCAAAATCTCCTCAACATGTTGGAGTTATACAAGGCAGAAGTGTCAGTTGAGGATGCTAATCTAAAGTTTCTAAGGAGTTTGCCATCTACATGGCATGTGATTGCTACAATGATCAGAGGCCAACAAGGTTTGGATGTCATGGACTTTGATGATCTCTATCATCAACTGAAGGTGTATGAGCATGAGATGAGTGGTCAAACAAATTCCAAGTCTCACAGTATTGCTTTTCTATCATCTGAAAAGAAGGGCAGTACTTCCATCAAAAGTACTGTTTCTCCTCAAAGTACTGTTTCTCAAAGTACTGCTGTTTACACCCCTCCTTCATATGTTCAGCAGGCCTCACCAACCACCACTATGCACTCAGATGAAGTTGTGTGCTCCTTTTTTGCACAACAAGCCAGTTTACCTGTCACTTATGAAGAAGATCTAGCACAGATTGAAGAATATGCACTTGAAGAAATTGATATCAGGTGGCAAGTTGCTATGATCACTGCAAGGATCAAAAAGTACATGAAGAAGACAGGTAAAAGCATTGATTTCAAACCAAAACAGGGAATAACTTTTGACAAATCCAAAATTGAATGCTTCAATTGTCAAAAGACTGGTCACTTTGCAAGGGAGTGCAGATTTGCTAAGTATCAAGCAAACAGGACATCTGAGAAGCCAAAACTTGAGCTCAAAGAAATTCCAATTACTGAAACAAAGGCTTTGGTTGCTCAAGAGAAGTTATCAGAAGTTGACTGGAGTGAAGAGTTTGATGATGAACCAGTGACTTACTGCATGGTAGCAGTGGAAGATGTAGTTGAAGAAAAAGTGGAAGCATTGGATTGGAGCACTGCTTTTGATGAAGAACCTGAACATGCTGCTTTGGAATCTGATGATGGATTTGGAGGATTTGATTGGAGCAAAGAAAGTGGAGATGATCCTGTTCTTCTTGCAATGGTGGCTACTTCACCAACTCAGTCTCCTATCTCTGAGGTATGCTCAAACTATTATGATTTTTATCAAAAATTACTTAACAGTTATGTAATTGAAAGAGATAATTGTGTTAGGGCTAGGTCTGAGGTAGCTGGTTATCAAATAACCTTAGAATCTATGGAAGCCAAAATTCTAGCACATGAAACTAATGAAGTAGCTTGGGCTGAAAAATATGAACAACAGGATTACCAATTAAAACTAAGTGAATGGAAATTAAACTGTAAAATTGCTGAAATTGAGAAATTGACAAAAGAAAGAGATGATTTGTTAGCTAAGTTTGCTGCTTGGGGAGAGTCTGGTCTGTCACATGTTACTTATGTTCAAAAACAGAGAAGAGCTTATATTAAAACTGATTAGGTTTTGGAATGGATTTTAGTAACATAGATGAAAACCAACCTAGTGATCAGGATGTAGGTGATTTTGAGGACATAACCACTAGTGATGATGAACTCATTAACTATGTAGATACATCTAGTAATGAGGGCTCAATAAGTAAACCACCTCCTGAGTATAAGAAAGATAATGGTTATCATGCTGTTCCTCATCCCACTGGCATTCATCAACCCTCTAGGCCTGATGTTTCTCGTTTTGGAGTAGATAGTCTAGAGTTTAGGAAGAAGCTTGTAGCTCAATCTAGGTATGAAAAATCCAAAGAAGCTGTTGAAAATAATGTTCAAAATCAAGCAGTACCTTCAAATCAAAGTACTGCTCCACAAGCAGTACCTTCAGCAAAACCTTTTCAAAACAGTACTGCTAAACCTTTTTGGGATAACTTTGGTCAAAACAGGTTTCATCATCCACCAAGAAGGCAAAATAATTTTGGGCATAGACATAGAAGAAATCACTTTGGAAGTATGGGTCAAAAACTGTGTTTTGTGTGTTTTAGTCCTACTCATTTAATCAAGGATTGTGAACATCACTCAGAATACCTTAGCAAATTTCCAAAGAATAGATCTGCCAAACACAAACCTAGAGAGCACAAACCAGTTTGGAATAATTCAAATAGGGTTAATCATAGAAACTTCACACCAGATCATAGATACCCACATCAGAGAAGACCTTTTTCAAAACCTTCAGTATCTCACAGTACTTTCCAAAGTACTGCTCAGCCAAAACAAGGTACTGATCACATTATTTGGAATAGAAATCCTAGGAGATCTCTCTATCAACCTAGAAGGTATTACAATTCACATAGGGGATCTAGATCACAGGAACCACGTGTTAAACCAGAATGGGTTAAGAGAGAAAGTACTGCTAAGGGACACACAGTACTTTCAACAAAAAGTGAATCTGATGTTTTTGTGATACAAGAAAAAGCTAATAATCTTGTAAAAGAGATTTATGTTGAAAAATCAGAAAGTTTTGAAAATCCACATGCTAAAGATCAAAAGATAATTCTGGATCATCATTTGAAAAATAGTGGGAATTACATACTCAAAGAATTTGAGTTTGTAACTCCACAAGGGGAACACAAGTCAGTAATGGCTTGGGTTCCTAAAAATCACTAACTCTTTTCTTTGTGTGCAGGGCAACCCAGAAGAGGAGCTTAAAGATCATCTAATTGTAGATAGTGGTTGCTCTGGAAGCATGACAGGAGACAAAGAGATCCTGTTTGATTTTAGAAATATTAGTGGAGGAAGAGTTGCATTTAGGAATGATCTAAATGGAGGAAAGATTACTGGTAAAGGAACTATCAAAGCAGGGCTTATAGATTTTGAAAATGTTAGATATGTGAAGGAGCTTAAGTTCAATCTATTATCTGTTTCTCAAATCTGTGATAAAAAGCATCATGTGTTATTCACTGACACAGAATGTCTCATCTTTTCCTCTGACTTTAAGCCTGTTGATAATGACATGGTAGTACTTAGAGTACCAAGAACAAATGATGTGTATAGTTTAAACATGAAGAGTCTACATTCTTATGGAAGAGCCACATGTTTGGTGGCTAAAGCAACATCTGAAGAGGCACATCAATGGCATAGAAGATTGGGACATGTAAATTTCAAGAATATCAACAAACTGGTCAAAGGCAATCTAGTTAGAGGTTTACCTTCAAAGACTTACAAGAATGATCACTCATGCTTGGCATGCAAGAAGGGTAAACAACACAAAGCTTCTTGCAAGAAGCTTGAGGAGAGGACTATTAGAGAACCATTGGAACTGTTACATATGGATTTGTTTGGACCTGTCTCTGTAGCAAGTTTAAACAAGAAAAAATACTGTTTGGTTGTTACAGATGATTGCAGTAGATTCAGTTGGGTTTTCTTTTTGGGTTTTAAGGATGATACTTTTGATGCTATTCAGACTCTCATAATAGCTATTGAAAACCAATTGAGACTCAAGGTTAGAGTTATTAGATGTGATAATGGAACTGAATTCAAGAACAAGCTTATGGATGAATTTTGTGCAAACAAAGGCATAAAGAGGGAGTTTAGCATTGCAAGAACACCACAGCAAAATGGTGTTGCAGAGAGAAAGAATAGGACTTTGATTGAAGCAGCAAGAATAATGCTAGCAAATTCCCATCTACCTATTCAATTCTGGGCAGAAGCTGTAAGTACTGCTTGCTATGTACTTAACAGAGTCTCAGTCACCAAACCACAGATGAAGACACCCTATGAATTGCTGATGGGCAATAAACCCAACATTCGTTTTATGAAGCCTTTTGGATGCCTTCTCACTATTTTAAACACCATTGATAATCTGGGGAAGTTTGATGGCAAGTCAGAAGAAGGATACTTATTGGGTTATTGCACTAACAGTAAAGGCTTTAGAGTATACAACAGAGTTACTAAGAAGATTCAAGATTGTCTTCATGTTGAGTTTTTAGAAGATCAAGACAATGAGAAAGGTAAAGGTCTTGATTGGATGTTTGATCTTGAGGTTTTAACTCCTTCAATGAATTATGTACCTGTTAGAGAAGAAAATCAACCTGTGCACAATGGAGAAGATTTACAATATGTTGTTCATGGAGTTCATATTAGACCGGATGCTATCCCTGATGAAGATCCTATTAGTCCAAAACAAAGTACTGATGTTCCCAAGCAAAGTACTGATACTCCAAAACAAAGTACTGTTGCACCACAATCCTCATTATCTGCTGAGGATCAATCTATTCAAGAGGAACTTAATCAGATGCTTCTTCAAGATGTATTAGCACATTCTTACACTGATGAACAAAGGAGAGCTTATGAAGAGGCAAAGAAGAAGAACAAGACTGCAAAGTACTCTCACAGTACTTTTGACAGTACTTTCGAACAAAGTACTGCTGCACTAGTTGACAGTACTTTAGATGATTTGCATGATCCTACCATGCCTGAATTAGAGGAAACTGATGATGAGTTTGCAGATGAAGGTATTTTCTCAGATTCCAATGAAGATGTTGATTTAACTAACTTGGATGATGTGTATAGCGTTTCACAGTCTCCAATTTTAAGGATTCATAAGAATCATCCTACTGATCAAATCATTGGTCCTTCTACTTCTGGAGTGATGACTAGATACAAAGCTAAGAGTTTTACTAAACCTCATAATGCTTTACTTAGCTTTGTCTACAAACAGAATAGACTGAACCATAAGGACCATCACACCTGCTTATTTACTTGTTTTATCTCTCAAGAAGAACCCAAGAATATTGCTCAAGCCTTAACTAAAGAAAGCTGGGTTGAAGCTATGCAGGAAGAACTTCTTCAATTTAAACTTCAAGAAGTTTGGGTTTTATGTGATCTTCCAGATGGGAAGAGAGTTATTGGAACCAGATGGGTTTTCAGAGTCAAAAGAGATGAAAGAGGTAATGTTATCAAGAATAAAGCAAGGTTAGTTGCACAAGGCTACAGACAAGAAGAAGGAGTAGATTATGATGAAGTGTTTGCTCCTGTCGCAAGAATAGAAGCTATTAGAATATTTCTTGCTTTTGCTTCTTATATGGGATTTCAAGTTTATCAGATGGATGTTAAGAGTGCCTTTTTATATTGCAATATTACAGAGGAAGTTTATGTCAAGCAACCTCCTAGTTTTGAAGATCCTAAACATCCTAACAAAGTTTACAAGGTGGTTAAGGCTCTTTATGGTCTTCATCAGGCACCTAGAGCTTGGTATGAGAGACTTTCTACATTCTTATTGCAACATGGATACAGAAGGGGAGCTATAGACAAGACTTTGTTTATCAAGAGAGACAAGAAAGATATCATGTTAGTTCAAGTCTATGTTGATGATATCATCTTTGGGGCTACCAAACAGTCCATGGTTAAGGAGTTTAAGCAACTGATGCAGAAAGAATTTCAAATGAGTTCAATGGGAGAGTTAACTTTCTTTTTGGGACTTCAGGTTAAGCAGTCAAAGGAAGGAATTTTTATCAGTCAAGACAAGTATGTTACTGACATACTTAAGAAGTTCAATTTTGATGATATGAAGACTGTTACTACACCTATTAAATCTATCAATTCATTGGGCAAATTGAAGATGGACAACCTGTTGAAGTCAAGTTATACAGATCAATGATTGGCTCTCTTATGTATCTTACTGCATCAAGGCCTGATATCATGTTTGCAGTTTGTTTATGTGCAAGATATCAAGTCTCACCAAAGATTTCTCACATGAATGCAGTAAAGAGAATCTTCTGTTATTTAAAACAACAACCAAAGTTGGGGTTGTGGTATCCAAAAGAGTCACCTTTTCACTTAGAAGCTTTTTCAGATAGTGATTATGCAGGTGATAATTATGATAGAAGATCCACCACTGGAGGATGCCAATATCTTGGAAGAAGGTTAGTGTCCTGGCAATGTAAGAAACAAACAATTGCAGCAACATCCTCTACTGAAGCTGAATATGTAGCTGCTGCAAGCTGTTGTGGACAAGTTTTGTGGATGCAGAATCAACTCTTGGACTATGGGTTCAATTTCAAAAATACTCCTATCAACATTGATAATGAGAGTACCATTTGTATTGTGAAGAATCATGTTTATCATTCCAAGACCAAGCACATACAGATCAGGCATCACTTTATCAGAGATTGCTATGAGCACAGGCTCATTAATGTGGTTAAGGTTCACACAGATGATAATGTAGCTGATTTACTCACCAAAGGCTTTGATGTTTCAAGATTCAATCACTTGGTGGTAAGCATTGGCATGATTAACTACTGAGCTGCATTTAAGGGGAGGATTATTCAGTGTTAGTATAGTCCTGTGCATTGCTTGAGGGGAGGATATTTATGTATACTTAGTTTTTACAGAAGAATTTGGCAAAGTACTATTTTTCTTGAAAGTACTGCTTGGGAAAGTACTGCCTACGTGGAAAGTACTGTTTGTCTTATTAAAGTACTGTTCAAACGGATATATTGAGGGGTAATCAATTCTAAACGGTAACTTTGTTATTATGGGCTGTGATCTTTCAAATCTCACCTATAAATAACTACTCTCCGATTTTCCCTCTTCTATTTATACTTTAGAATCTTTTACATCACTTCTATATTATTCGATTACAATTCTTATTGTGTTTAACTAATCAACAATGGCGAATCGTCCTACTGTTCCAAAGCATAATACGGTGGCTAATTTGGACAAGACTTATGCGAATGTGGTTTTTCATGATATGACTGATTATCTTACTGGGTCACCAATCAGTTATGCTCTTTTAGTTGAGCCAGATATCATTGCCCCTTGGATTCAAGAATTTTGGGCTAATGCTAGGGATAATATGGAGAATGATGAATATTATGTTCGATCAACCGTTGCTGGAAGAACTGTGAAGATTACAGAAGCCTCTATTAGAGATGATTTATTATTTGGAGATGATGAAGGGGCTATTCGTTTCGACAAGCAACTGATTTGGGATACATTTAGGGATCTTGGTTATGAAGGGTCATTAACAAAACAAACATTCAAGAAACCCTTATTTTGTCCTCATTGGAAATTTTTGGTTCATGTGTTGCTTCATTGCATAAGTGCTAAGAGTACTTCTTGGGAGCAGTTTGGGTTAAATATAGCATCTGCTATTGTTGGATTAGCTACAAATCGGGTTTTTAACTTCTCACGGCTAATACTGGATGGAATGCTCTCACATATTTCACATGGATCTAAATGGCTAATGTACCCAAGGTTTATACAGGTTTTCTTGAACAAGCAACTTGCTGATGTACCAAAACCTACTGACTTATTGCCTGTTATTGTTCAACAATCAAAGATTTTTACCTTTATGGCATGAAGGAGTGACTTATTCAGAGGACAAGATACTCCATTAACTCCTTCTATGATGGAAATTGTTGAAGCTGTTCGAGCTGAAGCTGGTGAAGATGAAGCTAGTGGCGGTTCTGCATCTGCAAGTACTGCTTCTCAACATACTGCATCTCCAAGTGCTGCATCTCAGAGTGCTGCATCCCAAGGTGTTGCTTCACACAGTACTGCTTCACAAAGTACTGATCATGAACATGTTGAAGTTCCACCATCTCCATCTCCACAACCATCTCCACAGGTTTCTCCACATACAGAATCTTTGTCATCTGGAGGAGATGAACCAACTATGGAGCCTGAACAACCAATTCTTAATAATTATGCTTTAACAAGGGAATTGACAAGGTTGAAGAAATCATTTGAAGATCAGGTTACAGAAATTAAACGGTTGAAGCTCAAGTATCGAAGGTTAAAGAATTTTGTTGCGCCTTTTATTAAACGTTATAACTTATGGGTTAAGAAAGAAAACAAGCGCAGAAGGAAATTTAAGAAGACAGCAAAAGTCAAACAGGTTTCTAAACCATCTTCTGTCAACTTGGGGAGGAATTTAGAAGAACAGAATTTGAAAGAAGATGCGGTTAAAGAGAATGAACCTGAAAGTTCTAAAAAGTCTAAAGATAAGATCATTCAAGATACTGAGGAGCAAGTTCAAGTTCAAAGTACTGCTGATGATCAAGGTACTGAACAACAAAGTACTGCTTTTTCTCAAAGTACCTTCAGACAAGAGGTAATAACTCCAAGAGTATTAGATTTTGAAGAAGAAGCTGGTCCTTCTACAACAGTTATACAAGAAGAGGAGGCTACATTCAAACCTATTCATTCTGCAAGTGATGATGAGTTTATTGCTACAATTTTAGAAGATTTATCACAACCAAGAGGTGGTGTTACTATTCGAGAAGTACAAGAAGAAGAACAACAAAGAACTTCTCAACCTGCAATTGATCCTAAGGATAAAGGGAAAGGTGTTTTGGTAGAAGTAAAGAAAAAGAAGTTAACTTTGGCAGAACTTAGAGAAATTGAAGTTGCTAGGAATGAAGTTGCAGCTAGAAAGCTTCAAGAAGAGTTAGATGTTAAAGATAGAGAAGCTCAGGAAGCTCAAGAAGCTCAGAGTAGAGAAGCAGCTAAGAAGTTACAAGATGAATTAGATGCTGAAGCTGCTGAACCATTACAGTCACCTACTCCTGTTAGATTTATGCCAAGAAGACTTAATAAAGCAAAGACAGAAATGCTATGATGGCTTATCTTAAAAGTCAAGGGTATAAAGGATTGCAGAAGTTTAATTATTTTGAGATGAAAAGATTGTATGATGCTGCTAGGGAAGCTTATAAGAAACATGTTGAAGGCATCAAAGATTTTAGAGAAGAAGCTAACTGGACTGAAGAAGAAAGGAAGAAGAGTTTGAAAAGAAAAAGGAAAACCGAAGTTATAGATGTTCAGTTCTCAAAGAAAGAAAAAGTTGAATTAAGATCTGAGACTAAGGATGAACTAAGGAATTATCTCAGAGTGGTAGATTTTGAATATTCAAAAGAAGATGCTGATATGAAGATGAACAGATCACATATTAGTGCTTTTGAAGTTGTGAAATACAAAGATGGAGATTATATGATTTTTTATAAAGAAGATGAAAGCTTCAAAGTTTTCAATAGGCTATGGGACTTATTGCACATTATAGATAGAGTAGATCTATTCTATTTATATCATGTGGTGAAAGCTTACTTTGAACATAATCCAAAGGGATTGGTTTAGTTTTACATGGTGATCTCATAACTGTATGGGAAACTGAAGAAGAGAGCACTGATGATATTTGGAAGAATCAAGAGAATTGGGAAATTGTTTGCTGGAGATTCTTTGAAGAGTCTGGAGTTCATGTTTTAGAGCTGGAAAATGGAATAATGATACACATGTTTGTAAACAGAAGATATCCTCTCACAGTTGAGCTTATGAGAAGAATGCTAGAGCATGGAATGGAAGTAGAAGAGGATAATGAAACTGCTTGCATGGTTATCAATCTATTTATCAACTGGACTGCCATTGCTAAAGATGATGAATAACTGGTATGAATCTTATTTGAATAAATTATTTTTGATAAATTAGTACTATATTCAAAGTACTGCTGATCAAACAGTACTTTCATCAAAGTACTGCTTGCAGCTTTTTAAACCAGTTAAGTGATTTTTGAATGAAATCTTTTGCTAAGTAACAAATTTTTGAAACAAAGGTTAAGTAAAATAAATGGTTTTTGAGATGGCAACATCAATAGGTCATCAATCCACCATGGTTACAAAAGGATTGGCTAATCCATGAGCAAACGGCTCTGATAAAGATATTTCAAATCCGTTTTTAGTTGACAACTTGCTAATAAGTTGTATGGTATTCAACTCACCATATCAGTTAATGTGAAGAGTTGACTAGCCCACAAGAAAATGGCTTGTGGTAAAGGCTGTGGAAAAACCATTATTGGTAATTAGTTCACCATTAGATAGAAGAACTAACTAGTCCAGAAGGGTACAGCTTTTGGTAAAGACAAAACAAATCTGTTGATAGCTGATGATTTGCTAAAAATCATATGGTTATCAATATACCATGGTCTTACACACCAAAACATTTGGCTACTCCAGAGATAATGGCTTTGGTAAAGAGATCTAAATCCATTAAATTTTTAATGATTCACCTCTCACAGGAGTTAACACACCTGGAAGTGATGAGAATAGTATGCAACTTTAATTGAATTAATGTACAAATTGTCATGTTGCTGTGTTGCTGAAAAGATGGAGCTTGTTGGATGCTGCTGTGAAAGAATAATTCTAGAGATACTTTGACAAGCACAGACACTACAGAGATATAATCCAAAGATTAAGAAACAATATGTTCTTAAAGATGAAGCTGTTAAAGATATATTCATAAAGGAACTTGAAGTCAAGCAAGTAGAATTCAAGTTAGGGGAGGATTGTTGGGTATGAAAGTGCTGAAGATATGAAAGTATTGTAAGCTGCAAAGTACTGGAAAAAGTCAAAGAGTCAAAGTACTGCTAAAGACAAAGTCAAAGTACTGCATAACGAAGTCAAAGTACTGCAAGAACAAAGAACTGTTATATTCATTTATGGAAAGTATTGTAACTCTAGAATATTCTATGTTTAGATTACTTGTCGTACAAGGATACAAATTGTAAACCGACTAGGATATCCTTGAGCCTATAAAAGGACTCCTAGATTGGCATTAGAGGTACGAGTCTATGAGTTTTAGAGTTTACGAATTTACAAGTTATTTAGTGTTTTAGAGAGAAGTTCGATAATCTTAGAGTTGTTTAGAGTATCTGCATAATAAGCAGATTTAGAGTTAATAATAAAAGTTATTCTTCTTAGCTTTGTTAAGTAAATTCCGCTTACTTGATAAAGATTGCTCAGTGTTTCTTTGTTAATAACTTAGGATTTATCCGAGGTTGTTAAACCTTAACAAGCTAGTTAAGTTAGTTTGATTAAAGTATATCGATCCAACAGAAATAATAGCGGTAGGAGTACCATGTAATCTAATAATCTCTTGCTGAAATATGTCCGCCAATCTAGTAACATGAAAGTCCTTCCGGATAGGTAAGAAATGAGCAGATTTGGTTAGTCGATCAACAACCACCCAAATCGCATCATGTCTTTTTCGAGTAGGAGGCAAACCCGTGACAAAATCCATGGAGATATGTTCCCACTTCCAGGTAGGAATATCTAACGGCTGCAACAAACCACTCGCCCTCTGATGCTCAATCTTGACCTGCTGACAGGTCATACACTTGGCCACAAACGAAGCCCCATCTTGCTTCATACCATTCCACTAGAAATGCTGCTTAAGATCCCGGTACATCTTGGTCGAACCAGGATGAATAGTGAAAGGGGAACTGTGAGCCTCGGACAAAATTGCTTCGCGCAGAGCAGGATCATTCGGAACACAAAGTCGACCCTCATACCATACGACGCCAAAACCATCGACACTGAACTCTGTCTGCTTACCCGCTTAGATATTCTGAACCACAGACCAAAGCTCACCATCATCCTTCTGAGCTTCCTTAATCTGTAGCATAAGGTTGGACTCTACTTTCATACTAGCCCAATAACCGTCATAACCCCGAATACAAACTCTACATCCAAAAGCTCTAGATCATGAAGAACCCTAGGCTCAATCTCCAAACTAGCAATCATACTCGACTTTTGCTAAGTACATCAGCAACCATATTAGCCTTACCCGGATGATACTAGATGTTCGTGTCATAATCTTTAAGAATTTCTAACCACCTCCTTTGCCTCATATTGAGCTCTTTCTGTGTGAAGATATACTTTAAACTTTTGTGGTCAGTGAAGATATCACACGACTCGCCGTACAAGTAATGCCTCCAAATCTTTAAAGCAAAAACAACCGCAGCCAACTCTAGATCATGCGTAGGATAACTCTCTTCATACGATTTCAATTGCCTCTAAGCATAGGCAATCACCTTACCATGCTGCATCAAAACACAACCCAAACCTTTCTTTGATGCATCGCTATAAATTTAGAAACCTCCAAAACCCGATGGAAGAGTCAAAATTGGTGCCGACACCAACCTTTGTTTCAACTCCTCAAAACTCTTTTCGCGCTCCTCCGTCCAAAAAAACTTTTCACCTTTCCTCATCAGTTGCGTCAGGGGTAACGCCAACTGAGAGAAACCCTCAACAAAACGTCGATAATAACCAGCAAGCCCCAGAAAACTCCTAACCTCCGTCACGGTAGTAGGTCTCGGCCACTTGGTGATAGCCTCAACCTTAGACGTGTCCATAGTGATACCATCAGCAGACACCACATGACCAAGGAAAGCAACTTGGCTCAACCAGAATTCACACTTAGAAAACTTCGCATACAACTTCTGCTGTCGGAGAGTCTCTAAAACGATACGGAGGTGTTGCTCGTGCTCTGCCTCAATCTTGGAATAAACGAGAATATCATCGATGAAAACAATCACAAACTTATCGAGGTACTCGTGGAAAACCCGATTCATAAGATCCATGAAAACAACAGGAGCATTAGTCAAACCAAATGGCATAACCAGAAACTCATAATGGCCATAACGAGTACGGAACGCGGTCTTAGGAACATCTTGCTCCTTCACACGTAATTGATGATAACCAGATCTCAGATCAATCTTGGAAAAGAACTTAGCCCCTAGCAAGTGGTCAAATAAGTTGTCGATGCACGGAAGAGGATAACGGTTACAGATAGTGATTCGGTTCAGCTCGCGATAATCAATACACAACCTCATACTCCCATCCTTCTTCTTAACAAATAACACAGGTGCACCCCAAGGAGAAACAATGGGTCGAATAAAACCATTCTCCAAGAGTTCCTGTAACTGCTC
This sequence comes from Chrysanthemum seticuspe, assembly GCA_019973895.1. NCBI lineage: Eukaryota > Viridiplantae > Streptophyta > Magnoliopsida > Asterales > Asteraceae > Chrysanthemum > Chrysanthemum seticuspe. Next base: position 87,966,354 of record BPTQ01000001.1, on the reverse strand, counting down.
CTTCAAATCTTTTAATTCAATCGGCGCCATACGATAAGGAGCTTTGGAAACAGGTTCAGCACCAGGAATCAACTCAATGCCAAACTCAACTTCCTTACCCGGAGGAATGCCAGGAAGTTCATCGGGAAACACATCGGAGAATTCGCGCACAACAGAAATACTTTCAATAGTCGGAACTTCCAGAGAAGTATCTTTAATGGATGCCAGAAAGCCCAGGAAACCAGGAGAAATAAGAGTGCGGGCTTTCATAGCCGAGATGATCTTAGCTGACTTGAGCGGTTGAGCACCATGATAAACGAAATTGGGTTGGTGAATATTACCGAAGATAACATTCGAGCATGACAATCATTGGTAGCTCTATGCAAAGTCAACCAGTCCATACCCAGAATAACATCAAAACAAACATATCCAGAGGAAGTAGATTAGCCGAACGAATACCATCATCGAAACGTAGAGGACAGTTCACATATTCACAATCAATAAGCACATGATTTTTCATTGGGGTGGAGATAGATAATTGGTTTGATAAAGGTGTGGGGGTCATATTCAGTTTCTTTGCTAATGAGACATATATAATAGAATGAGTAGCACCGGTATCAAATAAAGCAAAGACAATATGATCACTAATATAAAGGATGCCGGTAATGGTACCTGAAAAATTCGCCCCTTGGTCCCGGGTAATAGAATAAACACAGCCCATGGTCAGAGCTGGTCTAGCCGTGTTTCCCAGTGCAACATGCTTCCCTTGAGGACAGTCTTTCACCTTATGAGCATGGGACCCGCAGGCAAACATCCTCCAGTGGCCTTGCGACAGACGCCCGGATGGGGCTTTCCGCAAGTGGAGCAAAGTGGAGGAGGAGATAAGGTCTCAGCAGGCCTCCTCTGAGCTGACAAAACTGTAGAACGATCATGCTGGGAACCACGTGAAGACTAGTCTCTAAACTGACGCTGACCACTGCTGCCATGACCCTGACGGTCATTCCCTGCTCTACCCATAGTCCGCTGATCCTAACCCCAAGTCTCCTGACGTCTCGAGTCATATCCCCGGTCCCGACGACCTCTAAACTCCTGAACTTGGTCCTGGCGACCCCTCATATCAGCACCATGGTCCTGGCGACCTCTGTGCTCATACCCCTGCTCATGGAGACCCCTAAAGTTAACCCGGTCTCCGTCCCTACTTCTCTTATTTGAACCCTGGTCAGAATGTAGCAACTCGATATTGCGGGCTGCATCCACTACTTGTGCTACATTGGCGAAATCGTTGTTGATAAGCTGGCGTTGAATTGGAATAAGAGGCTGCCCTAACGAACCAGATAATTGATCAAGAAAGAATGTATCCTGAAAAGGTTTACATATATGGCGACTACACCTTGAATGGAACCGATGAAGATCCAACACCCATCTCTTTAAACCCCACTTAAAATGTCGAGCCTGTCTCCTAGCATCACCCGCAACTGCCCCAACAAAACCAACCAGCCTCATAAACCGCTGCATATACTCATTCAAAATTTCCCTATCCAACTGATATCGCCCCATAATCATGCTCATATCGCTGCTGCTCTGAATCTGGAAAGTACTGCTTATAAAATATCTCACGGAAAGTGTTCCATAAGCAGGTATCGACAAAGTTCTCCTCCTTAGCTAGAAGGTACGCTTTCTACCAATTAAGTGCATCACCCTCTAACTTAAACGCAGCCAGCCTAGTCTTAAACTCATCAGCATAGCCTAAGACATTAAACAATTTCTCCATATGGGTTATCCAATCTTCAGCATCAGTAGGAGCAGCAGCAGATCAGAAAGCAATCGGCTTGAGCTTAGTGAACCTCTCTATCCAAACATGAATCTGAGTAGGTGGATTACCACCACCACCATCACCACCTGAAGTACCCGCACCATTTCTGATATTATTGGTGATAGTGGTCACTAATTTAGCAGTGATATTTGGAAGGGCGCTAGCCAAAGCATTGGAAATCATCGCTTCGAAGTTAGGGGTACCATCCCCATTAGTCTCACCATTTCTGCGTGTAGCCACCATCTGAACGATTATCAAAACGACTAGCAAAGGTCAGAAAACAAGATGAAAAGCATGAACGGACATGACGAGAATGAAACCTAAAGTCTACCAAAAACCTTACAAGTCAAACCTAAGCTCTAAGGGTCAAATCTTAGGGTCCACATGTCACAGGTCCTGACTACAAGTCGTAAAGCTGGGCTCTGATACCATAATTGTATCACCCCAACCTGATAAGGGTAGAAGTATCACAGTATGGTGTCATATCAAAGCATACATAATGAACATAAAGCAAACAGCGAAAGTCTTAAATAAATAATCAAAAGAAAATCAAGTTAACACAACTTAACGATACATAAGTTCAATGAAAGGAAATACTCTAAAGACATAAATAATGATAATCCAAGTCTAAATAAATGTCAAGACATAATCAAGCGGAAACTAAGATGACTAAGGTCATAATCTCCATATCAGCTCATCACTCAAACCCGTAGCTAAATCCCAGCTCCTAGCTTAGTTACTTGCCGCAGGAAAAGAAAATGCGACTGAGCTTAAAAAGCCCAGTGAACAGATATATATAACAATACAAATAATCGAAGGATAAGAAACGAAGATAACATAATCATAAGGTGCATATGGGAAATATCATGAGGTATAAACAAAGGATAATGAAACGGAAAGGAAAAGGGTCAGTCATCTACCACGAGCCCATATCATAGCATAAACATATCACATCATAGTAACAATTGTATTCGGAGGGGTGACCTCGGAATACCATATATAATAGGAGGGGAGACCTCAAGTAACCAATGGAGTGATCAGCTCCCAGAATGTGAAGACGCGTATTGCACACGACATCATTCACCATATAAATCATATAATAACATATCATAACATAACATAACATATCTAGGATGCATCCATACGCCCTCGTAGAATCATAGTGGCCAAACATATATCTTGAGCTGATAATCATATAACAGAAAGGGGACGATGTGGAACATCACTCGACCACACTAGAGTCATGCCATTGGTGTATCAATGACATGGTCATGGTACCTCCATGACTAGGGAAACATATTTGGCTCGGGTATCAAACTGAAGGGTCAAAGCATAGTCATAACTTAAGGGTTCATGTCAAAGGTTCAGATGTCAAAGGTTCATATCAAGGTCCATAGCAAAGGTTCATAATCAGAGGTTCATAACAAAAGCTCATAATCAGAAGGTTAATAATCAACGTTCAATCAAAGGGGTGCATAGTAAAGTCATAGGGAAGCCCTAATAAGAGGCTCAGAGCAAAGGCATAATAGTCAAAGCTAATATCAATGGATGTGTACGAATCATGAGAAACCTTAAGAGATAAGGTCAGAATATCTGTACCTTATTACACAACAAAGCAAACACAATAGATGGAAACAAGAGACAATGAAAGATCACTCCTTCCTCGAGGGATCTACAGAATTGAAAGGACATACGTTTATCAGATGAGGTTTTAGTATTTTATTTCAGATTAAGTCCTTTAGGTTTTATGAGAGTCTTTCCATTTTTAGTAAGTTTCCAAATATAGAAACTTTCCTTACTTAGTAAGTTTCCACTTTAAGTAGTTTACCCATTGTAAGTAACTTTTCATTTTAGATAACTTTCTATTTTAGGCAGGTTTCCATAATTAGCAGGTTTCCATATTAAGTAACTTTCCAAAAATAGCATGTTTCCGTATTCAGCATATTTAGTCATAAATGATATAATTAAAGTCAAATTAGGTTAAAATGATGAAAACAAGTATTATCATAGTTTAAGGGTCAATTATGACTAGTTATACAAGTTTAGGGTCAAAACTGTCAATATTACATAGTAGAGGGTCAAAAGTGTAAATATAGCAAGTTTACATGTTTTACCCATTTAGTACATTTAGTTATCATATTAACAAGTTAACCCATCAAGTTTTAATAATTACAATTTCTATCCTGTACTTTATTAAATCGGCTTATATACAATATAAAACCTAGGTTTTAGATTATGGTTATCATACACGTTTTAGACCATTTGAAGTCGTTTATCACATGATTATACAATTCCTTGTATGTTAGCATTTTTGGTCAAGACTTCCCTCCCCCAATATTAATCCATACGCCCCAAATAAAACCAAACGAGACCTTTAAATAACTTTGTTATCGATTCAATTTACAAGACACGAACACGTATATTCCAAAGCTCATTTATCTCTTTAATAAAATCATGTATGTGTCGTATATAAAGGGTCAAAAGCAGATTCATATCAAGGATCATAGGTACATATTCATTCGACATAAAACAAAGCCAAGGTCATGATTTCATGTGGTTCATTCTTATCATTTCATGTGTAGTATAGTTATTATTTCATGTGTTTGAATAATTCATAATATGTATTCGCTAGAGGCCATAACCACACGACCTAAATCAAATAAAATGGAACGGAGATGGAATGAGACATATGATACGTTACCCTTGAAGCGTGAACGAAAGAGGAACAAGATTAGGGCACCAAATACCCCACGACAAAGCCTTCTTCTTGGCTTAGGAACCCAAGACAGCAATCCAAAACCCACGACCAGCTTCAATAACCCACAACCAAGGTCTCCCTTTCGAACCAAAAACGATCACAACACCTCGTATTAACCACACACGATCACAGCTTCCTCCTTTTTTTGCTTTGAATTCGAATGGAATGGAGGGTATAATATTTTGCCGTTACTTTTTAATTGGGGAGGATTAGGTTTTTTTAGGTTTATTTTTGAACTGGTAATTGGGAGATATAAAGAGAGTAAATGAGAAAATAAATGGGGATTAGGGGCGTTGATAATGGCCGATTAGGGGGGGGGGGAGATCTTTGACTACATCAATTTTATCACTTCCCATATTTACTTGATTCATTTAGTTTAATTTAATTGTTTGCAACTAGTAAATGTCAATTAGTCCATTTAACTTATGATGTGTGATATATATATATATATATATATATATATATATATATATATATATATATATATATATATATATATATATATATATATTATTTAGTAGACATAAGTGAAAGTAAATTTCATTATCTTGTATAAATCATTCATTTCTCATTTAGGTTAGAACGTAATTGACAAGATTGATGTAATATACGTATTTCACAATTATTAAGTCTGAGGGGCAAAATGGTCTTTTAACACGTTTGAGATTTTAGGGTTTTACATTACATGAGTTCTAAAAGTCACTAGATTCCTGTTTCAAGTGGGGTCAAAGTCGCTAGGACAGCATTTGGTCAGTTCGTCCTAATCTATCAGCAAAGGGTTCCACTGGAGAAGTCAGGTGACCCGTCGTAAGTCCAGTTGTTCTTAGTCCCCTAAGCCAAGTCATTAAGTACCGCTACATGCAAGATTTATAATAATGAGTGTCCGGGCGCTAGCATTTTAAACACTCATCACTAACTTCTTAAGTTCATCCAAACGGCAGGTGATCAGTTGGTCAAATCGCACAAGCGAAGAAGGGTCGTCAGTTGGTCATATCTTACCCTTCCCACTCAGTCTACCTACTTAGGGTCAGTTGGTCATATCTCCTAAGCAACTAGACACTACCGCCATTCAAAACTACCAAAACTAGGGTGGCTACCAATAAACAACGCATGCATACACTAGAAACAATTAATAACGCAAAAGTATTAATAATAAAAGAATCAAAACTAGGCTAGGACCTAGTTTCCACGTCACCAAAATACTCTAGTGGAATGACAAATAAAACCACATATAAAACAATAAATAAACAAAGACAAAATATCAAATAATTAATTGGCCAATAATAAATTAAAAGACAATTAATTAAGAACACAATAAGAATTAATTCGCCAACAATTAATTGAGAATCAAAATTATAATGGAATAATGAAACCAAAATAATATTATGAGTCGGAAAATAATTACATATCGTGCCAAGGATAAAGCTATCGATCCCCTAGTTGAGTACCGGGAAATAATTACATTGTTCTTTTTTATGTATGTCTGATTCGTAATTATGTAGTGTATAATACCTTAGATGTCGTTAGTTAAGTATATAACATTACTTGGTTCATTAAAAAATTTAGTGGCAGTTTGTACACTAATAAGGAGTGGTTTATATGCATCATCTATGCAATTGTTTACGACGTTGGTATAGATTCCTTCTATGGGCTGAATTATTTTTGGTTTTTGTTGACCCTTTTTAGGACATGTAGGGTAAAATACATTTGTTCCATTTACCACTCTTCTATAGCTTGTTTAGAGGCTTCTTCCTGCTTTGCCCTTTCCTTTTCTTTAGCAATTTCTTTAGCATTTACTTTCATATGTAATCTTTTAGCAAATTCTTCATCAAAAGCTATCTGCTCCTCTGTACTTTCAAACACCAAAGTTGGCTCTGCAATCTCTTTACCCTTTCCAATATTAGGTTCAGTAACTACAACTTTCTGCACAGGTTCACCAATGTTTAGACTTAGCAATAGGCCTAGGTGCAGGGATAGGGTGAGATTGCTTTAGGTGATAGTGTAGTGACTGATGGTTCCTGCTGGTAGTGTACTGGTTCCTGCTGCTAGTGTATTGGTTACTACTATTATTGTAGTAACTAATGGTTCCTACTGGTAGTGTATTGGTTCCTGCTGCTAGTGTATTGGTTCCTACTGGTAGTGTTGCAGTGATTAATTTGTAACAGCTTTGACTCATTCAAGTAGCTGTTATGACTACTTTATGACCACATTTAATTGGTCATGTAACCACTATTCCTATGATAATGGAGGCTTATTATGGGTGATTAATTGGCCATTAATCAATCATAAATTCCATTGACTAGGAGTGAGTTTTCTCTACTATATATAGAGAATGTCTTCATTAGCATAAACATACTGAGAAACATACTGAAATAAGGAGAAAGAAACTGAAATCTTAAACACTTATTTGCGCAAGGGTTATTGAATTATGCTTAATTCTATAACTAACATTTGGTCTTATCCCAAGTAGATATTCGTGTAACCCAGGCATTAGGGTCGAATAGTTTACTTTGGAAAGTGATAACACGATTCCAAGTGATATCCGGTAACCACCTAGTGGTATTGCTGTTGACTTTGATTATCTTACCCTGTTCTGGACTGTTACAACTAACAATCAAAGTAAACTATTTGTGATAATCAATGGCTGTTGCTGCAATGAAACACATGGCTTCAAACTTTGCCAAGCTGGACAAATTTGCAGGGGTGGACTTTAGGAGATGGCAGAAGAAGATGCACTTCTTGCTGTCAAGCATGAGTGTGGTCTATGTTCTGACTACACCTATCCTAGATGGTGGGGATGATGCATGGTTCGTCCCAAACTGTCAAGTTTATTACACAAGTCAACCACTTGTGAATGGTCAACCGTAATAAAATTCAAACAGTCTAAAACCAATGCAATAAAGTCCAGAGGAGTTTAGTGTATCCCCGGGTCGTTAAGTCCCAACGAGGTGTGAACACTGTATTACAACGAATCTGTGATCGGGTGATATTGAATGGAAAAAGGGTTTTGAGTGATTTATACTAAGGAATAAAAGAAAATAGCTTAAACAAGCTATAAGAACAAGTACGTGAAAGCGTAATACTTAGAAACGTCTAAAATCTAAAAACGCGTACGTTTAATTAAAATTCTACGTTAATGTACGAAACAAAACGTGAAATTAAATAAATAAAACACATGTGGGTATGAAAATAATGTTTTTACAATCCTAATGATGCAAGAAAATTATTAGAAAATTAAAATTATTTTTATAACTATTTATTTAATTATTATTAATTAAAAACTATTTTTAACTATTTAATAATACCCTAAAATATAAGAAAATATGAAATAAAGCTAGAAAAGTGAAATTATGACTTAGAAAAATCTAAAATAACTAAAGAGAATTTTCAAAACTAATTTTGTATTTTTCTGATGATTTTTCTATTTTCTACAAATTTAAAACTATTTTAAACTAATTAAATGGCTAAAAATTATAAATTTAACTAGGAAAAATCTGGAAAAATTATTTTTTTTCTTTTTATATTTATCTTAAACTATGAAAATTGAAAACTTATTTTTTTGAAACTTTTCTGATTTATTTGTATTAAAAGCTATTTAAAAATGCTAAAAACTGAAATTAAATGCAGAAAAATAGTAAATGAACAGTGAAAAATATGAAAACTTCCAGTCAACGATAAAATAATACTGAGAACCCATGAAAAATAACAGAAACTATTTTGGAGCACAAGAACAATGATTTGGGCACACAAGTAATATGAATAAGCACTTGAAATTAAGCTAAAAGCTACCAAAGTGCACCAACTTATCACAGAAGCTAGAGTATGCTAAAATTACTTAAAACCAACCTATTGCAACTATCCTAAACCTCTGAAAAGCAATCTACAATGATATGATTCTATTTAAGCACTAGTGCCAAACAGCCCTAACTAGCTACTTTAAGCACTTGTGCCAGCTTATCTAATAAGCCAAAGTGAAAACCAGTTCTGTGGACCTCAAGACCACCAACCAAAGATCAGTTGTACCAAATTTGAGCCTGAGAGAAGCTAAAATGAACTTTCTACAAGCTCTACAATAAGCTTAGATAAACTCAGTGTATGCTGAAAAACTCAGCATATGCTGAGTGATCAGGGCATAAGTAGGCTGTTTGGACAGCTTATTTAGAGCTTATAGAAGTCTTCTAAAATTTCACAAAAATCATTTTTTAAAAATAGACCAACTGAACTTTTTTATCCCAAAATTTCACTTAATTTGGATCAGAAATGAATCCATGAAAAATCCACAAAGTTTGGTGAAAAACGGATTTTCCAACTTTTGACTTTTTGAAGTTTTTGAAAATTTGACTTTATTGAACTTGTGAGCTTATGAAATGGAATGAAACTGATATTTTAAGCTAATATGCAACTAAATTAATCTACTCTAAGGATTTCTATACCTATATCTTAAACTGATGCATACTACTCTTAACTGATAAGATCACAAGAACAGGTAATGAGAGATTTTGACTTAAATGACACTAGTATCCAAACTAATTACTGAAATGGCTAAATCAAACCTAACTGAGATTAAAACAAGTGATCTCAACCTTTCTCTAACCTCAATAACAGACGCACAAGCTTATGCCAAACACTATATTACTAACTGATATGAAGTATTAAAACAGAAGACTACTCAACCATTATACACTAACATTAAATCTAGATCAAATATAACTAATAATGACTAGATGCACAAATCCAAACAACAGAATCAGATTATAGCAAATGTAAAACCAAGGACAGATTTCAAAACTTACAAGTGGTCCTGTCACAATGACATGCTCAATGAGATCAAATAACTACTATCATAAACTGATGTTAACCCCAAATTATACTAAATCAACCCAAATCCAACTCCATATCAACAAATCAGAATCAGATGAGCTCTTTTACTTGCAGATTGACTTTTGTTGACTGATGAGAATTTTGAATATGTAACTGATTTGTAGCAGTAAAAACTATTTAAAACTTATTTTGATCTTTAATAAAACAGTAACTAAACTTATTTAAGCTGTAAAATAATTTTGAAGTACTTTTTTTATTTTCCAAATGTTTTTCTGATTTTTTTATATTTTTGATTAATGATGAGAAATGGGCTGCAACTGTTTTTAGAATAAGCTGAAATGAAATTAGCAATTCTATTAAGCAATAATAAGAAACATTTAAAGCTTAAACAAAGATTTTAGAACAAAAGTAAATTTCATTAAAACTTAAAATCTGAGATTACAAGAGGAATTAAAAAGCTAAAAATAACTTGAAAACATAAAAACTGGAATTAAAACTACAACTATGAATGAAAATTACACTATGTCGATGCTAAACTACACTACTTACACTAGTTATTCAACTCCACTACTTCTTTCCTTCTTTATAGGTATTTTTGGAGTTCCCACTAGCACTTTGGTCAAATCCCACTTTACTTCATGGCCCTTGGATCACTGCAACTCATCTTAGCCCTTGAAATGCAATTTGGCGCCAAAAGTCTTGATAGCTGGATTGAGCAGGTTTTTAGCATTTAATGCACTTTGGGTGTTTGTGGAGGTGGAAGGGAGTGGGTAGACAGCTGGGTGGACAGGTGGTGGTGAAACCATGGAGGTGGAAGGTAGTATTTGGTTTTGGTTTTGATGGGAGAGGGAAGATGGGTTGACTGGTTTTGACCGGTTTTATTAATAAAGGGATTGGGCTTGCATTGGGCTTGGGTTTTATTTTGGGCTTTGGCTGGGTTAATAATACAAAAGGGTCCGTTTGGTTTTAGTTTAATCACAAGGACCATTTATGCAATATTCTGAAAATGAGGGACTGAACCTGCCAATATTCCAAAGTTATTCCAAGGGCTTAAATTGTAACATGTGAATAGTACAAGGGTATAATTTGATAAGTTTACATTTTTTAAATACCCAAGGACTATTTTTGACACTTTTCAAAGTTGAGGGACCAAAGTTATAAATATGAAATTTTAACTTCAAAGGACTATTTCTAACAACTTGTGAATCCCCAAGGACCTTTAATGATATTTTACAAGTTTTGAATTACCAGGGACTTGTTTTGCCAATTTATGAAAGTTTAGGGACTGAAACTGTAAATTTATGTAAACTTTGTTGTTTTTCATCAGTTTTCAATCCTTTTGCACTTGTAACACATAAAAACACATTTCAATGATATTTATAGCATTTATATGGCATTTTTGAATGTTTTCAGATGTTTTAGCAGTCTAGATGGGTATAAAATGATGTGTATTTAGACACACATCAATCCCCCACACTAAACTATTGCTAGTCCCTAGCAATCTTTTATGAAGAATTAATGGATTTCATCTCTTTACCAAAAGCCATTACCTCTGGAGTAGCCAATTATTTCAGTTCAAGTAAGAACATTGGTACAATGATAACCAAATGATTTTGAGTAAATCACCAGCTTTCAACGGTTTTGATTTGTCTTTACCAGAAGCCGTTTGCTTCTGGACTAGCCAACTCTTAGATAAAATATCTTTGGTGAGTCGATTACCAATTATGGCTTTCCAACTGCCTTTACCAGAAGCCATAAACTTGCGGGCTAGCCAACTCTTCACTAATTAAAGATATGGTGAGCTGAACACCATACAATTTTGGGCAAATTGCAAGCCATAAACGGATTTGAGATATCTTTACCAAGAGCCGTTTGCTCCTGGATTAGCCAATCCTTATGTGGGTTAGACATGGTGGACTGATTACCATTTTTTGTGTTTAGTACATAGTACTTCCACTAAAAAAAAATTTAATTTGGCCATTTTGGGGTAAAAAGGGACTAAAAGGGTACATTTATGATCAAATTCGCCAGAATTTCCCCCCCACACTTAGAAATGAATATTGTCCTCAATATTCAAAGTCCCGGCTATTATGCCGAATCCTTGAACGTAAAAAGATAATATTACTAGCTAAGTGTAGAAACACAACAATTATTCTTTTTTTTTATATTTACAATTTTCATTATTTTTTAGATCTATATACAACATGTGGGGCATCTCCCTCACACTTAGGTGGTAAACACGGGTGAAAACCCATGTTTAACTACTGTTTTTGATTACCGAGTCGCTAGCTTGACTCGACCCCGAATTCATTTGTTCATGGGGAAGTAAGTGGAAGAGACAATCTCCATCGGACTTTCATTCAAGATGTTTGTATAAACATTGAAGTATGTGAAAGTTCCACACCGATGAGATATACATAGAACCGGCTCACAAATGATAAATGAAAATGCCGGGGTCAAAAATAATGTCTTCATTCCCGAAGGAGTGAAGAACAGGAGAAACCACGGGATAGGTGAAGAAGAGAAAGAAAGTCATGATAAAGATCTTGACTAACTCATCATCACCCACAGGAGAATTTATAATAGCATGAATCTCATCATTTAAGCTCAATTGGTCTAGACATATCCCGGGTGTGTCTAGATCAAAGTAGAAGTTATCATACTCCGGTGGAGATATGATATGAGTGAGTTCACTGGGGAACTCCTCAAAAGTGAATGATTCATAATCGGGGAGAGAATTATGAGAATGAGAAGTGGTAATACCACTAATCTTCTCTCCCATATGATCAAAATTGAACGTTTGCAATTCCGGAATAGAATCATCGAACAAAAGTTCACTATCCTCAAAGGGGATAGGATATGAAGTAGGTTTTTCATTAAAAGCCTCGATTCTAGAAATGAGAAGATTAACATTCAATAATGTAAGACGAAGAGCTTCGTCTTGGATTATTTCTTCATCATTCTCTTCTCCTAAGCTGACAAGCTCAAAAGGTAATTCCCCCACATAACTTATATCTCCACAAGATAAAGAATAGTCCTCATCAGAATCAGAGAACATCTCAATATGATCATTTTGGAAGACAAGAGGAGGAGGGATATCACACACATGATCAAGAATTCCCTGTGACTCTCTCCGGATTGGGACAAGGTTCTCAACACTAGACTTTATGAATTCGTCCGATTCCTTTTCAGGAACAGTGTCAAGATGCTCGTCCCCCATGCTCAGAGAGTGAGTATGAACCTCGGGTGTGATAACAGCAAACTGAGGGAGTTGAGAAGGACTAGCATACACATGTTTTACAATTTCCATTTGTTCTTCTGCTAGTAATTCCATCATAGTCTTTTCTCCCTGATTTTTCATGGAAGGAATTTCAACTGATGAACTTGATGAACCTGTACAAAATTGACGAATATCAAGGGTAACTTCATCATCATCGTCATAAGGAATGAAACGGAATCGAGAGCTAGATTTGGCTGATTTTTGTATTTTAATTAATTCCCTAATAGAGTTTTCACTGGCAATCTGGGAATCTAATTTAGCAGCCTGCTCTTCGGCTAACAATTCTTCCATGGATTTTTGATTTGGATTATCTTGGGAATGTTTACATTCCTTCAAATCTTTCACTAAATCCAAAAGATCAAGGAGAAGATTTTTAGGAAGTGGTTTATGCTGAGGTGGTGCCTGATTCATTTGGTACTGTAGAGGTTGGTCATGATACGAAGAGTCGTAATTGTTACAAGGAAATGGATTCCTTGTTTGACAATCAGAGCTAAAGTGTGGACCTCCACAATACTCACAATAGTAAAACTGATGTGGCTGTGAGTTATATGTGTTGTAGTCATAATTGTTATCAGGAACCTGCTCATAGACAAGCGTGTTTCCCGATTGACAATCAGAACTGGAGTGTGAACCACCACAGTACTCACAACAGTAAAACTGCTGAGTTTCACAGTGTGGTAGCTGATGGAATAAATCAGTTGTGTTATGGTAGGAATAGGGATCCTGGTTATAGACAGACCCATTTCCTGATTCCACCATGCTACAACTGGGGCAATTGCCACCATTATAAGGACCGCCAAAATTTGGTTCGTCCCAAACTGTCAAGTTTATTACACAAGTCAACCACTTGTGAATGGTCAACCGTAATAAAATTCAAACAGTCTAAAACCAATGCAATAAAGTCCAGAGGAGTTTAGTGTATCCCCGGGTCGTTAAGTCCCAACGAGGTGTGAACACTGTAATACAACGAATCTGTGATCGGGTGATATTGAATGGAAAAAGGGTTTTGAGTGATTTATACTAAGGAATAAAAGAAAATAGCTTAAACAAGCTATAAGAACAAGTACGTGAAAGCGTAATACTTAGAAACGTCTAAAATCTAAAAACGCGTACGTTTAATTAAAATTCTACGTAAACGTACGAAACAAAACGTGAAATTAAATAAATAAAACACCTATGGGTATGAAAATAATGTTTTTACAATCCTAATGATGCAAGAAAATTATTAGAAAATTAAAATTATTTTTATAACTATTTATTTAATTATTATTAATTAAAAACTATTTTTAACTATTTAATAATACCCTAAAATATAAGAAAATATGAAATAAAGCTAGAAAAGTGAAATTATGACTTAGAAAAATCTAAAATAACTAAAGAGAATTTTCAAAACTAGTTTTGTATTTTTCTGATGATTTTTCTATTTTCTACAAATTTAAAACTATTTTAAACTAATTAAATGGCTAAAAATTATAAATTTAACTAGGAAAAATCTGGAAAAATTATTTTTTTGCTTTTTATATTTATCTTAATCTATGAAAATTGAAAACTTATTTTTTTGAAGATTTTCTGATTTATTTGTATTAAAAGCTATTTAAAAATGCTAAAAACTGAAATTAAATGCAGAAAAATAGTAAATGAACAGTGAAAAATATGAAAACTTCCAGTCAACGATAAAATAATACTGAGAACCCAGGAAAAATAACAGAAACTATTTTGGAGCACAAGAACAATGATTTGGGCACACAAGTAATATGAATAAGCACTTGAAATTAAGCTAAAAGCTACCAAAGTGCACCAACTTATCACAGAAGCTAGAGTATGCTAAAATTACTTAAAACCAACCTATTCCAACTATCCTAAACCTCTGAAAAGCAATCTACAATGATATGATTCTATTTAAGTACTAGTGCCAAACAGCCCTAACTAGCTACTTTAAGCACTTGTGCCAGCTTATCTAATAAGCCAAAGTGAAAACCAGTTCTGTGGACCTCAAGACCACCAACCAAAGATCAGTTGTACCAAATTTGAGCCTGAGAGAAGCTAAAATGAACTTTCTACAAGCTCTACAATAAGCTTAGATAAACTCAGTGTATGCTGAAAAACTCAGCATATGCTGAGTGAACAGGGCATAAGTAGGCTGTTTGGACAGCTTATTTAGAGCTTATAGAGGTCTTCTAAAATTTCACAAAAATCATTTTTTAAAAATAGACCAACTGAACTTGTTTATCCCAAAATTTCACTTAATTTGGATCAGAAATGAATCCATGAAAAATCTACAAAGTTTGGTGAAAAACGGATTTTCCAACTTTTGACTTTTTGAAGTTTTTGAAAATTTGACTTTATTGAACCTGTGAGCTTATGAAATGGAATGAAACTGATATTTTAAGCTAATATGCAACTAAATTAATCTACTCTAAGGATTTCTATACCTATATCTTAAACTGATGCATACTACTCTTAACTGATAAGATCACAAGAACAGGTAATGAGAGATTTTGACTTAAATGACACTAGTATCCAAACTAATTACTGAAATGGCTAAATCAAACCTAACTGAGATTAAAACAAGTGATCTCAACCTTTCTCTAACCTCAATAACAGACGCACAAGCTTATGCCAAACACTATATTACTAACTGATATGAAGTATTAAAACAGAAGACTACTCAACCATTATACACTAACATTAAATCTAGATCAAATATAACTAATAATGACTAGATGCACAAATCCAAACAACAGAATCAGATTATAGCAAATGTAAAACCAAGGACAGATTTCAAAACTTACAAGTGGTCCTGTCACAATGACATGCTCAATGAGATCAAATAACTACTATCATAAACTGATGTTAACCCCAAATTATACTAAATCAACCCAAATCCAACTCCATATCAACAAATCAGAATCAGATGAGCTCTTTTACTTGCAGATTGACTTTTGTTGACTGATGAGAATTTTGAATATGTAACTGATTTGTAGCAGTAAAAACTATTTAAAACTTATTTTGATCTTTAATAAAACAGTAACTAAACTTATTTAAGCTGTAAAATAATTTTGAAGTACTTTTTTTATTTTCCAAATGTTTTTCTGATTTTTTTATATTTTTGATTAATGATGAGAAATTGACTGCAACTGTTTTTAGAATAAGCTGAAATGAAATTAGCAATTCTATTAAGCAATAATAAGAAACATTTAAAGCTTAAACAAAGATTTTTGAACAAAAGTAAATTTCATTAAAACTTAAAATCTGAGATTACAAGAGGAATTACAAAGCTAAAAATAACTTGAAAACATAAAAACTGGAATTAAAACTACAACTATGAATGAAAATTACACTATGTCGATGCTAAACTACACTACTTACACTAGTTATTCAACTCCACTACTTCTTTCCTTCTTTATAGGTATTTTTGGAGTTCCCACTAGCACTTTGGTCAAATCCCACTTTACTTCATGGCCCTTGGATCACTGCAACTCATCTTAGCCCTTGAAATGCAATTTGGCGCCAAAAGTCTTGATAGCTGGATTGAGCAGGTTTTTAGCATTTAATGCACTTTGGGTGTTTGTGGAGGTGGAAGGGAGTGGGTGGACAGGTGGTGGTGAAACCCTGGAGGTGGAAGGTAGTATCTGGTTTTGGTTTTGATGGGAGAGGGAAGATGGGTTGACTGGTTTTGACCGGTTTTATTAATAAAGGGATTGGGCTTGCATTGGGCTTGGGTTTTATTTTGGGCTTTGGCTGGGTTAATAATACAAAAGGGTCCGTTTGGTTTTAGTTTAATCACAAGGACCATTTATGCAATATTCTGAAAATGAGGGACTGAACCTGCCAATATTCCAAAGTTATTCCAAGGGCTTAAATTGTAACATGTGAATAGTACAAGGGTATAATTTGATAAGTTTACATTTTTTAAATACCCAAGGACTATTTTTGACACTTTTCAAAGTTGAGGGACCAAAGTTGTAAATATGAAATTTTAACTTCAAAGGACTATTTCTAACAACTTGTGAATCCCCAAGGACCTTTAATGATATTTTACAAGTTTTGAATTACCAGGGACTAGTTTTGCCAATTTATGAAAGTTTAGGGACTGAAACTGTAAATTTATGTAAACTTTGTTGTTTTTCATCAGTTTTCAATCCTTTTGCACTTGTAACACATAAAAACACATTTCAATGATATTTATAGCATTTATATGGCATTTTTGAATGTTTTCAGATGTTTTAGCAGTCTAGATGGGTATAAAATGATGTGTATTTAGACACACATCAATGCAACTATGGAGCAGCTCAGGAGAAGGAGCAAATGGGAGAATGATGACTACATTTGCAGAGGTCTTATTCTCAATGGTATGTCCGATTCACTCTTTGACGTTTATCAGAACTTTGGATCTTCCAAGGAACTATAGCATTCCTTGGATGCCAAATATATGGCTGAGGATGCTTCAAGTAAGAAGTTCCCTGTAAGTAATTTCACAAATTACAAAATGACTGATTCAAGACCAATTATGGAACAATACAATGAAATTCTTGGTATACTTGGAAGGTTTACACAACACTAAATGCACATGAATGAGGCTATTTCAGTCTCTTGTGTCATTGATAAACTCCCTCCTTCTTAGATAGATTTCAAGCATACCTTGAAACATAAGAAGGATGAGTTAACTCTGGTTGAGTTGGGCAGTCATCTGCGCATTGAGGAATCTCTCAGGGTGTAGGATAATGACAAGCCAAAGAGTAGCAATGATACTGGTGCATCTGTTGTCAATATGGTGGAGCATGACAACTCCACCAGGTACAATGACAACAAAGGCAAACGTAAACATCATGATAACACAAGGGCAAATCCTAACAAGAAGGCAACACCTACTTGTTGGAAATGTGGCAAATCTGGTCACATTAAAAGGATTGTAAAGGTGTTAAGGTTGGTGGTAAAGCCAATGGATCAGGCACTAATGGTTTAGGGAGTGGTGGTTCTACCAACTCACTGAAAGGTCAGAATATATTTAATAAATCTTTTCAGATTTATTATGTTACATATGTATCTGAATCTTATTATGTGCAGGATGATGATGTTGTGTGGTGGGTTGACTCAGGAGCAACTGTTCATGTGTGCAAAGATAGAAGCTGGTTCAAGACTTATGAGTCACTGAATGATGGTTCTATTCTTCACATGGGAAATGAGTCAACAACCTTGGTGCATGGTCGTGGTTGTGTAGATCTTAAGTTTAGTTCTGGAAAGATTGTAACTTTGTTTAATGTTATTCATGTTCCTGATATAAGGAAAAACTTGGTTTCAAGTAGTTTTTTGAATAATCATGGATATAAACAAGTTATTGAGTTTGATAAATTTGTTCTTTCTAAGCATGGTGTGTTTATTGGTTTTGGCTATTTGTGTAATCAAATGTTCAGGCTTAATATTGTCACTGATAGTGTTAATTCAGCCTTTGTGACCACCAATAACCTGACTGACTCTACCCTCTGGCATGCTACACTTGGCCATGTACACTATAAAAGGATGCAAGATATGTCTAAGGATGGGTTAGTCCCAGCATTTGACATGGACACTGCAAAGTGTAAAACTTGCATGTTGACCAAGATAACTAAGAAACCTTTTCAGGGTGTTAAACGTGAAACTAAGCTCTTGGAGCTAATATACAGTGACCTGTGTGATTTGCATGCCACTCCCTCTTTGGGGAATAAGAAGTACTTTGTGACATTTATTGATGATGCTTCTAGGTTTTGTTATGTCTATCTGTTACATACCAAGGATGAAGCATTAGATAAAGGGAAAATGACAAAAAAATGCATCGAACTTGACACTTTTTGTGATTGTGTGTAGCCAACTATTTTTTTTCATTGTAACACAAACCTTTTGAATTTTTGTTATTGTATGTACGATTTCCAACATGTCACAACACGTGGACTGCCAACTCATCCGGGTGTTACACGTGGACTGCCAACTCATTTACCCACTATTACTTTTTAGGGATAATAACAAAAAAAATGTATCGAACTTGACCACTTTTGTCATTGTAACACAAACCTTTTGAATTTGTGTTAATGTATGTATCCAGTCAATCTAAACTTGGCATCATTAGTCCTTTATACTAACGGCCGTTAGCACATAACTTAAAAAAAATTTCTTACGTTTTCATCCCCTTTTTATATGTTTTCGTTCGTTTTCTTACGTTTTCATCCGTTTTTATACATTTTCGTTCATTTTCTTATGTTTTTATACGTTTTCGTCTGTTTTTATACGTTTTTGCCAATTTTCTTACGTTTTTGTACGTTTTCATCCGTTTTTATATGCTTTCATCCATTTTTGTACGTTTTCATCCGTTTTTTTAGCTACACACGTCCGTTTATTTTATTAATGCAACGTTAGTCCTTTATATGTTTTCGTCCGTTTTTACACGTTTTCGTTCGTTTTTACACGTTTTCGTCCGATTTTTCACTTTTTCGTCTGTTTTCACCGATTTTTACACGTTTTCATCTGTTTTTACGCGAAAAAGTAAAAAAATGGACGAAAACATATAAAAACGTAAGAAAATGGACGAAAATGTATAAAAACGGATGAAAAATAAGAAAACAAATGAAAACGTATAAAAAGGGATGAAAACGTAAGAAAACGAAATTTAAGTTATGTGCTAACGGCCGTTAGTATAAAGGACCAACGATGCCAAGTTTAGGTTGACTGGAGACATACACTAACACAAATTCAAAAGGTTTGTGTTACAATAACAAAAGTGGTCAAGTTCGATACTTTTTTTTGTTATTATCCCTAAAAAGTATTAATGGGTAAATGAGTTGGCAGTCCACGTGTAACACCCGGATGAGTTGGCAGTCCACGTGTTGTGACATGTTGGAAATCGTACATACAATAACAAAAATTCAAAAGGTTTGTGCTACAATGAAAAAAAAAT
The DNA here is from genome assembly GCA_019973895.1 of Chrysanthemum seticuspe. Taxonomy (NCBI): domain Eukaryota; kingdom Viridiplantae; phylum Streptophyta; class Magnoliopsida; order Asterales; family Asteraceae; genus Chrysanthemum; species Chrysanthemum seticuspe. The sequence goes on along the minus strand of BPTQ01000001.1, from coordinate 87,946,775 downwards.
AGTTGGCTACACACAATCACAAAAAGTGTCAAGTTCGATGCATTTTTTTGTCATTTTCCCTTAGATAAATTCAAAGTATTTAAAACTGAAGTTGAATTATAACTTGGGTCCCTGATCAAAAGATTAAGGACTGATAGGGGAGGTGAGTACATGGATACTCTGTATTTTCAGTATGTTGGTATAATCCATGAAACGACTGCTCCCTATACTCCTCAGCAAAATGGTATTTCTGAAAGAAAAAATAGGGTGCTGGAGGAAATGGTTAATTCCATGTTGTCGTATTCAGGACTGAGTCAAGGGTTCTTGGGTGAAGCTATGTTAACAGCTTGCTATTTTTTAAATAGGTTTCCCAACAAAAGGAACAAGGTTACCCTTTATGAACTCTGGACTAAAAGGAAACCCAACCTGAATTATCTCAGGGTCTGGGGTTGTAGGGCTGTTGTAAGACTCCCTGATCCAAAGCTGAAAACTTTGGGTGAAAGAGGCATTGACTGCATCTTTGTTGGATATGATAAGCATTCCAAGGCTTTTAGGTTCTATGTTATTGAACCTAATGAATATGTTTCAATTAACTCTATAATTGAATCAAGGGATGCAAACTTTGATGAGAATAGATTCTCATCAGTCCTTAGACCAAGTCATAGGATTCCTAATGGAAATCATGACACTGGTGTATCAGAAGTCCCTGATGAAGAACCATCAGTGGTCCCTGATGAGGTTGTGGTTCAAGAACCTGAACCTATGCTCAGAAAGAGCAAAAGGGTCAGGAATCCAAAGTCATTTGGACCTTAGTTTCAACTATATTTAGTTGAAGGAACTAGGGATGAGGTCTCTGACCAATACTCCTATTGCTTCATTGTCGAGGATGATCCCAAGACATTTGAAGAAGCAATGAAGTCCCAGGATATTGCTTTCTGGAAAGAAGCAATCAATGATGAGATGGATTCCATCATGGGCAACAACACTTGGGTGTTGGTTGATCTACCTCCTGGTTGCAAACCTCTGGGTTGCAAATGGATTTTCAAAAAGAAAATGAAGGTAGATGGAACTATTGAAAAGTTCAAGGCTAGACTAGTCATTCAGGGCTTTAAACAAAAGTCAGTGATAGAATATTTTGATACTTATGCCCCTATGGCTTGTATCAGTACCATAAGACTGCTGATTGCTTTGGCATCTATTCACAATCTGATTATTCATCAAATGGATGTGAAAACAACTTTATTGAATGGTGAATTGGATGAGGAGGTTTATACGAACCAACCTCAGGGCTTCATCTTGCCTGGCAATGAAAACAAGGTGTGTAAACTGATTAAGTCTCTCTATGGACTAAATCAGGCACCTAATCAATGGCATCAAAAATTTGATGAAATGGTTTTGTCTAATGGTTATTTACTTAACCAATCTGAAAAATGTGTATATAGCAAATTTGATGAATCTGGTAAAGGAGTCATCATTTTCCTATATGTTGATGACATATTGATCTTTGGCACTGACCAAAATCAGGTTGACCTGACAAAGGAATTTTTGTCATCAAGGTTCTCCATGAAGGACATGGGGGAGGCTGATGTTATCCTTGGTATAAGAATTAAACATGAAAGTAAAAGAATTTCTATATCGTAGTCTCACTATATTGAGCAGGTGTTGAGGAAATTCAATTACTTTTATTGTACTCCAGTGAGTACACCTATGGATACTTGTGAGAAGCTGATGCCTAATAATGGCAAGGTTGTATCTCAACTTGGGTTTTCTAGGGTAATTGGCTGCCTGATGTATGCCATGACTTGTACAAGACCTGATATTGCTTTTGAAGTGGGTAAATTGAGCAGGTATACTAGTAATTCTAGTGCTCATCACTGGCAAGCAATTTAGAGGGTATTGAAGTATCTGAAGAGAACTATGGATTATAGTCTCTCATATACTGGTTATCCTTCAGTATTAGAAGGATACACTGATGCAAGTTGGATCAGTAACACTGAAGACAATTCGTCTACCAGTGGCTGGGTATTCCTACTAGGTGGAGGTGCAATTTCTTGGGCATCCAAGAAGCAAACTTGCATCACCAGTTCAACAATGGAATCTGAATTTGTGGCGTTAGCAGCTGCTGATAAAGAAGCTGAATGGTTGAAAAACTTGCTTCTTGAGATTCCATTGTGGCCTAAACCTATAACACCTATTTCTATCCATTGTGATAGTGCAGCTACATTGGCAAAGGCTTATAGCCAGATGTACAATGGGAAGTCTAGACACTTAGGTGTCAGACATAGCATGATTCGTGAGCTTATCATGAATGGGGTGGTATCTATAGAGTTTGTAAGATCTCAACACAATTTAGCTGATCACTTGACGAAGGGATTAGCTAGAGACTTGGTTATAAAGTCTTCTAAAGGGATGAGTTTAAGTCCAACTTAGTCACTGAATGCTAAGACACCCAACTCCCTCCTTAGGAAACTTGGGAGCTAAGTTCAATGTGGAAAGCTGAACATTCAGTGGACTGGAGTACAAGTTTATTTTACATCCCAAGGTTGTGCTCAGAACCTGCTGAAAGGAGGATGAAGTCTTTACATCTTAATGGTTAATTTCTTTGAAAAAGTGCTTGGCATGAGCATGAATAAAGAGGAACCACCTATGTAAATGTTGAAGTTTTGCCGCTTCAGGGAGCTATGGACTTTGGCTCTTACAACATTTATGAATTTGGATATGGACACATGGCTTGTAAAGTGTCAGGAGCATTTAAGTGTTGGAAAACGTGTATGTATTTTATCTTCAGGTATTCAAATGGGTTGAAGGGTTCAATTCTTAGAACACCCTGATTCTCGAATATTTGAACGTGTAATGTACTAAGATGGAAATTCAATCCTCAGGATATTTTCGTTTATGCACATGTTTTGTTTGATGTTTGTTTTTCTTGAAAAGGAAGTGAACTAAATTTGGGGAGGATTGTTGGAAAATTTAGTGAACTTGTGGGATTAGTTCACACCTGGTTTTGGGTAAGGAGGTACAGAGTGTACACCCATGAGGTCCCTAAACACCCTGACTCAATAGTGGTTTGTACTTGTAGTATTGGTTACTATTGATAGTGTAGTGACTGATGGTTCATGCTGGTAGTGTACTGGTTCCTGCTGCTAGTGTATTGGTTACTACTGTTAGTGTAGTAACTGATGGTTCCTACTGGTAGTGTATTGGTTTTTGCTGCTAGTGTATTGGTTCCTACTGGGAGTGTTGCAGTGATTAATTTGTAACAGCTTTGACTCATTCAAGTAGCTGTTATGACTGCTTTATGACCACGTTTAATTGGTCATGTAACCACTATTTCTATGATAATGGACGCTTATTATGGGTGATTAATTGGCCGTTAATCATTCATAAATTCCATTGACTAGGAGTGAGTTTTCTCTACTATATATAGAGAATGTCTTCATCAGCATAAACACACTGAGAAACATACTGAAATAAGGAGAAACAAACTGAAATCTTAAACACTTATTTGCGCAAGGGTTATTGAATTGTGCCTAATTCTATAACTAACATTTGGTCTTATCCCAAGTAGATATTCGTGTAACCCAGCCATTAGAGTCAAGGGTTCTTGGGTGAAGCTATGTTAACAGCTTGCTATTTTTTAAATAGGTTTCCCAACAAAAGGAACAAGGTTACCCTTTATGAACTCTGGACTAAAAGGAAACCCAACCTGAATTATCTCAGGGTCTGGGGTTGTAAGGCTGTTGTAAGACTCCCTGATCCAAAGCTGAAAACTTTGGGTGAAAGAGGCATTGACTGCATCTTTGTTGGATATGATAAGCATTCCAAGGCTTTTAGGTTCTATGTTATTGAACCTAATGAATATGTTTCAATTAACTCTATAATTGAATCAAGGGATGCAAACTTTGATGAGAATAGATTCTCATCAGTCCCTAGACCAAGTCATAGGATTCCTAATGGAAATCATGACACTGGTGTATCAGAAGTCCCTGATGAAGAACCATCAGTGGTCCCTGATGAGGTTGTGGTTCAACAACCTGAACCTATGCTCAGAAAGAGCAAAAGGGTCAGGAATCCAAAGTCATTTGGACCTGAGTTTCAACTATATTTAGTTGAAGGAACTAGGGATGAGGTCTCTGACCAATACTCCTATTGCTTCATTGTTGAAGATGATCCCAAGACATTTGAAGAAGCAATGAAGTCCCAGGATATTGCTTTCTGGAAAGAAGCAATCAATGATGAGATGGATTCCATCATGGGCAACAACACTTGGGTGTTGGTTGATCTACCTCCTGGTTGCAAACCTCTGGGTTGCAAATGGATTTTCAAAAAGAAAATGAAGGTAGATGGAACTATTGAAAAGTTCAAGGCTAGACTAGTCATTCAGGGCTTTAAACAAAAGTCAGGGATAGAATATTTTGATACTTATGCCCGTATGGCTTGTATCAGTACCATAAGACTGCTGATTGCTTTGGCATCTATTCACAATCTGATTATTCATCAAATGGATGTGAAAACAACTTTATTGAATGGTGAATTGGATGAGGAGGTTTATACGAACCAACCTCAGGGCTTCATCTTGCCTGGAAATGAAAACAAGGTGTGTAAACTGATTAAGTCTCTTTATGGACTAAAGCAGGCACCTAATCAATGGCATCAAAAATTTGATGAAGTGGTTTTGTCTAATGGTTATTTACTTAACCAATATGACAAATGTGTATACAGCAAATTTGATGAATCTGGTAAAGGAGTCATCATTTTCCTATATGTTGATGACATATTAATCTTTGGCACTGACCAAAATCAGGTTGACCTGACAAAGGAATTTTTGTCATCAAGGTTCTCCATGAAGGACATAGGGGAGGCTGATGTTATCCTTGGTATAAGAATTAAACATGAAAGTAAAAGAATTTCTATATCCTAGTCTCACTATATTGAGAAGGTGTTGAGGAAATTCAATTACTTTTATTGTACTCCAGTGAGTACACCTATGGATACTTATGAGAAGTTGATGCCTAATAATGGCAAGGTTGTATCTCAACTTGGGTTTTCTAGGGTAATTGGCTGCCTGATGTATGCCATGACTTGTACAAGACCTGATATTGCTTTTGAAGTGGGTAAATTGAGAAGGTATACTAGCAATTCTAGTGCTCATCACTGGCAAGCAATTTAGAGGGTATTGAAGTATCTGAAGAGAACTATGGATTATAGTCTCTCATATACTGGTTATCCTTCAGTATTAGAAGGATACACTGATGCAAGTTGGATCAGTAACACTGAAGACAATTCGTCTACCAGTGGCTGGGTATTCCTACTAGGTGGAGGTGCAATTTCTTGGGCATCCAAGAAGCAAACTTGCATCACCATTTCAACAATGGAATCTGAATTTGTGGCGTTAGCAGCTGCTGATAAAGAAGCTGAATGGTTGAAAAACTTGCTTCTTGAGATTCCATTGTGGCCTAAACCTATAACACCTATTTCTATCCGTTGTGATAGTGCAGCTACATTGGCAAAGGCTTATAGCCAGATGTACAATGGGAAGTCTAGACACTTAGGTGTCAGACATAGCATGATTCGTGAGCTTATCATGAATGGGGTGGTATCTATAGAGTTTGTAAGATCTCAACACAATTTAGCTGATCACTTGACGAAGGGATTAGCTAGAGACTTGGTTATAAAGTCTGCTAAAGGGATGAGTTTAAGTCCAACTTAGTCACTGAATGCTAAGACACCCAACTCCCTCCTGAGGAAACTTGGGAGCTAAGTTCAATGTGGAAAGCTGAACATTCAGTGGACTGGAGTACAAGTTTATTTTACATCCCAAGGTTGTGCTCAGAACCTGCTGAAAGGAGGATGAAGTCTTTACATTAATGGTTAATTTCTTTGAAAAAGTGCTTGGCATGAGCATGAATAAAGAGGAACCACCTATGTAAATGTTGAAGTTTTGCCGCTTCAGGGAGCTATGGACTTTGGCTCTTACAACATTTATGAATTTGGATATGGACACATGGCTTGTAAAGTGTCAGGAGCATTTAAGTGTTGGAAAACTTGTATGTATTTTATCTTCAGGTATTCAAATGGGTTGAAGGGTTCAATTCTTAGAACACCCTGATTCTCGAATATTTGAACGTGTAATGTACTAAGATGGAAATTCAATCCTCAGGATATTTTCGTTTATGCACATGTTTTGTTTGATGTTTATTTTTCTTGAAAAGGAAGTGAACTAAATTTGGGGAGGATTGTTGGAAAATTTAGTGAACTTGTGGGATTAGTTCACACCTGGTTTTGGGTAAGGAGGTACAGAGTGTACACCCATGAGGTCCCTAAACACCCTGACTCAATAGTGGTTTGTACTTGTAGTATTGGTTACTATTGATAGTGTAGTGACTGATGGTTCATGCTGGTAGTGTACTGGTTCCTGCTGCTAGTGTATTGGTTACTACTGTTAGTGTAGTAACTGATGGTTCCTACTGGTAGTGTATTGGTTTTTGCTGCTAGTGTATTGGTTCCTACTGGGAGTGTTGCAGTGATTAATTTGTAACAGCTTTGACTCATTCAAGTAGCTGTTATGACTGCTTTATGACCACGTTTAATTGGTCATGTAACCACTATTTCTATGATAATGGACGCTTATTATGGGTGATTAAGTGGCCGTTAATCATTCATAAATTCCATTGACTAGGAGTGAGTTTTCTCTACTATATATAGAGAATGTCTTCATCAGCATAAACACACTGAGAAACATACTGAAATAAGGAGAAACAAACTGAAATCTTAAACACTTATTTGTGCAAGGGTTATTGAATTGTGCCTAATTCTATAACTAACATTTGGTCTTATCCCAAGTAGATATTCGTGTAACCCAGCCATTAGAGTCAAGGGTTCTTGGGTGAAGCTATGTTAACAGCTTGCTATTTTTTAAATAGGTTTCCCAACAAAAGGAACAAGGTTACCCTTTATGAACTCTGGACTAAAAGGAAACCCAACCTGAATTATCTCAGGGTCTGGGGTTGTAAGGCTGTTGTAAGACTCCCTGATCCAAAGCTGAAAACTTTGGGTGAAAGAGGCATTGACTGCATCTTTGTTGGATATGATAAGCATTCCAAGGCTTTTAGGTTCTATGTTATTGAACCTAATGAATATGTTTCAATTAACTCTATAATTGAATCAAGGGATGCAAACTTTGATGAGAATAGATTCTCATCAGTCCCTAGACCAAGTCATAGGATTCCTAATGGAAATCATGACACTGGTGTATCAGAAGTCCCTGATGAAGAACCATCAGTGGTCCCTGATGAGGTTGTGGTTCAACAACCTGAACCTATGCTCAGAAAGAGCAAAAGGGTCAGGAATCCAAAGTCATTTGGACCTGAGTTTCAACTATATTTAGTTGAAGGAACTAGGGATGAGGTCTCTGACCAATACTCCTATTGCTTCATTGTTGAAGATGATCCCAAGACATTTGAAGAAGCAATGAAGTCCCAGGATATTGCTTTCTGGAAAGAAGCAATCAATGATGAGATGGATTCCATCATGGGCAACAACACTTGGGTGTTGGTTGATCTACCTCCTGGTTGCAAACCTCTGGGTTGCAAATGGATTTTCAAAAAGAAAATGAAGGTAGATGGAACTATTGAAAAGTTCAAGGCTAGACTAGTCATTCAGGGCTTTAAACAAAAGTCAGGGATAGAATATTTTGATACTTATGCCCGTATGGCTTGTATCAGTACCATAAGACTGCTGATTGCTTTGGCATCTATTCACAATCTGATTATTCATCAAATGGATGTGAAAACAACTTTATTGAATGGTGAATTGGATGAGGAGGTTTATACGAACCAACCTCAGGGCTTCATCTTGCCTGGAAATGAAAACAAGGTGTGTAAACTGATTAAGTCTCTCTATGGACTAAAGCAGGCACCTAATCAATGGCATCAAAAATTTGATGAAGTGGTTTTGTCTAATGGTTATTTACTTAACCAATATGACAAATGTGTATATAGCAAATTTGATGAATCTGGTAAAGGAGTCATCATTTTCCTATATGTTGATGACATATTAATCTTTGGCACTGACCAAAATCAGGTTGACCTGACAAAGGAATTTTTGTCATCAAGGTTCTCCATGAAGGACATAGGGGAGGCTGATGTTATCCTTGGTATAAGAATTAAACATGAAAGTAAAAGAATTTCTATATCCTAGTCTCACTATATTGAGAAGGTGTTGAGGAAATTCAATTACTTTTATTGTACTCCAGTGAGTACACCTATGGATACTTATGAGAAACTGATGCCTAATAATGGCAAGGCTGTATCTCAACTTGGGTTTTCTAGGGTAATTGGCTGCCTGATGTATGCCATGACTTGTACAAGACCTGATATTGCTTTTGAAGTGGGAAAATTGAGCAGGCATACTAGTAATTCTAGTGCTCATCACTGGCAAGCAATTTAGAGGGTATTGAAGTATCTGAAGAGAACTATGGATTATAGTCTCTCATATACTGGTTATCCTTCAGTATTAGAAGGATACACTGATGCAAGTTGGATCAGTAACACTGAAGACAATTCGTCTACCAGTGGCAGGGTATTCCTACTTGGTGGAGGTGCAATTTCTTGGGCATCCAAGAAGCAAACTTGCATCACCAGTTCAACAATGGAATTTGAATTTGTGGCGTTAGCAGCTGCTGATAAAGAAGCTGAATGGTTGAAAAACTTGCTTCTTGAGATTCCATTGTGGCCTAAACCTATAGCACCTATTTCTATCCATTGTGATAGTCCAGCTACATTGGCAAAGGCTTATAGCCAGATGTACAATGGGAAGTCTAGACACTTAGGTGTCAGACATAACATGATTCGTGAGCTTATCATGAATGGGGTGGTATCTATAGAGTTTGTAAGATCTCAACACAATTTAGCTGATCACTTGACGAAGGGATTAGCTAGAGACTTGGTTATAAAGTCTGCTAAAGGGATGAGTTTAAGTCCAACTTAGTCACTGAATGCTAAGACACCCAACTCCCTCCTGAGGAAACTTGGGAGCTAAGTTCAATGTGGAAAGCTGAACATTCAGTGGACTGGAGTACATGTTTATTTTACATCCCAAGGTTGTGCTCAGAACCTGCTGAAAGGAGGATGAAGTCTTTACATCTTAATGGTTAATTTCTTTGAAAAAGTGCTTGGCATGAGCATGAATAAAGAGGAACCACCTATGTAAATGTTGAATTTTTGCCGCTTCAGGGAGCTATGGACTTTGGCTCTTACAACATTTATGAATTTGGATATGGACACATGGCTTGTAAAGTGTCAGGAGCATTTAAGTGTTTGAAAACTTGTGTGTATTTTATCTTCAGGTATTCAAATGGCTTGAAGGGTTCAATTCTTAGAACACCCTGATTCTCGAATATTTGAACGTGTAATGTACTAAGATGGAAATTCAATCCTCAGGATATTTTCGTTTATGCACATGTTTTGTTTGATGTTTGTTTTTCTTGAAAAGGAAGTGAACTAAATTTGAGGAGGATTGTTGGAAAATTTAGTGAACTTGTGGGATTAGTTCACATCTGGTTTTGGGTAAGGAGGTACAAAGTGTACACCCATGAGGTCCCTGAACACCCTGACTCAATAGTGGTTTGTACTGGTAGTATTGGTTACTATTGATAGTGTAGTGACTGATGGTTCATGCTGGTAGTGTACTGGTTCCTGCTGCTAGTGTATTGGTTACTACTGTTAGTGTAGTAACTGATGGTTCCTACTGGTAGTGTATTGGTTTCTGCTGCTAGTGTATTGGTTCTACTGGTAGTGTTGCAGTGATTAATTTGTAACAGCTTTGACTCATTCAAGTAGCTGTTATGACTGCTTTATGACCACGTTTAATTGGTCATGTAACCACTATTTCTATGATAATGGAGGCTTATTATGGGTGATTAATTGGCCGTTAATCATTCATAAATTCCATTGACTAGGAGTGAGTTTTCTCTACTATATATAGAGAATGTCTTCATCAGCATAAACACACTGAGAAACATACTGAAATAAGGAGAAACAAACTGAAATCTTAAACACTTATTTGCGCAAGGGTTATTGAATTGTGCCTAATTCTATAACTAACATTTGGTCTTATCCCAAGTAGATATTCGTGTAACCCAGGCATTAGGGTCGAATAGTTTACTTTGGAAAGTGATAACACGATTCTATGTGATATCCGGTAACCACCTAGTGTTATCGCTGCTGACTTTGATTATCTTACCCTGTTCTGGACTGTTACAACCAACATACTCTATAGTCTTTAAGAAGATTTCTGTATAGTGTTTGGTATAAGGGTGTAGTATAAAGCATGATTGTATAGAATTTGAATGCTATTGTCTAGTATAGCATGTTTATGTTTTGTTGAGGCTATAGGCAGTTCACAGGGATTGTCTGTGTATTGTCCTATAGTTTTGTAAATTCTTGTTGAGAGTAATATATTTGTTCATCTTGAGGGGAAAAAAATAAAAATAAAGGTGAAGGGAAAGTAAAAAAGCAAATGAAAAAATGTGAAGTTGAGAATGGATGATAAAAGGAGTTACCATCAAACTTAGCCTGAAAATAGAGGTAATCTGTACATCAAATTTTTATCCAAACACTAACAATTTTGTTGGATTTTTACTACTATTATTACCCTCAACCACTTTTCGATAGTGGTGGAAGCAAGGCTATCTCTGAGGGTGATTGGATTAAGGTACAGAAGAAGGGAATGGGGAAAGATGTTCTAGATAACAGAGTTTCCGATCTGCGTGTCTCTTCATAAACGTTTTAGCATAACGGTATTGTAGTAAGAATACAAAAGTTAATGGTGCACAATGCGACTTTTAGCTGATTAACCCAATATTTAAGCATGACAACCATACAACAAAACTCATGCCAACATTTTTATAGCCTTTCATCTCAAATTTGTCGCGATTATAAAATTTGAACTCATTAAAAGCCGCAGCTCATTCTGATAATTTCCAAGGAAATCAATCAATATATGTAAAACCTGCATTCATGACCTTTACATTGTTGTAAGCAAGTTCATACTCATGAACTGTTGAATAAGTTTGCTTCGATGATAATGTTGCACCAACTCGTACAGTGAGCATATACATGTAAAATGGAGTGAAATTAGTGTACAACAATGTGAATCCTATCTTGTAACAAAATGGAATATAGTGTTTTATTTGTTGCTTGAAGAATTGCATCAAACCAATCAAATTTGTAACATGAATGTTCGAATCTCCATAGGACCAAGCTCAACAATAAGAGATGAAGGGTCAATGGGCCCACCTCTAACAGCTGCCGGTTCCGTCCCACTTCCGCCTTCAACCTTCCATGGCATGCTCTTTATCTCAGACTTATCTTGGTTTGCAGATAAGCTAGTTTCTTTTATCGCCTTGATCTGTGAAAAAGTAATCTGATATGGTTACAATATCAAAGAAAATTTGGGTACCCATAAAAGCATTTTGTGTGAGGATGTACCGTTTTTGCAGCAAACATCTTCTTCAATTCGACTTTGACTATTGTTGAAAGGTCAACATCTTCACCAGCCTAATGACATTCATAATTAAAAAGTAAAAAAGTTATTTAAGAAACTAAATAAAAAGATTCATAAAAACAAAGCTTTAATTGATGATACCTCGTATAAATGGGCTAAACGAAGGAGCACATTTCCGTCCGTCAGTTCCTACAAAGAAGCCAAGGTCAGAAAGAGCAAGGAAAACTTTCGAATTGTTATGTATAATGACAAAAAACAATATTACCTGAAGTGTAATTAATGCGACGTTAGGGGGTAAACTGTAGTTTGGATCCATTGTTGTTGATCTTGTTGAGTGAGAAGCTTTATAATCTTCATGTTTCTGTGAGAAATATTTTTGTTATTTGGTATCTAACGAAACTCGTCGACTTTAGACAGGAAAGAGGATAAATAAAAATTGGTTTTTTTCTACACCTGGAAAAGAAAATTTGGGTTCATTGAAATGATATGTGTTTTTGATTTTCTATTCTACTTTTGACATAAAGCCCAAGCACACGGACCCACCCGAAAGAAATCATTTTTGACAATGTCAGGAAAGCATACCTCATGTGTAAAAGCTAAGAGAAGGGGAGAATAAATCTCTTGGCTTGTTGTCCTACGCCACCGCGATCCTCTACCAGCTTGGTCAACACTCATATAATAGTTTCCTCGAACCTAAAGCCATATTGTATTACTAGATTTAGTATTAATTTAAATCGTTTACTTGTCATTTGTGGGTACTATCTAAGAAAGGATAGCTGGGACATAAAAACTGATAGTTGAACAAGGCTTATGGTTTATACAGCAAGTCCTTGGCACGTGGTCTTATTACACACAGTCTCGTCAAGGGATTCATCCACTCCTCTACCATCATCATAGAGGATCCGCCTTGTAAAGAAAAGATCCAGTCAGGTTTATATGCCCGTAATAGAAAAATTACATTAAATGAGAATTCATATCATATTAGGGCACATGAGAGAGTACCTATGGAGCATAACTTCCATTTGTCCATCATTGATGCTAGCTCCACCTGTAGCACGATCAACAAGCATGGACAACTCGGTTTTGTTGTCTGTTGTGTACATCCCGAGATTGAGCTGCAAAACATCAAATTTAAGACTATATTTTAATATCATGTGAGACCTCCGACTACAGCACACAATTTTTATCCACAACTGGAAGGATTTTGAACTCCATGCTTCCTTTTGCATAAAAGAAAGTTGTTGCGGATTCAACTCTTTTTTAAGGTGGACCAATTCTTTTTCCACAACTATAAGCACTATAAATTTTTATGACAATTTTTCATGCTTATAAATGTGAATAATTCTGCATGTTTATATGTTGTAAACAACTAGGCAAAAAAAAATAGCGTTTACCAGAGCAGTGAAGAGAACTTGTAATAAGGAAATATTTTTTGTAGTGTCCTACAGGTGAATAGAGGAGAGTTACCGGATAATAATTCCCAGCTACAGGTTGCGTGACTTGGAGAGGCCAATCTTCTCTATAGTTCCGTACCTGATCAAGAATTGCTTCACTTAAGAAGAAATTACTGAGATTAAGAGGAAAAAAAAATAGAATGTAAAACCGGTATTACCCTTTTGAGGAAGTCTCTTCCATTAGAATCGGTATATAACACCTTGTTAGTGACCATATCAGCTGTAATTCTTGTAATTACTTCTTTTCCAACACCATCATCCGTTGGGATTGGACCGATCTATACTTAACATGGCTTCTTGTTAAAATTCTGTTTCCTAATTGTATTGTACATTTTTTATGTACATGCCAACAGGTTTAACCAAGTTTGTTTAAGCAAAATTTGAATTGTCAAGGATCATTCTTAAAGAGACTTGCGTACAGGATGTAAAAGAGGTTAGGCAAACTTACTATGAACTCAAATTCAGCATGCTCCTTGTCTTTGTAAAGTCTGGTCACCTGAAAGGATATAAACGCATAAAAAATTAAACTAGGAAGAAAAATGCCAAACACAAGTGTCATATGTACAGAATGGGTCCTTCTCATACAGTACAGGTCGGTTAGACGTGTCAAAATGGCCCGCTTAGTAAAGATCAAAATAGGTAGTTATTTGTTGTAAGGACTGGGTCGGTTTGGGTTGACCCAAGCACTTTTGACCATAAAAATCAAGTTTTTTGTTACAATTAATAAGGGTGTCAGATATGACAAAAAATTATTGTACTTCAGTAATAACATAAATTCTTGAATAACAAGATTTAGGAGGTTTGGATCAATAAGAAAAAACTTGTTTCTTAGCGGCTTTCGACTTTTTTCCTCTTTAATCTGTTTTTTATTTTTCCAGTTTGCCACTTTGACCCGTCAGCCATAAAAGATAACCAGAATTGACCAATAGTCAATGTTTATCAAAAACATGGTTCCATTATCTAGAATCGGAATCCTAACCTGATAGATCCATGGGTTGAACTGCTGGTGAACCTCATCAACAAGTGGTCCACGAATGACTTTAATAGGTACCTGAAAGTGAAGAGATTAGCACAAGTGATTATGTTACTTAACAAAGATGTGACCCGACACAAGGTTTATTTATACAAAATCGGGATGAAAAAAATGAAATGTTAAAAGGAGAAGAATACATACTGATCTTGAAACGATGGTTGGGGGTGAGCCATTAGGGTGGAAAATATATGCTCCAGAAGGCTATAAGAAAATATACAAACGATGTGTGAGAATGTACATACAATTTTCATCCAAGTTTACAAATATGATACCGCCAATATGAATAGAAGAAATGAATGGAATAAATGGAAAATTAATTATTCTACCTGATTATCAGCTGCACTACCATACCACAGATAGCTTTGTTGAACCGGTAAAACAATCTGGAAAAAAGAAAAAAAAAAATGTTAGAAAGTAGAAACACCATTTCATTTATTATAATACGAGTAATAAACTTACTCCTGTTCTTGAATTTGTGATTCTTTTTAGTTGCCCAGACTTCGACGAAAATGACATTTTCAAGCTCCCTGGTCCGATTTCAATAGTTTCGTTCTGTGGTGCCTCTACCATGGAGACGTATTCTCCTGAATAAACCGAATAAATTACTAAAACTGAAGACAATTTTATACATGTCTTGGGCAATCATTATAACGTAGATAACATAATGAAACACATGCATCTTTGTATTAGTTTAGTTGACTTTTAAGTTTTAAGAAAAGAATGCATATTCAAAACATGAATTGGGGTACCTTTTCCAGCTGTTTCAGTAACAAAATACGTGTTCCAACCCAAAGGTGGCACAGATGCTCGAAACAAAAGCCAATACTTTGGAACATCTTGTGGTGAGATACCCGAATACGCCTCTGTGTAAAAGCTTCTTAGGTTGCTTGTTACACTATTGAATTCTATGAACTGTGCTTCAACTGTATTCCCTTCACTGTCTTGTACAACAACATTAGCATCTTTCACCTGTTAAAAAAGAGTACAGTTGTAGCAAAGGTTTTGTTTGCAATGAACAATTACATAAATTGGTTTATAAACTATATCAAATGTAAGAACTACATTCAGAAAACATTGGACTCACTGGGATCCTGATATAATCCCGGCGATTCCATCCAAGAGGGTTATAAGCGACAACAACCTGAAAAAGAACGCAAAATCTGTTACGAAATTATCAGTAATTAGTTATATTGTGAAATAACGAAGTTGTATTACCAAACTTTGTCCAGAAGGAATTTTTTCTGTTGATGGACAATAACTTATATTCAGTAGGGGACACTGTCATAGAGGTAAGAACTGTCAAGGCTCGGTTATATGCTGAACAGATAATTATTAAATTAAAAGAACAAAAGTAGTCATATTACAGAAAAGAAACTTCAGATTGATTCTGAAGCATCACCTGACTAAATGTCGATGTGAGTATGGTGCAATTGGATGTAGAGCTGGTTAGGCATGATAAAGCCGAATTGACAACAGTCTCAGCCTATCAAAATTTTAAAGAACATGAATATTCATATAGTAAATATAACTGGATGAAAAGTCTTTGGTTGAAGAATGGATTAGAGATGTACCTCAAGAGCTCCAATTGCTAGCCGTTTTTCATAGTCATTTGTTGTGTGTTGTTTAGCAGTACCAGTAACGGCATCATGATGTTGTGCAATTCCTAAAGCATCTCCAAGACTAAAAGTATCGGGACCTCTAAGCCGCTTTCCTGCCAGAAACTCCAATTGCCTTGCTGCCTAATTTGTCATAAGAAAACGTTTACAAAATGCAAAATTTTCCATTTCATCAACTTCTCTAGTTTTGTGACAGTATTTACACCCTTTTGACATTATGGGAGTG
This sequence comes from Chrysanthemum seticuspe, assembly GCA_019973895.1. Lineage (NCBI taxonomy): Eukaryota > Viridiplantae > Streptophyta > Magnoliopsida > Asterales > Asteraceae > Chrysanthemum > Chrysanthemum seticuspe. The sequence continues at coordinate 87,930,962 of BPTQ01000001.1, read as the reverse complement.
ATCTAACTCTAAGTTTTACCAAATAATATCCGCTCAATGAACGAACATATCCTTTGAGAGCAGGACGACTTGTAAAGTAACCTGTCCAGTAAGAATCTCCACCATCCGCATACCTGCAAATAAGAAACAAGCATGTTAACAACGTCGATAGCTTTGATAAGTAAAGAACGAGTGCAAGCAGCTCACGGGAAATAATCATCAATTTTGAGTGGCCACGACACATTTGAAGCAAGCTTTGCGTCGGTGTATATAGATGGAGTGGAATATAACGCATTCACCCGACCATCCTGCAATCATAAACAGGTGTCAATCCTTATTAAGTTATTTTTAGAAACTAAAAATGATGATTGTGACAACATTGGGAATAGGAATTATACCTTGTTAACATAGTGAATTAGCTTGTCCATCTCCTTGAACCAAGACTCTGCATATTGGTATTGGAAGTCATCTCCCATTGTCCACATAATATGGTTTGTCCTCGTCACATTCGCCTGATTGTTATATTTCCAAATATATATATCAAGTTGTAAAAATAGCCGTGATTAACTTCAACCATTGTTCTAGTAACACATAACAATCAGTCCTATCATATTTGACGGTTTAAAAAAAAAAAAAAAAAAAAATCACTCGGCTTTACGAAGTGCAAGTTTTCTTTGCCTTTTAGTAATATTCTGTTTGTTTAATTTTAAGTAACATACATAAGATTTTGATTTCTATTTGACAGTAAATTCAAATGTGTTTTGCAAGAATGTTTCTTATTTTAACAATAATATGAAATTTAAAAACCAAAGATAATGTTTAGCTACTTCATTTCAAAGCTCATCTTAATTGAAGATAAATAGTCTAACACGTTTATTTAGCTAATACGGAGTACTTTTCAATACCATTGTCTAAAGGATGTTAATAGAGGTAGAATAAAACAATATTGGAGAAGGAGCTGCAAGTACGATGGCTCGAAAATTCAATCATTTAAGTACATAAGAAAAAACTTACTTGAGTCAATGCAGCATCAATGAAATCATTAACTCGTTTCTTTACATTCATGTCAAAGAGGAGAGGGCTATCCTGTTGTTTCAAAATATTTTTAGAACAAGAATATGTAATTAGTAAAAAAAAATTAAGAAATAATAATCATCTGTAATAAATAAAACGTGTGTTGAAGATAAAGTTTGGAAGAGCTTCTGCCGCTTGAACATGTACTAACAAGACAATCTGATAGTTAAGTGTTCGTCAAATTATCATTATTTAGGAATTACTAGATAGAATGACCATGAAAAGAATTTTTGTTATATAAACATAGATAACTGATTCTTTGACTTTAAAAAAGGTTTACTTTGTTGTAAGTAACATAACCTGAACGGGCTCAAAGTCTCCGCTAACTTCAAAATTGAAACCATTTGGTGCACTGTAGTGATTAGGAAAGGCATTGGTAAATATCTGAGAAGAAGAACCAAATGTTTTGGAGCCACGCCATATGACTTCAAGACTTTTATCAATCTTCCTCTTTGCTCTATCTTGATAATCAATCCGTGCAAAATGTAATGAATCAAACCCGAGCTACATCAATAACCATTCATTTAGCATAATATTTATGATTAAACTGATGTTTGAAACAGGCCCACACTAAAATTACCTGTTTTGACCCGTGAGCCACCCCGCCCTACACGCCCATTTTCCACCTCTAACGGTTATAATGAATATAGAATAATTACCTCTGCTCCTAAGAGATACGCTTGAACTGCAGAATGCCCGAATGGATCAATCTGCCATCCAGCCCGTGGAGTTACATTAAAGATGAACTTTAATAAATCATGGCCCAAAGTCGTTTGATCAATCATGTCAATGTAATGTGTAGCGGCTTCATCGTGCATACACCAGCCTCCATTACTGATCCAGTAATTATTTCAAACATCAGTATCTAAAATTAGTAACTGGGAAAATAACCACCAAAAATTCTATATTAAAAAGTCTTGTTGATTGCATACACAAATTCTAACTGGCCAGAAGCTACTAGCTTTTTCACAACATCTTGAATATTCTCACTTTGCAATAGCCACCATCTTCTGAAAAAGGCCTGGTGCACATAGATAAATCATAAAAATGAAAACGACAGTATCAATTGCTAAACTTAAGGACATATTTGCCTTAATATCAGTTATTGCCATAATCAACTTCAGATTGTTAATGCAATAACCAACTAACTATTTCAATTTGATTCTTGGTAGTCACAATGATCACTTTCAGAATGCACATCCAATTGGTACACATGCAAGAAGTTGGGTTATGATGTATATACTCTTCAACTCCATTAGAGTTCACTCAATTTTCGTATACGAACTCAAACAGTATAATTCAGATAAACTGAGGTTAATACCATCTCAGCAAAGATGAACTTCCTATTCGGATCACGAACCAGTGATGTAACAACAGAATCCAACACATTTTCAACACAAGCACCCTACAACAACACAACATCAAAAACACGTTCATATTCAAGTAAGACCACACACATTAAACCACATACAAAAACAAAAAAAAAAAAAAAAAAAAAAAAAAAAAAAAAAAAAAAAAAACCTGTATACTGTTATTGGATCCAACAAAATACTGATCAATAGTCTTCAACCAACCAACATCATCATGTGAATGTGGAACCAAATGAACATTTAATTTCCCTTCAACAATCCCACTTCCAGTTTCATAACCACAAACCAATCCACAACACAAAGCCACACAAACACACAAAAGAATGTTACTTTTTAACAAATAAACCATCTTTTTTCCAGAAATTCAAAGAACCCAATTTGCATTAACCTATTACCTACCCAATTCCCATTAATATATAGTATTTTTTATGAACATGTATAATGCAATATACTATGCATGACAGTGACAAAAACAAACATCTTTTTGGCATTAAATTAGTAGGGTACAAAAAAATTTAACATTGGTTTTGTCTCTGCCGGCTGATTTACTCCAAGTTTGGTAAGAACAACAACAAAAAGATAGGATAAAAATTGTTTTTCTGTTGGTTTTTGTGGTGTTTTGACCTGTGCCCACAATGTTTTTATCTTCTCAAGATTTACAGTCACATGTGGTTGGTGTGTCGGTGTGCATGTTTCTGACTTGTGTAAAAAAAAGAGTAGGAAAAACATGTGGTGTCATAGGTTGTTGATCATGACATTTTAAGGAAAAGATTGTCATCTTTTATTCATGATTGTGTTTTTTTTGTCTTTCTTAATTGCAACTTTTAGCCAAACCATGCACTCATACTTACACCCCCACAATTGACGTATACATCACAATATTACACTATTAATGCATATAGTACCAGTATGTGAATAATTGTATTGTATGAATCAATTGTGGTATAAGATCAACAAGAATGGCAGTGGTCCGCCGCGTTGCGGCCGGGCCTGTACATTTTTTTTTTTTTTTTTTTTTTTGTGTAGCGTACCCTTGTTTTAGCGTGACGTTTTGTTTTTGTTCAACAAATACGGTGCTTGTTTTTTTTCATCAGTAACATGTTGTTACGTTAGGTATTTTTTTTGCGGGCGTCCCTGTTTATTTTTCCTTCTTTTTTTTTTTTTTTTTTTTTGAGAAAGGGGTGGGGGGGGGGGGGGGGGGGGGATAGTTGGTGTTTCTTGCCGTATTTTTTGGATTGTTTTCTTTTATCAAAGGTATTTTAAAACTAATGTACGGTTTTGTCTACTATCAAATTTTCTACCGTGTTTCTTTTGAGCGGGACATTCAACTGTCATTGTGAAGGAATAAATTTTATTAGATTTGTACGTTTTTTTTATAAGTGCTCAAGGAAAAAAAAGTTGTAATAGTTTTGATTAAAACTATTGTAAGATACAAATAATAATGTATCAATAGCAATACATGGTGCTGATTTATTTACCAAGCCACACGGCCATGCATCATGAATTTTGCAATAATTCTATGGCCGTAAGGATCAAGTATTGTGGCCTGTAACTCTGCAGATACGATATGTCTACATCTTCGTGTGTTTGTACCCGTGAACTTTCTTTGACCCATAGCAGTAAATGACAGTGGTGCAAACCCCGCTTTTGGAATTAAACTGTATATAATACTGCAATAAAAGGATGGTGAGTTAGCCGTTTATTAAATGTACAATTTTCATAAAAGGTATGCACATATATAATTTAAGTGGTTCATGCTTCTACATAGCCGAAAGGTTTAGAATCTCTTAAGAATGTTACCACATCATGTATCTTTCTTTAAAAGACACGATCTACAACGTCCTTTGCTGGTATCCCTACTACTGCTGCAACTTGTTGATATTCCTTGCATCGTGCCTTTCCCATGTCATGGTTATCCTGCATCATGCCACTTCTCAAGTTATTATCAGTGACAAAATGATTAGCTACAGTCCTTCCTGATTACCTGTTGCAGTCGTAGCTTTGATATGATGTCCGGAGGTTCATCTGTTGTTCCCCTCGTGAATGCTACTGCATATGCTCACCTGTATCAGTATCATATCTTAGAACACGTACTCATAAAGCTATTGGTGTTTGCAAAACGGACATCATATATACGCATATGCTCACCTGTATAGTGACATTGTAATTTCAGCTTGTCTCAGCTCCTTCACGGAAAATTTGTAATGAATTTATTTGCTAACAACAAAGGCATGGTTACGGTGGCAAGACAATTTCCAATAGCAATAGGCAGCCATCATAAAACATCTACAATTTATAGTGTAACAATTTTATAATGAGCTACCTATTGCTATTGCAAAATGTAAAGGTTACACATTTACCACGGTGATAAGGATTTAAAATGTATACTTTTTAGGGGTCATTAAAGCCCTTAATCGACCACTTTTATATCCGTTACTGCTTAATTTCGTTCTTTTTCACTTTTTAGGTCTCTTGAAGGCAAATTGCTAGAATGACACTTATTCGGACGGAAAGGCTGAATATATGAAGAAAATGGCCAAAGTCAAGAATCAAGACACTCAAGCTGCTGGAACAGAAGGTGACGGCGTCACAGCCAAATGGCGACGCCGTCGCAACACACTTTGTGACGACTCAGTAGCCAAATTGATATTTTGCACTTGACGGCATCAGGTTTTAAAGAGTAGGGCATCACAACTCAGACGGCCTAGATTTGGATCCCGACGGCGTCAGAAGATGAAGTCGACGGTGTCACAGCCAAAAGGTGACGCCGTCACAAAGTTGACGTGGCCAAGACGAAAACCTAATGGCGGCGATCCGACAGCTTCACAAATAAAGAGTGACGCCGTCGCATATTGTAACTCTATATATAGAATTCGAATTTTCAGACTTTTGGAGAGGTAGTTTTGTGGAGTAAAACCTAAACCGAACTTTGGTTGTCTTGGGCAGTATCTTAGGGTTCCATACCCTATTTTACAACAAGATAAGTGATTTGCTTCATTAATTCAATTATGTCTTCAATTGTTTGTGTGTATGATTGCATGTTTTCCATGTCCGGCTAATTTACTTGTGTGTTTTTTTAGATCTATGAAACCTAGGTATTGAATATTGATTGGTTGTCTCTTATCTTAATTGTGATTGACCTAGTATTGCGATAGGTCATTCGTTGTGTTTTTAATGCTTGAGTAATCTTTGTGAACATTAGTTTATAATCACCTAGAGTTATTGTAGGCTAAACATCCAAAGGTAACCTTAGAGTTAGTTTATGAATCCTAGAGATTTCGTAGGCAATAACCTTAAGGTAGTCTCAAAGAGTTAAGGAAAAACGCATACCCTACGACCTTAGAAGACACAACGCGTTAAGAATAAGGACGTGACAATTCAACCATCAATAGGAGATAACTAGGGAGTAGTATCATCTAGGTAAACACATCTTTAAATCATCATAAGAGCACACAACAATAGACATAGACTACCCTCACCTTAGCTTAGTTAATTAGATAAGTAGAGTAATCGGTAGAAATACCACCCCCCAAATCCAATACCCCGAGATTCGTACGTTTCAATTTTCTAAAAAAATATGAAAAGATAAAAAATATTCTTCCTCAACCCCAACCTTCGTAGTAATTTCTCACTAGCATTCCTATTCCCCTAGAGAACGATATCAATTCCCGAGGCTTACCCTAATACTACTGTAACACCCCAACCCGGCAAGGGTAGAAGTGTCACATTCTGGTGTCATATCATAACATACAAATAAAATTTTACAAGTAGAAGCCTTAGATAAATAAATTACCAAGTCATATAAACGAATGACTTACAAAGGAAATACAAAAATCCATTATGTCTAAAATAGAACGAAATCTCAAAACAATAGCCCATCAAAATAAGTCCCAAAATAATAAGTTAACTAGGGTAAGTCCACTCAGATAATCCAACTCTCAGCCCATCAAAGCCCATCTTCCAACCTAAAACCTGCCGCAGGAAATGAAATGCAGCTGAGCTTAAAAAGCCCAGTGAACAGATATAACAAAACGAAAGCTAAACAAAATCAGAAATACGATATGAAACAATGGAAACAATAATAAGGTTGCAACGGAAGGGAAACAATGAGTCAATGAGGATCCTGCAGAACACAATTATACAGATATCCAGAAAGAACAGATAACAAGGAGAACGAAGCAAAACAAAGCATTGATGACATATATGTAAGCACATACAAATCAGGCATACAAATACCGACACATAAACTAGCATAGCAGACGTCGTATCCACACAACATATATATGGCATACAATAAATTCAGGAAAATCAGAATACGTACAAGTCAAACGGAAATCTAAAAGCAAGCGAAAGCAATTAATTAGTAAGTGAGCATGGAAATCGCACAAGTCAAATAGCCCACAGTTAAAACGGAACCAGTATCATAACAGCAGAAGTACTATTAGCAGTCAAAACATAGTAGCCACACGTAACAAGTAGGAATACAGTACGAACATTATGATTGAATGAATTAAGGTCATAACAGGGCAACTAAACAGGTTAACAAGCCAAGCAACATAAGTTGAACCATCTACCGAATCACACAGTAGCATAAGCAGGAATGTAAAACATGGCAGGTCAATAATAAGCAGATGAGGATACTAACGGATAATCATAGTCCACGAGGTTATCCGAACAAAATATACATGATAAACAGATCAACCAATCAATTGCACACTAGCACGGTCACCAGACAAATCAAAGGGTCACATAACAGTAGGATAACATATAATCAGATGACAACAGGTGAATCATATAATCGCATATTAATCATATCATAGCGGGGTAAACAATAGTCAATAGCATAATCAAATTCAACAATCATATAATAACCCGGTACATGAATGAGATGATAGTCTGAAGTAACGGAATAAGAATATGACAGATCAATGCAATGGAACGTATATCATGGTAGTAGAGTGAGTCACATAAGGGTACTGAGTAATGGATAATCAATACAGAGTATGGTGCGTTGGGGAATACAGAAGGTACAATATAGGTATATCAAAAGTGTAAGGTTTGTCAGAAATCTATCCCGAGCCAACAATACAATACAATATAATCAATAGTGGCATTAGCAGCCCAATATCCAATAGTAGCCATTGTATTCGGAGGGGTGACCTCGAAATACCAGATCAATAGGAGGGGAGACCTCAGTAACCAATGGAGTAGCTAGCTCCCAGGCTGTGAGTGGGTGTATTGCACACACGCACCACATCACCAATACAATATCAATATAAATCCAATATCAATCCAATACAATACAAATCTAGGATGCATCCATATGCCCCTGCAGAACAATAGTTGCCATAACAATAACAATGAAGCGCGCATAATCAATACAATATAGGGACGGTGTGGAGCATCACTTAACCACACTAGAGTCATGCCATTGGTGCATCAATGACACGGCCATGTTACCTTCATGGCTAGGATAACAATATTTGGCTCGGGTATCAATCTGAAGGGTCAAACAAAGGTTCAAAGTGTAGCTATATATAAGTCTTCACAATCAAAGGTTCAATATCAATGGTTCACAATTCAGGGGTTCATAGCAATGGTTCAATATCAAAGTTCAGTAGCAACAGTTCAATATCAAAGTTCAGTAGCAACAGTTCAATATCAAAGTTCAGTATCAAAGGTTCAATATCAAAGGTTCAGTAACAGTAGTTCAATAACAGAGGTTCAATAGCAATGGTTCAGTAACAGAGGTTCAATAACAGAGAGGTCAGCAGTAAAGCAAAGGTTCAATATCAAAATGGCAAGAGATCAAAGATGCAAAGAGATCATGAGAAACCTTATGAGAAAGGTCAGAATAGCTGTACCTTAACGCCAATGAAAAGAAAGCAAACGAATGAACGAACACGAAGACACAACGTCACGTCTCCTCCAACGAATCTTCACGGATTACGATTCGTATAATACTTATTAGCTCATTTAAGTCATAACGATTAATCGTATTAATATTTTAAGAGTTATAAGCGTATTCTCATTTTTAGTAATGGACGAAATTAAAATTCTTTAGGGTAATAATCATTAATTAGCCAAACTTAAGGGTTACAAATGATAATTGGCAAAATTAAATATTTAATATGAAAAATATCCTATTTTAAGGCTTTATTAGATCATACTTTAAAGTATAGGGTTCACATGGTATATATCTCAAAGTTTAGGTTTTACAATGTAAATAATTCAAAATAAAGTTTAAAGTGCATTTTATCAATGTTTCAAATGCCAAAAGGATAAACTATAGGACTTAATGTTATCAATATAATAGTTTAGGGTGTATTGTGTCATTTCATAATAGTTCAAGGTTTGCATGCGATAATATTTAAAAATGAGGGTTAAAAGTGAAATATTCTATAAATAATAACATGCAACATTAAGAAAACCATGCGTACAGTAACTATTTCATTTTACTCTTTCTTTTTCTTATAACCCGACCTGCCAACTTCATGCTTGATCGCGGTTCAAACGGCTTATCGACACGACTAGATCAACATGTATAATGACAAACCCCCGACTCATCTTCCCCGAAACACTTTCAAAACTCCAAAAGACCCAACCATTATTCCCGCGGTCACCCTCAAAGTTACCCCCACAAGATTCCATATGCATGTTCGATCAATATTCAAGCTCGTTCGCGGTTCAAACAATTAACATTCACGACCTAGTAAAAATATATTATGGTTAACCCCCGGCTTGACTCCCCCGACACCCTTTCAAAAATCCAAACGACCCACACTGCACATTCATTCCGCCATCACCCTCGAACTTACACCCAGAAGACATGCTACATACATATATATATTACATTTGGCTCTTTACTGGTTTTAACACTTCACCCATATGTACACACTCGACATACATGCATACCCATTTTACTACTCTCCACTCATATCCATCTTTAACCATATCAGTATGTGTAGATGTATGAAGGCCACATGCAAAACACTAACCAATTACTCATGCATTCACACCTTAACAGCCACGACCCACACTTACGAATTCACAACACAAAAGAATTTCATTCGACCCATGCACAGGGGCGGAGCCATATGTAAAGTTGTGGGGGGCGTTGCCCCCAACCAAGCTCTCTCGGACACCCAAAATACGTAGGAATTTTTTTAATATCGGTAACAAATAGGGCTAGTGCCCTCAGTTAAATAGTCAAAGTGCCATCGACACTTATATGGTCATCAAAAAAACAGAGCTCTTTAAAGTGCGAAGTGTTTTGCCGGCTGTAACATTCGTCGGAAATATTGGAGTATGAAGAGATTAATGAAGGAAGAAAGAAGATGGATGGTGATAGGTGGGTTGGGTTGTGGGTCCTGTTTGCTTTATTAACTTTTTACAAAGTGGATTTTTATAATATATTCATATTTTTTCTTTCTTTCATTTAACATATTATTAGTAATACTTATGCAGAATATAGGTTCGCTGCATAGATATAAAATAGATAGAGTATGCATATTTTGTTTAGGGACAAATTCATGAGTTTATATATATGATTTTCTGTTAGCTTCATAGTTTTTTCAATCGTAACTTTTAGCTACATATCATATTTCAATTTAGAAAATGCTATGATTTTGATAAAATAATTACATTTGATGACAAACACTCTAATATAATATAATTAGTACGATTTTTGATATGTTTAGTCTTTTCGTTTATTTTTTGTCTATAATAAATCTTAATTACATCGAAATAGAGCAATTTTGTTGCCTTTATTCAAACCCAAGTACCAGACCCGACTTGTTTCATGTTGCAACAAAAACCTCTTTATTGCTCGACGCCCCCCGTAATTGAATTTCCTGGCTCCGCCACTGCCCATGCACCCTCTATCAAACCATGAATAACCACACTCGACCAAACCATAACGAGACATTCATTCATGCATGTTTTCCTGAATTTTATTCCCTTGGTTTGCATTTTTTTAAGGTTGATAAAAGAGATCGTATAAATGTTTTAAATGGCCAAAATAGAAACGTATATAGACATGCATAATAATAGCCCTTATTCACGTGAACAAACAAATACGCCCCATGTTATACTTCTTGAGTTTATTTTAGATTTCATATTGTATATTAGAGATCGAAACAAGTGTCGAAAGGCCAGATTGAAGACGTATATAGCAAACATATTCAAATAGGAAAACAGAGCAGAGATCGACACATATAGAGTTCATAGGTTATGATTCATACATGACTCAATGCATATGAAACCGATTCTCCAATTCCATTCTTATCATCTTTTAATACGTAGGTTAGGTTAAGTCATATATATGTATGTAATTCGAATTAATAACGCACAAGGATGATCATAGATACCTCTTGAGTGGAAGGGAGCAGATTAAGGGAACACGACACAACCAAACTTCACAAAATCAAACCACCTGATCACCCAACTGATAACACCAATACACGATTACCAATCCTTGCTACTCTATTCGGAACTTGATCTTCTAGGAGAAAATGAATGGAGGCTGCTGTTTATTTTCGTTTCAGGGTTTTATTTTGTTTCAAGAGGTGGAGCGTATCATGGAAAAAAAAAGGGATACCGGTTATTCTTTTGAACGAGCCAAGGGAGGGGAAACATGGGCTAAGTCCAACTTCCAAATTAGATGGGCTTTTATATTAACATTAACATGTGCTTTGTACTTAGTAAATTTTCGGTTCATGTAATGAGAAACGTATAATGAAATTTTAAACGTAATCGTAAAGCGATCTCATATATTTGGTTTGGCGAACAAGTTATAAGTTAAATTCTACATCTACTGAGTTTGACGGATTTTACGTATCTTAAAGATATTAAATAGAGGGGCAAAATAGTCTTTTCACGCATTTACGATTTTTAGGGTTTTACAACTACACTACAACGATTAGGTTCACTGCCTAGGGTGTTGAAAAACTTGTTCGACGAAAAGGAAGTTCCTTTCACCCCGAACGAGCGTTGTACGGGTATCAAGTTTTTGGCGCTGCTGCCGGGGAATAGAATAGCTAGTTATATTTCCACCTCGTTTATGTTCTCTTGCTTGATTCATATCAAGTAAGCTTTTTTCTCAATTTTTAGCTTCCTCGTAGTCTATCCCCTTTCTTTGTGACCTTTGTTAGTAACCCCATCACTTTTCATCATGGAAGGTGATAATCAACCACCACTTATCAACCCACCACCAAATGACCCGCCAAGAGGCCATACTCTTGGTGAATACTCAAGACCAAACCACCTAGGCTATAGAAATACCATTGAGCTTCCCGACCAAGCCCAAACTACGGCCCTTCGATCCGACACCATCCGGTTGGTGCAAAATGGATGTGCATTTCATGGACTTCGTTCCGAAGATCCTAATCAGCATCTTAAGGATTTCCTTAAAATCGTCGATTCCATCGACCTCGATGCTACTACTCGGGAGAACACGCGCTTGCGTCTCTTCCAATTCTCTCTACGGGACCAAGCTAGTAATTGGCTTAAGCGACTTCCCGCTGGCTCCATCTCAAGTTAGGATGATCTCACCTCTCGTTTCCTTGCCCAATTTTTCCCACCGGGGAGAACTACTAAGCTTAGACGAGATATCTTGACGTTCCAACAACTTCAAGGTGAGTCTCTCTACGAGGCATGGACCCGATTCAAAGACCTGCTCCATAGAGTCCCTCATCATGGCATTGATCTTTGGATTCAAATCCAAATCTTCAATGACCATACTGATTTCATCACAGGACGATCCATTGATCGAGCCGCCGGTGGAAGGCTTAGCAACTCCAACGCTGAAGAATCATGGGATATTATAGAAGAGCTTGCCGATCAAAGCTACAAAAATTGGAGTGAATCCCATGAAACCCCCGTTAAAGTGGTTAATGCCATATCGATTCCTCATGAGTCCTCCAACATCACTGAAGAGCAAATGAGTGCTCTTGAGAGAAGGATCGATTATCTAATTGAGAGGCAAAGGAGAGTTCCTGAACGAACCCCTCGAGAAATGGTTAAGTCCGCTAACTCCACCAACCACCCAACACCCTTCTCTGAATCACCAAGCCGTGAGCGAAATCTCAATTCCGAAAAGCGCTTCCGTTCTACTTCTCCAATACCACTCTCACCGAGCTTTAAGGAACAAATGAGAGAGTACATGGCAGCTCATACGGAAAGATTAGCAAAATTTGAAGAGGAGGTTTATAGGCAAAGGGAGGAGATGCAGGAAAAGATGACGAAGATGATGAACTTGGTAAAAGAGTATACTAAGACAAAAGTTCCCGAAAAGGTGCTAGTGAGAAGCGATGATCACCCTCCCCTCACTTTGTTTGTAAACGTCATTTCCATTGTGCCTGATGAAGATGGAACAGTTGAGGAGAAGGAAACTGAGAAAGGCAAGAAGGAGGAGGCTGAAACCAATGATGAACCCGAGACCATTTAGTACTAACTTAAGCACGAGATTAATAAGAAAACCATTGTTAACCAAGTGAACAACTTTAGGTACAACGAGGTTCTTAGGAAAGCCCTAGAAGGAGAAATAACAGAAAAAGAATATGACACCATGCCTATGGGACCTATGTATGAGCTGGTTATAAAAAAACCAGTAACTAAAAAACGAGAAACCACGGGGAACTTCGTGATACCATGTAGCTTTGGTGACATTGATAATATAAATGCCTTATTTGATCAAGGATCTGATGTAAACATAATGCCGCTATCAGTCTATAATAAATTGACTAAGGAGAAGCCATCAAAGACAAATCTTAGACTTTCCTTAGCAAATCACACATATGTCTACCCCATAGGGGTAGCGGAGGATGTCTTAATAGAGGTGGCCAATATTGTCTATTCGGTGGACTTCGTGATTATAGACATTGAGGAAGATAGAAATATGCCACTCATTCTTGGAACACCTTTTCTGGCCACAGCCAAAGCAACCATCAAATGCGGTGAGGGCATCGTGATACTCAAGAGTGGCAAGGGATACGCTAGGATACCTATTGTTCCAAGATATCTTTTAAAGATTATGGAGAAGATTACTGATGGGAATCCACAAGTCCCTAACAATATGGTTAGGAAGAAAATTAACGAATGGGAAAAAGGGCTTAGAGATTTCATGGTTCAAGGACTACATGCAACATTGTGGAAACGCGAAGTTAGGAAATAATCCTACCTCAATACCACAAACTCAAAAGAACCCTAAGGAATTTTTAAAAGGAGAGAAAGTGCTTTGGTACAAGTCAAGAATAAAAGCATTAAGAGGTAGAAACAAGACAAGATGTTTGGACCTTATACGGTGAAAGAAACTGATCTAAAAAATAAAACCGTTATCATAATAGATGACGTTGGGAAGGAGTCCACGGTAAGCATACAACGTCTACAACCTTTTGATAAAGGATTAGTAAGTGAAAATGGTGACGGTAACGAAGTAACGTAGGGGCACGACTTCGAGTCTAGCTACAAGATCATAAATAAAGAAAAATGTTTCGTGGGAGGCAACCCATACTTAATTGTTTGCTTGTTTGTGTGTCGTATATCTTTTATTGATTGTTTATCCTCATGTTTGAATTTGTAAAAATGCTTTATTTTGTCTTTAACCTCGTCTTAATTACATATAAAGGTATTTTACAAAAGGGATAAGTGTAGGGAGGATTACACACGTTTTCAAAAAGAACATGAACATGAGAATTACGATTATTAAAAAGATATACATGTGTGTTTGTTAGAGTCAAATGCTTGTATCGAGTCATAATGGATGTTTTGCAGAAATTTTTTCCAGATTCTAAATATAAAAATTTTCTAAAATTTTTTCCAGAAAATCGCAAACCAGTTTCTGTCATGATAACCTGACGGCGTTAGGATCGCAACCTGACGGCGTCAGGAGGAGTAGAAACAGCTTCTAACTTTTTCTCATTTTCTGTAACCACCCATTCCACAAGCATTATATCTTAGTTTAGTAGAGTCATATATATTGTTACCGCCGATTTTACGCGAAGGTTTCGTTTGTTTTCTTCAAGTGTGCAGGTTTTATTTATCAAGAAGAAGATACATAAGATTGGATGGAGCTTTTCACGCATACATTCTTCTTGGAGAAGAATTTAACCACTACTTCACACGGATCCTACCGAGCTAATCAGGGGAGTATTAGTTTCTTTCGTTTTTAATTACCTTCCATTATCATAACTTTGATACTTTCGGGGAACATTGGGGACAATGTTCAGTTTAAGTGTAGGGAGGGAAAATAAAACGGGAACTTTGAAACTATGCTTATCCTTGACTATTTGCCTTGTCCAAATTTCATTTGTGTAATAAACCATGAGAAATATCGGTTAGGGTAATTTTGGCACCTAATTTTAAATTTTTCATGACATGTAGGGGTGGGTCATTAGTCTTAATAAAGCGTCTCATGGATAGAAAGTTATATGACTACCACAAAACCCTTTACCACTTAAATTCTACCCAAAATGTGAGGATCGCCCTTAGATTTGTAGGAATTAAAGAATTCCACTTTAATGCTTCGAGAGTGTATCGGTAGTATAATAGGTTCTAGAACTTGTTTTGTGATGCATTCCGAGATCGCTAGTGAGACTACACTTATGTAGTTAGGAATAACTAAATGATAAGAGGCATTAAGATAACCCTTGTTTGACACCCGTATTATAATTACTTCTTCCACATCGGTTGAGTAATTCCCCCACACCCTTGCGTTGTACTCATCTTTAGTACACGATACCCCTAGTTAACCCCTCAGAGCCTATCCTTTTCGCGGTTCTCGTGATGTTTCGGTTTTCCAGAATATCAATGAAAAGCATTGTTTACAATCCACCCCCAAATGTACACCCAAATCGCCTTAGCCAACCTTGTATGCACTCACTTTTAGTGCATTATTGTTATCATACTAAACCCTTAGTTCAATTATCTAGTTGTTTGCATAAGTTGCTAAGTTGATTCATATCCTTTGTACACAGTTTTGGGACGATTGGGACTCATGGGAAAAGTTAAATTTTATGAAGTGACGGGAAGGAACGTTAAATTCAAATTCCCTTTATTTACGTAATAATGTACTCCAAGTGTTTTGATCTTTTCAATTCGGGTCAAATTAGTGTTAGAGTAATAAAAACTCAAGTGTAGGGATGTGCCTATAAATCCCTATTATTTTGATGTTATCGTAGAGGATGATAGAGTAAAAGTGTATGAAAAAAAAAGAAAGAGAAAAATAATAGAGTGTTCAAAAAAAAAAAAAAAAAAAAAAAAAAAGGGCTACGATCCTACATCTATCTTTAAATTTTTATGTTTGTTTGTTTCAATTTATCTAGAGTTTAGAGTGTCGAGTCTTGGCTTAGCAACGCCATTCTTCTCATGCTTATAACATAAAGATTTTTGACTTGCCACCACTAAATCGCCTATCCCACCAAACCCTTTGTTTCCTTACCGTAAGCCAAACGTTACAACCCTTTAAAAGACCTATTGGATAGTTTTTCTTATGTGCTTATGCCAAAAGTGATGGAGGTTTGATCTAGTCTCAAGCCTATGGTAATCTATGTACTAGGACCGGTTAATGAGTGTTTATCTTCCATTTCCAACTTGATATATTTCATATACACCCGAGAGATGAGAGTATCCAAACACCACTTGTGAGGTGCTAGTATGTATTTTCGTGCTTGTTATGACTTTTGTGAGGCTTATACGTGTTGTGAATTGTTCTAAACTAATGCTTCATGACTCCTAACTTATAAATTAATTGGCTAAAAGCACATTTGCTTGAGGACAAGTAAATACCAAGTGTAGGGATATTTGATAAGGATTTAAAAGGTACACTTTTGAGGGGTCATTTAAGCCCTTAATTGACCACTTTTATATCCGTTACTGCTTAATTTCGTTCCTTTTCACTTTTTAGGTCTCTTGAAGGCAAATTGCTGGAATGACATTTATTCGGACGAAAAGGCGCGAATATATGAAGAAAATGGCCAAAGTCAAGAATCAAGACACTCAAGCTGCTGGAACAGAAGGTGACGGCGTTACAGCCAAATGGCGACGCCGTCGCAACACACTTTGTGACGACTCAGTAGCCAAATTGATATTTTGCACTTGACGGCATCAGGTTTTAAAGAGTAGGGCATCACAACTCAGACGACCTAGATTTGGATCCCGATGGCGTCAGAAGATGAAGTCGACGCCGTCACAGCCATAAGGTGACGCCATCACAAAGTTGACATGGCCAAGACGAAAACCTAATGGCGGCGATCTGACGACGTCACAAATAAAGAGTGACGCCGTCGCATATTGTAACTCTATATATAGAATTCGAATTTTCAGACTTTTGGAGAGGTAGTTTTGTGGAGTAAAACCTAAACCGAACTTTGGCTGTCTTGGGCAGTATCTTAGGGTTCCATACCCTATTTTACAACAAGATAAGCGATTTGCTTCATTAATTCAATTATGTCTTCAATTGCTTTTGTGTATGCTTGCATGTTTTCCATGTCCGGCTAATTTACTTGTGTGTTTACTTAGATCTATGAAACCTAGGTATTGAATATTGATTGGTTGTCTCTTATCTTAATTGTGATTGACCTAGTATTGCGATAGGTCATTCGTTGTGTTTTTAATGCTTGAGTAATCTTTGTGAACATTAGTTTATAATCACCTAGAGTTATTGTAGGCTAAACATCCAAAGGTAACCTTAGAGTTAGTTTATGAATCCTAGAGATTTCGTAGGCAATAACCTTAAGGTAGTCTCAAAGAGTTAGGAAAACACGCATACCCTACGACCTTAGAAGACACAAGGCGTTAAGAATAAGGACGTGACAATTCAACCATCAATAGGTGATAACTAGGGAGTAGTAGCATCTAGGTAAACACGTCTTTAAATCATCATAAGAGCACACAACAATAGACATAGACTACCATCACCTTAGCTTAGTTAATTAGATAAGTAGAGTAATCGGTAGAAATACCACCCCCCAAATCCAATACCCCGAGATTCGTACCTTTCAATTTTCTAAAAAAATATAAACAGATAAAAAATAATCTTCCTCAACCCCAACCTTAGCGTAGTAATTTCTCACTATCATTCCTATTTCCCTAGAGAACGATATCAATTCCCGAGGCTTACCCTAATACTACACTACAACGATTAGGTTCACTGCCTAGGGTGTTGAAAAACTTGCTCGACGAAAAGGAAGTTCCTTGACCTCGAACGCGCGTTGTACGCATATCACACGGCCAATTATTGCTTCTTGCACTCTGCCATTTATCCGCATAAGGCAACAACACATCATAATTGAATGATGAACGTAGGTATAAGGTTAACAAATAAGGCTCAGATAAATGCAAAAATCATCATTGCCTATACATAGAGAAAAGTGGTTTCAGATTTCTCTACCATGGCACACGCGTGAAGGTTGCTGAGGCAAGTGGGCTTGCACTCTGCCATCCATCCATATAGTGTACCAACGGTCGTGTTCAAACAATCATCACAGCCCAGCTAAACACATCACCATCGTACATCAACATAGTTATCTTTTATGAGCTCCCTCTACGGTTCCTTTTGACGGTTCAACACTCTTTCTGCAAAAGCCTGCACCAGGCGAATTGCTTGATCATTGAAATAACAAAAGGAATTGTATGAAAACTTAGAATGGGTAATTATGTTGAGCATAGTATGGGTAAAAGGGATTACCCCGGTAAAGTATATTAAAAACAAGAAACGTTAAGTACATATCGAATATGGCTAAAGTACTATATTTATCTCAAGCTAAAAAGCTTGAAAACACCTAAAAACTAGTGCTTAAGACATGCCATAAGCACTTACAACTCTAGAAACAAAAAATGCACCCATAATAAAACATCAAAGTGGACAAGCTAACCGGCGGCTACCGTGAAAGATGAACTTTCACCTGTCTTTGTATTTGTAAATAAGTTAGCCGATTCATCATACACATTTTCAACCTGTTCTTCATCATCTTCATCATCGAACACCAAAGCAGAATACGAATTTGATGTAGTAATTTTACCTTCTGTTAATACAAATAAGCCATAAAAACGTTTATTTATATTTTATGATCTTCTAATGTTTTGTCGATAACAAACGTAAAATCATTTTAACGAAATAAATAAAATACGTAAAAGGTTTGAGCCAATAGTTTACTAACACACTTTTACTAAATATATTAAAACTATATCATAACATGTTTAGTAAATAAGTTATATAAAACCAAAGACATTTTTATATAAACACTAACAAGTAATATTGTTTTTATCTTATAGAAATACATATGTATAACAACTAGTGTTTACATAATATACATATATACTTTGTATATATTGTAATGGGTAGAAACCAAAGTCCATGACCCATGACCCATTACCCATGACCCATGATCCATTGACTAGGTACAATGAATGTTGTTGGCTAAAAACCAAAGTCCATAACCCATACCCATGGAGCATGATCCATACCCATGACCCATTGCATGACATCATGCATGAAGTCATGTTGGGTATTATCCATTATCCATGACCCAAAGTCCATGACCCATGACCCAAGATCCATAACCCAATGACTATGTATATTGCATCTTGTTGGGTATCCATAACCCATTACACATAACCCATGGTTCATAACCCATAACCCTGTTTGCATCCCAAAATTTGGACTAAACTGACCCAGTAGCCGGATCCCTGGTTTTGCACTAGCCGGATCCCTATGGGGAAGGATTCGTGGGAGCCGTGGGATAGTAGAAAAGTTTTGTCTATAAATAGTGAGACATTTCTCTCTTGATCACTACCACTTCACATATACTTTCTCCCAGTATACTAACATCTCCAACCTCTGATCCAAAGGATCATTCTATGTAGTTTTATGTTTTTGTAATTCTCTAGGTTCCTCTTAAAGGCGAGATCACCAGCTCTTGAAGACGTGCAAGCTCAAGGTCATGAGTTGCTAAGCTTCGCCATCATCAAGACCACATAAGTGTATCTTGTTGATAGTTCTTTCCTCCCTCCATAGAAGTGTTGTGTTGAAGGCATTAGTGAAACGTGCCGAAGGGTCGTGTCGAAGCCATTAGTAAAAGGTTCCAAGGATGTACATTCGATATGGTGCATCGATGTACAAGATAGATAGTTTGGGTTAAAGGGTATTGATATCCTTATAGTATTGCAACAAGGAGTATGTCTCCTTTGGGGTAGTTGTGTTGTGGTGTAGTGTTGGGTAGTAGTTTCTCCTTTGTTGTAACCACCCGCATTTTTAGGTTACTTTTCATTTTCGAGAATTTACTATTCACTTTTACTATTCACTTTCACTATTCATCCCGTAAAATTTTTATTTCACATTCTCGTAAGATAAATTATTTTAGTAATGACCTGAGAGTTTGACAATCGTTAGATCATCTTCGCAAAAGTTATTAAGAAAACATCGTTATAAAGTTTCATTTTTGTCGGTACATCGTTTAAACATCACGCGCATAACGAAAATCAACTCTGAAAATTTTCCTCTCATCAGATGAATTTTTAGATCACTCATGATTAATTTGAGAATTTTTAAGATTTATTTTTATGTTACCAAATAAACCCTGCGCTGAACGAAACTAAACTTACGTTTAAAACAATTCTACTTACATCCAGGCTTAACGATTCCTGCACTATGTTTCTAATATGTTTTTGACACTTTTACATTTTTTGGAAAAGTCAAACATATTTTCCTCCTCCTTTGACCATAAAGGAATTAACCTTGTACGTTCTACATTTCTGCTTAAATCGCGTAACTCTTAAACTTCACGAATAACTGTAAAGTTATCCCGCGTATGACGAAAACCAAATTTTAACATCTCATATCACTTTTAGACTAATTTGAGTCTACTCTAAATAAATTCACGGTCGTTTCCCTGAATTTTCGTTCTTTTATGATAAACTGCGAATTACGCGTTTTTGACCCGTATTTCCAGCTTTAAGCAGCGTTTTTGCACCCAATGAGACTTATCACTCATTTTATATTTTTAGATGGAGTATAATGATGAGTTGATAACGCTACACGCGTCGTTCGGGGTCAAAGGAACTTCCTTTTCTTCGAGCAAGTTTTATAACACCCTAGGCAGTGAACCTAATCGTTGTAGTGTAGTATTAGGGTAAGCCACGGGTATTGATATCGTTCTTTAGGGGAATAGGAATGCTAGTGAGAAGTTACTACGCTAAGGTTGGGGTTGAGGAAGCTTATTTTTTTATCTTTTTATGTTTTTTAGGAATTAGAAAGGTACGAATCTCGGGGTTTGGATTTGGGGGTTGGTATTTCTACCGATTACTCTACTTATCTAATTATCTAATCTAAGGTGCATGTAGTCTATGTCTATTTATTGTGTGCTCGTATGATGGTTTAAAGATGTGTTCACTTAGGTTTTATTACTCCTTAATTATCTCCTATTGATGGTTGAATTGTCACGTCCTTATTCTTAATCGCGTTGTGTGTCTAAAGTCGTAGGGTATGCGTTTGTCCCTAACTATTTGAAACTACCAAAGGGTCTCGTCTACAAAATCTCTAGGAATTATAAACTCTAACTCTAAGGTACTCTTTGGATGTTTTAGCCTACAACTACTCTAGGTGTTATAGTCTAAGGTTCACAATGATTAATCAAGCATTAACTACACAACGAATGACCTATCGCATTACTAGATCATTAACAATTAAGATAAGAGACAACCAATCAATATTCAATAATTAAGTTTTATATTCCCTAAGCAAACACACAAGTAAATTAGCCGGACATGGAGAACATGCAAGCATACACACAAATAATTGAAGACATAATTGAATTAATGAAGTAAAACACTTATCTTGATGTAAGATATGGTTTGGAACCCTAAAATACTGTACAAGACAGCCTTGGTTCGGTTTAGGTTTTTAATCCAAAAGACTACACACTAAAACTGAAAAATTCGGATTCTATATATAAGATTACAATCGCGACGGCGTCACCTTATGATTTGTGACGCCGTCGGATCGCCGTCATTAGGGTTTCGTCTTGGCCACGTTAGTCTTGCGATGGCGTCACCTTATGCTTGTGACGCCGTCCCCTTCAGTCTCTGACGCCGTCTGGATCAAATCTAGGCCGTCTGAGTCGCGACGACCTACTCTTTTAAAGCCTGACACCGTCACTTGAAAATAAGCAATTTGGCTACTGAGCCGTCACAAAAGTGATGCGACGGCGTCATAGGTAACACCTGACGCCGTCCCCTTGTGTTTCAGCAGCTTGAGTGTCTCGATTCTTGACTTTGGCCATTTTCTTCGTATATCCGCGCCTTTTCGTCCAAATAAGTGCCATTCCAGCAATTTGCCTTCAAGAGACCTAAAAAGTGAAAAGGAACGATATTAAGTAATAACGGATACAAAAGTGATCAAATAAGGGCTTAAACGACCCCTCGAAAAGGTACATTTTAAGACCTTATCAAATATCCCTACACTTGGTATTTGCTTGTCCTCAAGCAAATGTGCTTTTAGTCAATTAATTTATAAGTTAGGGTTCATAAAGCATTTGTTTAAAACAGTCCACAACACATATAAGCCCCGCAAAAGTCATAACAAGCACGGAAATTACATACTAGCACCTCACATGGGGTGTTTGGATTCTCACATCTCTCGGGTGTATATGAAATATAACAAGTTGGAAATGGAAGATAAACACTCATTAACCGGTCCTAGTACATAGATTACCATAGGCTTGAGAATAGATCAAACCTCCATCGCTTTGGCGTAAGCACCTAGGAAAGACTATCAAAGAGATCTTTAAAGGGTTGTAATGTTAGGCTTACGGTAGGGAAACAAAGGGTTTGGTGGGATAGGCTATTTAGTGGTGGCATGTCAAAAATCTTCATGTTACAAGCATACGAAGAATGGCGTTGCTAAGCCAAGACTCGACACTCTAGACTCTAGATAACTGAAACAAACATAAATTTGAAGATAGATGTAGGATGGTAGCCCGTATTTTTTTTTAGCACTCTATTTTTTCTCTTTTTCTCTTTTTCTATTTTTTTTTTCGATTTTTTTTTCATACACTTTTACTCTACCATCCTCTACGATAACATCAAAATGATAGGGATTTATAGGCACATCCCTACACTTGAGTTTTTATTACTCTAACACTAATTTGACCCGAATTGAAAAGATCAAAACACTTGGAGTACATTATTACGCAAATAAAGGGAATTTGAATTTAACGTTCCCTTCCCGTCATTTCATAAACTTTAACTTTTCCCATGAGTCCCAATCGTCCCAAAACTGTATACAAAGGATATGACTCGACTTAGCAACTCATTCAAGCAACTAGATAATTGAACTAAGGGTTTTTAGGGTGATAACAATAATGCACTAAAAGTGAGTGCATACAAGGTAGGCTAAGGCGATTTGGGTGTACATTTGGGGGTGGGGTGTAAACAATGCTCTTCATTGATATTCTGGAAAACCGAAACATCACGAGAACCGCGAAAAGGATAGGCTCTGAGGGGTTAACTAGGGGTATCGTGTACTAAAGATGAGTACAACGCAAGGGTGTGGGGTAATTACTCAACCGATGTAGAAGAAGTAATTATATTACGGGTATCAAACAAGGGTTATCCTAATGCCTCTTATCATTTAGTTATTCCTAACTACACAAGTGTAGTCTTACTAGCGATCTCGGGATACATCACAAAACAAGTTCTAGAATCTAATATACTACCGGTTCACACACTAAGCATTAAAGACGAATGCTTTAATTCCTACTAATCTAAGGGCGATCCTCACATTTTGGGTGGAATTTAAGTGGTAAAGGGTTTTTGTGCTAGTCATGTAACTTCCTATCCGTGAGACGCTTTTGTTAAGACTAATGGCCCAATCCTATATGTCATGAAAAATTTTAAATTTGGTGCCAAAATTACCCTAACCGACATTTTCTCATGGTTTATTACACAAATACAATTGGACAAATCAAATAATCAAGGATAAGCATAGTTTCAAAGTTCCCGTTTTATTTTCCCTCCCTACACTTAAACTGAACATTGTCCCCAATGTTCCCCGAAAGTATCAAAGTTATGATAATAGAAGGTAATTAAAAACAAAAGAAACTAATACTCCCCTGATTAGCTCGGTAGGATCCGTGTAAAGTGGTGGTTAAATCCTTTCCAAGAAGAATGTATGCGTGAAAAGCTCCTTCCAATCTTATGTATCTTCTTCTTAATAAATTAAACCTGCACACTTGAAGAAAACAAACGAAACCTTCGCGTAAAATCGGCGGTAATAATATATATAAGACTCTATTAAACTAGGATATAATGCTTGTGGAATGGATGTTTACAGAATTTCTGGAAAATTAAGACCTGGAAAATTCCAAAAATTTTATAAGTTGCTCAGAAAACGAGAAAAAAAGTAATCTGTTGTTTTTACTCCTTCCTGACGCCGTTAGTTTGCGATCCTGATGCCGTCAGGTTATCCTGACAAAAACTGGTCTGCGATTTTCTGGAAAAAATTCTGGAAAATTTACATCTTTAGAATCTGGAAAAATTTCTGCAAAACATCCATTATGACTCGATACAAGCATTTGACTCGAATAAACACACATATATATCTTTTAATTAATTGAAATTCTCATGTTCACGTTTCTTTTGAAAACGTGTGTAATCCTCCCTACACTTATCCTTTATGTAAAATACCTTTATATGCAATTAAGACGAGGTTAAAAACAAAATAAAGCATTTTTACAAATTTAAACATGAGAATAAGCAATCAATAAAAGATATATGACACTAACAAGCAAACAATTAAGCATGGGTTGCCTCCCACGAAGTGCTTTTCTTTATTTATGAGTCTTGTAGCTAGACTCGTAGTTGTGCTCTTACGTACCGATATAAGTAAGCCTATCCTTAACAATGTCATAAGGATCAAACTTATCATTTAAGTTCCTAGTAGTACGTTCGGTTCGATATGCCTTTTCAAACTTCTCTCCATCGGGATCATAGATCGTTATCCTAATGTGCCACTCTCCATTACCATCACTAGGCGGTCTATCCCAATCCCACTTATGTTTAGGCTTCTCAATTTTCCACTTATTCATGACAAGGTTAACGGGCAAACTTCCTAGGAACTCGGTCATCTTTCTAAATACTAAGGCGTCCTCGAACGGGTTCACTTCCATGTCCCTAGCCATTTCTTTTTCATGGAAAGTTGCTTTACTAGCAAAGGCTTCATCTAAGTAGAAAGGTCGTTGGGGACCTATGAGGTTCTTATCTATCCAAGGTCCATATCTAGAAGGCGTTCTATCCAACCTAATCTCATGTGGGATTTCCTCTTCTTTGTAGTACGTATGCTTTTTGACATCATAAATTGACCTAGCACTCCCCTCTCCTACAACTATCTTGGACATCTTACAATCGATGATGGCACTAGCGGTAGCTAAGAATCCTCTTCCTACTAGTAATGGGCATGTCGGGTCCTTATTCATGTCTAGCACATGGAAGTCGGCCAAAAGAGTCAACTCTCCTACGTGTACTACCATGTCTTTTATTATCCCTACCGGATATGCAACACTACCATCCGCTAGACCTAAGATGGTTTTCGTTGGTTCTATCTTACCTAAGTTAAGGCTTCTATGGAGGGACAACGGAACAAGATTGATGCATGATCCTAAGTCGGCTAGAGCATCGAGAGGTTTGGAAGTTCCAAGCCTACACGGAAGAGTAAATAGCCCGGGATCGTCTAACTTCTTAGGTAGATTATTTCGCACAAAGGCGGGCCCATGTTTTCCAAGTTTAAGTTCTAACTCATATTTTTCTTTTAAAGCATTATAATAAGGTGCATGAGCTAAGACTTCAAGAACTGACTTTTCTTGATGGAGTTCCTTGTACTCATCCTCTAGATTAGGTTTGGGTTCTTGGTTGACGGGTTTCTCAAGAGTAGGTTCTACCAATGGTGCAGGGCCTTGGTACCTCATTTTGGATTGCTTGGAACCCTTGTTGATAGCATTTACCGAGTGAACTGTTGGGTATGAGGGATATGGATGTGCACTCTCCCATGGTGAACAAGAACATGAAGTTGACGAAATCGAATTCACTTTTGGGTTCTTTATAGTATCATTTGGGAGTGCTCCAATTTCCCGTTCATTAAAGGCTTTTAAGAGGGCATCAAGCTTGTTTGTCATCTCGCCTTGTCTTCGCTTAAAATCTGCTTCAAGCTTAGTCAATCTAGTCTCTTGAGATGACATGAATCTAGATGCAATTACCTCAAGATTAGTGGGGTTCCCAGTGTTTAGAGAATTGAACCTATTAGGTGGACTAGATGAGCTTTGGGGTGTGCTTGAGTTTTGGTTCCACTTAAGGTTAGGGTGATTTCTCCATGAGGGGTTGTAAGAGTTTCCTAAGTTGTTTTGTTCGGGCTTGAAAGTGTACCACTTCTCTCCCGCTCCGTCGGTACGCATGGAGGCGTAGTCCGCAAAAGCTTGTTCGAGGAGTCTTGTGCAATCACGAGTGTCATGGGGACCACTACATAACTCACAAGGAAGAGTGATTTTATTCACTTGATGTGAAGACTTAAGATTTTTGTAGGAACTCATTAGGAATTTAACTTGATCTTCAAGTTCGAGCATCCTACGGTCGGAAGGTTGTGAGTCAATGGGAAGCAAGGAGATTGCCTTTATGGTTTTGGGCAACTCACGGGGGTCATTCCAACTTTCGTTGTCATAGAGAGCAAGGTCCTCTATTATACCCCATGATTCTTCCGCGGTGAGATCACTAAGTTTTCCACCGGCCGCTTGGTCAATGGATCGCTTTGTGGGGAAGTTGACATGATCATAAAAGAGTTGAACTTGGAGCCAAAGATCAATGCCGTGATGAGGGACTTTATGAAGTAAGTCCTTGAATCGAGTCCATGCTTCGTAGAGAGATTCACCTTGACATTGTTGGAACATCAAGATGTCATTCCTAAGCTTAGTGGTTCTCCCCGGTGGGAAAAATTGAGCAAGGAAGCGAGAGGTGAGATCATCCCAACTTGAGATGGAGCCGGCGGGAAGTCGCTTAAGCCAATTACTAGCTTGGTCCCGTAAAGAGAATTGGAAGAGACGCAGACGCGTGGTCTCCCGAGTAGTAGCATCAAGGTCGATGGAATCGACAATTTTAAGGAAATCCTTAAGATGCTGATTAGGATCTTCGGAACGAAGTCCATGGAATGCACATCCGTTTTGCACCAACCAGATGGTGTCGGATCGCAGGGCCGTAGTTTGGGCTTGATCGGGAAGCTCAATGGTGTTCCTATAGCCTAGGTGGCTTGGTCTCGAGTATTCACCAAGATTACGGGCTCTTGGCGGGTCATTTGGTGGTAGGTTGATGAATGGTGGTTTGTTATCACCTTCCATGATGAAAAGTGATGGGGTTACGAACAAAGGTCATGAAGAAGGGGGATAGACTATGAGAAAGCTAAAAATGAGAAAATTTTACTTGATAGGAATCAAGCAAAGAAACCTAAACGAGGTGGACTACTAACTAGCTATTCTATTCCCCGGCAGCGGTGCCAAAAACTTGATAACGCTACACACGTCGTTCGGGGTCAAAGGAACTTCCTTTTCTTCAAGCAAGTTTTATAACACCTTAGGCAGTGAACCTAATCGTTGTAGTGTAGTATTAGGGTAAGCCACGGGTATTGA
The DNA here is from genome assembly GCA_019973895.1 of Chrysanthemum seticuspe. Taxonomy (NCBI): domain Eukaryota; kingdom Viridiplantae; phylum Streptophyta; class Magnoliopsida; order Asterales; family Asteraceae; genus Chrysanthemum; species Chrysanthemum seticuspe. The sequence continues at coordinate 87,903,877 of BPTQ01000001.1, read as the reverse complement.
TATCGTTCTCTAGGGGAATAGGAATGCTAGTGAGAAGTTACTACGCTAAGGTTGGGGTTGAGGAAGATTATTTTTTTATCTTTTTATGTTTTTTAGGAATTAGAAAGGTACGAATCTCGGGGTTTGGATTTGGGGGTTGGTATTTCTACCGATTACTCTACTTATCTAATTATCTAATCTAAGGTGTATGTAGTATATGTTTAATTATAGTGTGCTCGTATGATGGTTTAAAGATGTGTTCACTTAGGTTTTATTACTCCTTAATTATCTCCTATTGATGGTTGAATTGTCACGTCCTTATTCTTAATCGCGTTGTGTGTCTAAAGTCGTAGGGTATACGTTTGTCCCTAACTCTTTGAAACTACCAAAGGGTCTCGTCTACAAAATCTCTAGGAATTATAAACTCTAACTCTAAGGTACTCTTTGGATGGTTTAGCCTATAACTACTCTAGGTGTTATAGTATAAGGTTCACAAAGATTAATCAAGCATTAACTACACAACGAATGACCTATCGCATTACTATATCATTAACAATTAAGATAAGAGACAACCAATCAATATTCAATAATTAAGTTTCATATTCCCTAAGCAAACACACAAGTAAATTAGCCGGACATGGAGAACATGCAAGCATACACACAAATAATTGAAGACATAATTGAATTAATGAAGTAAAACACTTATCTTGATGTAAAATAAGGTTTGGAACCCTAAAATACTGTACAAGACAGCCTTGGTTCGGTTTATGTTTTTACTCCAAAAGACTACACACTAAAACTGAAAAATTCGGATTCTATATATAAGATTACAATCGCGACGACGTCACCTTATGATTTGTGACGCCGTCGGGTCGCCGTCATTAGGGTTTCGTCTTAGCCACGTTAGTCTTGCGACGGCGTCACCTTATGCTTGTGACGCCGTCCCCTTCAGTCTCTGACGCCGTCTGGATCAAATCTAGGCCGTCTAAGTTGCAACGACCTACTCTTTTAAAGCCTGACACCGTCACTTGAAAATAAGCAATTTGGCTACTGAGCCGTCACAAAAGTGATGCGAATGCGTCACAGGTAACACCTGATACCGTCCCGTTGTGTTTCAGCAGCTTGAGTGTCTCGATTCTTAACTTTGGCCATTTTCTTCGTATATCCGCGCCTTTTCGTCCAAATAAGTGCCATTTCAGCAATTTGCCTTCAAGAGACCTAAAAAGTGAAAAGGAACGATATTAAGTAATAACTGATACAAAAGTGATCAAATAAAGGCTTAAACGACCCCTCAAAAAGGTACATTTTAAAACCTTATCATGAGTCTCATCATTCCTGTAAGTTTCGTATTTTTACGATACCCGGTTTTACGTTTTATGGCTTAACAACTTACGGTTGGCATTTAACGGAACCAAAACTCACTCCGTAACCAAGATAAGATAAGACTTATCATTTAAGCCTTGTCACCAATTGTGACAGCCTCTAGGGGGGGAGTCATCATTTTGGTGGCATCATCCTAACCATGGTTCATTTAGATCATTACATGTGTCCTAGCTTAACCATGGTTAATATTTAACCCAAAATATGGTTAACCAAACTTAACCTCCTATAAATAACAAGTGAAATTCACCCTAAAGACCTTCACAAGCTGTTTTGGGTCGTTCATAGCTTAAATCCACCATATCTTCCATCATTTGATCTTTAAACTCCAAGTTTATGCAAAGAAGTTCCAAAGATCAAGCTACTTCATCAAATCTCTAGCAAGTTTAAGTGATCTTCTTGAGTTTAAATCCACTCAAGTCACTTAGTACTTCATCACCAACTCTTCAAGTTTTCAAGGGTGCCAAGGTTTGGAAAGCTAGCTCAATCCAAAGTCTTAAGTGATCAATCAAAGTCCTATCCTTACTAACTTACTCCTTTCTTAAGTTAAAGCCAAAAGTTGTAAGCAACTTATCACCACCATCATCTCATCTTTATTATTCATAATCTTAACTATTTCATGCTATATATATAGTTACTATGTTGATTCATGATGTACATATACTCAACCACATGTTTTAATTTACATATTGTCATAAAAGTAACAAACTAGTAATCTAGTCATATTCTACACATTTGAAACCATTAAAACCAGTTATATATGGACTTTCTAACTTACATACTATGGTAGACAAGATAAAAAGGTAAACATAGCAACTTGAATCACTCGAAACGGATAAACGAGTCAAAAGTTATAGGCAAAAGAAGTTAGCGAAACCTAAACGCCAAAACTGCCATATTGAAACTGTTTTGGTTCTGCCGTTTTAAAAGTGGTACTTCTGGTCCGAATCATCAAAAAGTTAAAACACGAAAGTTGTCCGGAACGACGTTTTCCTTCACTAGTGAAGAAGCTCGGACCTTGAAAACGCTTAAACAGGCCATTATCTTTAAAAAACAGAAACTGCCCTATATTTAGTCTCGCAACTATACTTTTGTCACAACTAAAAGCAAACCAAGAGGCCTAATGGCCATAAGCCAAGACTACGGCTACGGCTAAGGTCAAAGCTAAGTATCAAGACCATGGTAGTAAAGACCAAAGTCATGGCACGGCCATGGCTAAAGCCTCAAGGCTTGTTTACCCAAGACCGTTAACTAAGGTAATCATATTTATGAAACGACGAGAACTTGTAAAAACATTGTCACACCCCCAAATTACCTGTTTTGCAGCGGAATGGAATTCCTGGGGATTGACTGTCATAGCATCACAGTTACGGATATATTGAACGACCTAAAGTGTCGTTTGGAAAATACATCGTTTGATTTAATAAAATAATCAGAGTTTACAAAGTAGGTCCCAAATGAAAATCAACTTGTGCGGAAATAAGTTTGTTACAATTCAAACGATGTTTTAAAGTACATAAAACCCAAGTGAGACGCGTCGTCATCGCGACTCCATGATGTGTCCAAATGCATTCCATGAAGTGAATGCCTTAGATACCTGAGATAAAACATGCTAAAAGTGTCAACACAAAGGTTGAGTGAGTTCATAGAGTTTGAGTTGAAATGTAAAGCCTTTCAAAATCGTTTATGCAGCAAAGGCTTTGTAAATCCACTCAGTTCCAAGTTCCGCCCATACAAAACTTGCAACCTGTGTATTCACAACCCATTGCCAAAGTGTATATATAGTTTATGTTTAAACAGAAATCGTCAAATGAATTCACAAAATAGTGCATGGCTCAATGTATCGAAATCGTTTATGCAGCAAAGGCATTGTAAATCCACTCAGTTCCAAGTCCCGCCCATACAAAACTTGCAACCTGTGTGTTCACAACCCACTGCCAAAATATGTAGAGTTTAGGTTCAAATGAATATGAGTGTAGTTCAAATCGTTCCAAGACCGTTAGTCCATGAATTTACCAAGACCGTTAGCTCAATGAATATACCAAGACCGTTAGACCAATGAATATACCAAGACCGTTAGCTCAATGAATATACCAAGTCCGTTAGACCAATGAATATACCAAGACCGTTAGCTCAATGAATATACCAAGTCCGTTAGACCAATGAATATACCAAGACCGTTAGCTCAATGAATATACCAAGACCGTTAGACCAATGAATATGATATGGAAGTTCTAAGTGTGGCAAAACTGTTACTACGCATGACTAAGCATTCAGTTCAGTTAAACATGTAGTTTCAAATAATCATGATAGTTATGAAAATAATTGAGCATGTATCTCCCCCAAAACAGTTATGAAAACAAGTAAAAGTAGGGGCTACGAACTCACTTGGTGGAATGATGCGAAGACAAAAGTGAGTACACCGAGATGTAATGTGATACGTTAATCTTGACCTATTGTGAAGGATATGATACGTAATGAGTTGCAATGTAATGTTATGCATGCATTTCGTATGTTATTTATACCATTTGCGGGTTTTGAAAATATTACTTATCGTCGAAAAATACTCGTTTGACGTCTTGACCAATCAAAAATCACTTTACAAGTTTCTACGTCAAAATATCATCCTACAATGGTTTTATAATGATTTTTGGTGAAATTATCACTTTTTGTCGTAAAACAATGTCGTCGGAATTTTCATGAAATTAACAAAAATGGCTTTGGAAAACTAGTCGTAAAACGGTGTACGTCGATCGTTAGAGAACGAACTCGACGGTTTTGGAAATTTTGTATCGATATCTAGAAGTTTCAGTTCAGGAGTTTTCGTCCAAAAGGTCTCGATCATAAAGATATTAAGGGTTAAAGATAGTGATTTTGGCTAATTGTTGTGCAGAAAATGAGTTTCGGCCAAGTTTGAACATCCGTAATTAATTTACTACAACTCCGCTTTGCAAACCGCTTGTTGTTTTGAAAAATATGGCCGGTGAACTTGATTTTACTAGAAGACATTTCGTTCCAAAAAGTTTCACAACCTTGTTAAAAACAGCCCTCAACAGGGACGTTACAGCTACTAAAATACTTGTATCGTAAAAATAATATAGATTTTCAGAAAATAATAGTTACGGCAAGTTTATGAAAACGTGCATATCTTTGTTGTTTCAAATCCGTTTTCTACGTATAATATGTCCTTAGCTTCGTATCAAAGTATACTAATATATTTTTGACAAGTCGAAATAATTTGTGAAGCTTAAGGCTCGTTTTTGACCCGAACAAGATAAATATATGTTGCTGAAATTTCTGAAAAGTATATTTTTCGTCGTCAAACTTTAAAAATCCATAACTTCTTCGTTATAACTCCGTTTTTATCCGTTCAAGCGGCCACAGATTCGTTTTAAAGTATATTTTCTAAATATCAAGGCCAAAGTTTCGTACCAACTGTAGGTTTTTCCAGAAATTCGAAACAAGGACAGAACATAATTTTATACGTATTGAAAATAGTTTTTCTCGGACAAAACCTATTCTAATCCCTTCAAATCAACTCCAAAGCTAATCTAATCCTACCATACACCTTCTTAGGGTGTCATGGGTTCCTAATCACCATCAAGACCAAAGAATACCATGGGAATATTTATAGGATGACCATAGTATATAAATAACTCTAAAATCATGAAATAAAATGGTATAAATCACATATCATGCATACTTGCTCCAAAAATGAAAAGAAACATATGAAATGAAAAAGGAAACATGAAAATGAAAGAAACAAGCTTACAAATGAATATGATGAGGTGCTAGTAACAAGGATTAGCCTAAACACTCTTGGTTTTTATTTCAAAACCTAAACAAGAGTGTAAACTAGATTGTATTGCTTGAACTTGATAAAAAAATTTTGATCCCTTGGTGAGCTTGATGAGAACCGGTTGAAGGAGACCCAAAAGAAGAGAGAAAATGATTTTTACTAACTATGTGAATAATGTGTGAAAGAAATGAGATAAATGAAGACTTTTATGTAGTGTAAAGACATAGATAATCAAGACCCATGCTAATATTTATTACTACCCTCCTTGTGGCCGGTTTTAAGGGATATGTTTCCCACATATCTATTTTTTTTTTTTTTTATATAATGTATATGTATTTACTTGTAACAAGTTGTAAGAAAAAGGTGCAAGTAAATATGTAGTTATATGTAACTTGTAAAGTAAATGAAAATTTTTAGGTAGAAAGTATTTTTAGTAGATCAAAATAGAATGTAATGTGATAATAAAAATTGTAAAAATACATTCCTTGTGAAATTTGTGTGATAAAATAATTATCGTATAATTTTTAAGAAAACGTCGTAATAATTTAACTTTAACGATTTATGTACCAAATAAATTTGAAACACTGGGAAAACTAAAAATATAGTTTATATAACTAAATGTAAGTTTAAAAATACATCGGGATCATTTTTGAAAGTAACGGGTTAAATATTAAAAATAATAACTCACGCGATAACGTTTATTGAATATAAAAATTACGCGATGAATGTGAAATAAAATGTCATGAATGAATTATCATGATGCAAATGATGTCAATGAAATGTAGACTAATCTTAGTCCATATGAAATGTACGTGATGACATGATCATGAATTCGCCGCTAAACCTTTAAGGTTACGCGAATTTGGAACAAGTAAACCAAGTTTACTATAATTGTTGAAATAATGAGACATGAATTGTGTCGAGAAATGACCTGAAAGTACGGGTTGTCACATTCGCCCATCCAAAAAGGAATTCAGTCCCTGAATTCAGTTCGTGTTGGTCTCTCAGGGTTAGGGTTTGATGAGGCAAGCCTTCCCATTCTCGAGCAAAACCCTCAAAAGACTTTTTGGTAACCGATTTTTACTTAATCTCACAACTCATCAAACAAGAACTGTCATGAGATTAGGCTAAATCGGTTTAGGTAACAACTTGTTTCTAGCTCGATCTTTGCAACTCATCAAACAAGAACTGTCACGCGGATCAAACTGGAAACAAGTGGTTTGAAGAAAAAGAGCTGTGTTAAGTACAGAGTAATAAAGTTGTTAATATCATTTGAACCAAATGAACAAGGTTTAAGCGCATTGGAATTTCCAAATCGCCGCTTAAGTACTAGTACAGTAGTGCATGTAAAGTATACCTGATTCTAATCAG